>JARQOD010000010.1:35950337-36022984 GCA_033576555.1 Oophaga sylvatica | reverse complement strand
GAGGGTTGAGAGGATTAATGTGCTTCATGATGGTGCTGTATATAGGAGGGTTGAGATGTATAATATACTGCAGGATAGGGCAGTGCATAGGAGGGTTGAGAAGAATGATGTACTGATTATGAGGCTGAAGAGTAATGTACTGCATGGGGTGATTGTATATAGAGGGGGCTGAGATGAGTTATGTACTGCAGGATGTAGTTGTATGTAGAGAACCTGATATATTGCATGATGGGGCTGTATATGGTGGGGTTGAGAGGAATGATGTACTGCATGATGGCACTGTATCTAGAGAGGCTGAGACGTGATGTACTGCAAGATGTGGCTGTGTACAGGGGTGACAGGAGTGCAGTACTGCTGATTTAATGTAGGATGGGGCTGTGTATACATGGACTGAGTGTAGTAATGCACTGCAGGATGGGGTTGTCTATGCAAGATCTATGAAGAGTGATGTACTGTAGGATGAGACTTTATATCATGAGGCTGAGAGGAGTGTTGTACTGTAGAATAGGGCTGCATATAGATGGACAGAGGAGCAATTTACTGTAGGAGGGTACTGTATACGCAAGGGCTTAGAAGATAAATATACTGTGGGATATGGCTGTATATAGAGAAATCTGAGAAGACTTATGTACTGTAGTATAGGGCTTTATAAACAGGGAGCTGAAAGGAGTGATGTACTCCATGATGGGTCTGTATATTGAGGGCTAATGAATGAAATACTGCAGCATGATATTGTTTATAGAGGAGCTGAGAATCAATGTACTCGAGGAAAGGAAAGTATAGAAAGGGGCTGTGAAAAGGAATGAACTGCAGAATGGAATTATATATGGAAGGAGCTAAGAGGAGTAAATTATCTGAAGTTGCATCATAACCAGTGAAATGCACCAATGCAGCAACATGCCTCTTTATGCTACCCATGAAAGCGGAGCGCCTGTGGGCCCTGAGACCCCATCGTGCATGGTTGGCTGCAACATCTGGTTAGATGGATCACGCAAACACCAGTACTTCGGTTGTTGAGCTCTGCTGTCAGTATGACACTGGTTGGTTGCATCTTGTTGTGTGGCAGTGCTCTACTGGTTATGTTTTAAATGTGGCAAAGTTCTGACAAACAAAGAGGATTTTTAATAAGAGGTAACTAGTATAGTTGCTTGTTTTTTTTTAACCAGAACTTCGCAATTTTATCCATGATAGTTGACAAGAAAACCATTTTAAAGCTCATGGGAACCAATGTAAAATCTCCAATAAAGGAACTTTCACCCCCAACCCAGACCCAAAGGATCAGATTCAACAGCAAGCCCTGCACCCAGTGTAGTTGTGCCACTATTCCATGACTTTTCAGCCTCTGGGTGTAAACAAGAATGCTATAATTTACTGACAGCAAGTATAAAACACTATGGAGGCACAAGTTTCTTATAGGGCAGACCTGGGCAAAGTGCGGCCCGCGGGCCACCTCCGGCCCTCTGGCTGTCTCAGTCCGGCCCGCGGACCGAGACAGCCGTAGGGCTGAAAACCTGAGGTCCGCCGGCCGTACCGTTCCCGCCCTCTCGCTTTCTCCCGCAGTCAGCATTGGTGGAGGAGGGGCCTCCAGCCACTTCCTCCACCAATCAGCATGTGAAACAGCTGACGCGATGATGTCATGCCATTACGTCAGCTGTGAACCGCCGGAGAGTCAGCGCATCGGAGACAACAGCAGAAGCAGGGCGCCTGGGAACGGGACCAAGGTGAGTATGTGGTGTTTTTTTTTTCTTGTGTATGAATATGGGGGTGAACATGGGGATTCTATGGGGTGAACATGGGGATTCTATGGGGTGAACATAGGGATTCTATGGGGGTGTGTGTCGACCCGCCACCACAATTGTGGGTTACCAGGGCAATGGGGTACTCAGAGCCGAGCCCGTAGAAGTCTATGGGGATTGTCACAGGTAGCGGTGGCTCGGTCTGTGGCCCTGGCGTCTGGCGTATGTTGGGGGAATATTTACAGGGGATATTTATATACAGTTCGTGACGCCACCTGTAGTATTCTGGTAATTTATACCAGCGCTGCTGTAGATCTCTGAGGGATGGTGATGCAGCTAGATGTCGGGTCCCCTACAGGTGGGACTGGTCCCTCAAAGTCTATGGGATTTGTGAAGTCGAGTGCAGATAAAGAACACAGTCTCACACGGTCAGCGTCTTTCCATACCTTTACTTGTAAGATGTTCAGGCAGGTCCCAGGGAGGCTGATCCAAGGAGAGTGTATCTTGAGACAGCAGCTGGACAAGTTAGGGGCCTCCTTTACTTCCAATACAACGAGTACAACCAGCCTGAAGCGTAGTTCCCTCAAAATCTCCAGCTAATCTATAGCTGTACCACCCAGTCAGCTTAGTGGTAGGGGCCTTCCTGTGAAGGAGCTGAATTCTTATTTTGTCCTGCAGAAACTCCAAAGTCTTCACTCCCCCTGACCCCAGTTACGTACTGACTATAAGGGGCTTGTTCACCGCGACCTAAGGTCCGGTAAATTCCTGGTTTTCTTATCACTCTGCTTGAAACAGTAGTGATCCTTCGGTCCCCAGTGACCGGTAGCAATGTGCAGGACTTCTTCAATCCGTAAGCACTATTCCAATAAACCACTGTGCCTTTCGCCTTGTCCACGCTGGTAACATAAGCACTCACACTAGCCAAGGGTCGAGCAGTCACTTCTTTCTTTTCCTTCCTTCAAAGTTAGCTACAGATGCTCAGTTATCAATAGGCAGGAGCACGTCTCTGAACCTGATACCGTCCTTTAGACAGGATGCTGAAGACTTTCTGCACTAAACTTCTTCTTTCCTTCCAGTGTATGCTGATGAAGTACAGCTCTGACTAGGCTAAGGTGAATTAAAGCACCTATACTAGACTCCACTTTCAAAGCTGATGATAGAGCAATCTGGACTCCTTCCTCCCTCCAGACGTCTTCTCTCTCTGAAGTCTAGACACAGACTACCCACGTCTTCTCTGTCCGAAGACAGGAACTAGACTCTCTAAATCACTCTAACACATACCTTGACCACTCCCTCAAGAGTAAACTCCACTACCCTAAGGGTGTGTCTAGTGTGTGTTGAGTGAATGAATATTTAGCATTAAACTGCTGTCTCGCCATACACTCTCCAGGGTACTGCGTGTGCCTAACACCAGGGCTACACATTCCCCCATGGTAAAAGACAGCACTCCCGGGCTGTAAAATACAAAAGAGACATTTTGTTTATGCAATAAACATTAAACAATAACTTCTTCCCATCTGGGAGGTGAGAACATCTTGAACGTTACAAACATTATAGAAAAATACAAAAGTATCAAATAGCATTTAATAAATATTCAATATACTTGTGAAGGACCCGCACCAAACCTTCAACGTGGGTCCTGGGTGGGCTGCAGGACATCCGATTGCAGACCTCACTCAGTGCCACACCACACGGGTTTTGTTTTCAGAGGTAGATGTGACTGGTTTATGTAAAACCAAGAGAAAGCACCGAAGCGCAACTATTTACAAGTAAGTTCTGGGTTAGCATAGTCCTTAACCTCAAAAGTCCAATGTAAAACCAAAAACATATTATATCAAATCACATAATACGAAAGTGCAAAACCTTTTCTGGTTACTATTTATCATTTACCCAGCCGGGCATTCTACAGTAGAAACATATATATTTTCACTATATAATTTGTGCAAAACTTTATAAAACATTTCAAATTTTTTTACTTTTGGTAGACCCGATAGGGATCTCACCACTTTTTCCTCACTATCTATACATTCTCCACAAATACACTTTCCACCCTGGGGCTGGAACAATGCGATGCTCGCACAGGACCGTTCCTATTCCTGGGCCCAGTGCCCAGCACCAAGATCATCGACTCCACCATCGGGGTCTGTGTGGCTGGTGTGCACTGGGCTGGTGGGGATGTCGGGGGTTCCGGCAAGGTGTCATCATCGCTGGTTACCTGCAGGGCCGGTTCACTCCGGTCCTCTAGGCCGCAGGGCCAGTCCTCCTCTGGGGACGCTGCTGCAGCATAAGATACTAGGCAAAAAGCAGGCTTTTGTAGTGGCTCAATTGAGATCGCATCAGACTCTTGCGTTGTAGATTGGGTCGCCGATTGCGATGCAGAGTAGATCACCGATTGCGATACGGATGTGTACGCAGGGGGCGATGCCGATGCACAATGCTGGTGTGATGCAGAGCAGGAAGCAGGTGTGCGCAATGGCTCAGTTGGGGACGCACTAACCTGCTGCTGTTGCTGCTCCATCATTGACGGCTGAGTCCCCGACGGTGTTCCCTACCGGGGATCGATCATCTGCTGCGGCCTCTTGGCCGGGCGGGCGTTCCGGAACTGGCGGTACCTCCTCAACCTCCTTCGCCTCCACCGCTTCACCGGTGGGATCAGGATTGGTACTTTCGGGGGCAGCCTCCGGTTGCTCCTTTGCCTTGGGCAGCAGAATTTTCGGTAACTCGAATCGTGCATGTTCTTCTTTGATTTCCAGCAATGCTTGCTGCAGGTGCAGGACCACGGATGACTCCTGTGCTGGTGGCAGCTTGGCTGGGGCACGGGGCCTGCCTTCCTCCGCTTCCCTGCTCGGCTGCACACGTCCTGCTTCCATGATGTTCCAGAAGATTCTTTCTTCTTCCTGCGGAGACATCCGGTCTCTTCCGTGGAGGTGGGGTTTGCGTCTCCTCCTCCTCGCAGGGAAGGTGAAGAGGAGGCGGACCTCCTTTGCTGTAGGGCAGGATCGCATGTTGTAATAGCACTTTGAGAGGACAGGCATCTTCTTCGCGCCACTGGGGGGTAGACGCCCACGAAGGTACGCCCACCTTCTTCTCCAGCGCCTGAGGGCGCGAATATGGCGACAAAAATGGCGATTTTGGCGCCAAAAGTGCAAACAGTCCTTCTCACAAAAACAATTCCTTAGGCACATAGGGCTCGCAATTCTGCGAGTTTCGCATCCTGTTCGTGACGCCAAGTTTGTGTGTCGACCCGCCACCACAATTGTGGGTTACCAGGGCAATGGGGTACTCAGAGCCGAGCCCGTAGAAGTCTATGGGGATTGTCACAGGTAGCGGTGGCTCGGTCTGTGGCCCTGGCGGTCTGGCGTATGTTGGGGGAATATTTACAGGGGATATTTATATACAGTTCGTGACGCCACCTGTAGTATTCTGGTAATTTATACCAGCGCTGCTGTAGATCTCTGAGGGGATGGTGATGCAGCTAGATGTCGGGTCCCCTACAGGTGGGACTGGTCCCTCAAAGTCTATGGGATTTGTGAAGTCGAGTGCAGATAAAGAACACAGTCTCACACGGTCAGCGTCTTTCCATACCTTTACTTGTAAGATGTTCAGGCAGGTCCCAGGGAGGCTGATCCAAGGAGAGTGTATCTTGAGACAGCAGCTGGACAAGTTAGGGGCCTCCTTTACTTCCAATACAACGAGTACAACCAGCCTGAAGCGTAGTTCCCTCAAAATCTCCAGCTAATCTATAGCTGTACCACCCAGTCAGCTTAGTGGTAGGGGCCTTCCTGTGAAGGAGCTGAATTCTTATTTTGTCCTGCAGAAACTCCAAAGTCTTCACTCCCCCTGACCCCAGTTACGTACTGACTATAAGGGGCTTGTTCACCGCGACCTAAGGTCCGGTAAATTCCTGGTTTTCTTATCACTCTGCTTGAAACAGTAGTGATCCTTCGGTCCCCAGTGACCGGTAGCAATGTGCAGGACTTCTTCAATCCGTAAGCACTATTCCAATAAACCACTGTGCCTTTCGCCTTGTCCACGCTGGTAACATAAGCACTCACACTAGCCAAGGGTCGAGCAGTCACTTCTTTCTTTTCCTTCCTTCAAAGTTAGCTACAGAT
This sequence comes from Oophaga sylvatica, assembly GCA_033576555.1. Classification (NCBI taxonomy): domain Eukaryota; kingdom Metazoa; phylum Chordata; class Amphibia; order Anura; family Dendrobatidae; genus Oophaga; species Oophaga sylvatica. The sequence continues at coordinate 36,017,133 of JARQOD010000010.1, read as the reverse complement.
GCTCAGTTATCAATAGGCAGGAGCACGTCTCTGAACCTGATACCGTTCTTTAGACAGGATGCTGAAGACTTTCTGCACTAAACTTCTTCTTTCCTTCCAGTGTATGCTGATGAAGTACAGCTCTGACTAGGCTAAGGTGAATTAAAGCACCTATACTAGACTCCACTTTCAAAGCTGATGATAGAGCAATCTGGACTCCTTCCTCCCTCCAGACGTCTTCTCTCTCTGAAGTCTAGACACAGACTACCCACGTCTTCTCTGTCCGAAGACAGGAACTAGACTCTCTAAATCACTCTAACACATACCTTGACCACTCCCTCAAGAGTAAACTCCACTACCCTAAGGGTGTGTCTAGTGTGTGTTGAGTGAATGAATATTTAGCATTAAACTGCTGTCTCGCCATACACTCTCCAGGGTACTGCGTGTGCCTAACACCAGGGCTACACATTCCCCCATGGTAAAAGACAGCACTCCCGGGCTGTAAAATACAAAAGAGACATTTTGTTTATGCAATAAACATTAAACAATAACTTCTTCCCATCTGGGAGGTGAGAACATCTTGAACGTTACAAACATTATAGAAAAATACAAAAGTATCAAATAGCATTTAATAAATATTCAATATACTTGTGAAGGACCCGCACCAAACCTTCAACGTGGGTCCTGGGTGGGCTGCAGGACATCCGATTGCAGACCTCACTCAGTGCCACACCACACGGGTTTTGTTTTCAGAGGTAGATGTGACTGGTTTATGTAAAACCAAGAGAAAGCACCGAAGGGGAGGCTGTGTGGGGCTCATGCCTTACATGGGGAGGCTGTCTGGGGCTCATGCAGTACATGGGGAGGCTGTGTGAGGATCATGCCGTACATGGGGAGGCTGATGCCGTATATAGGTAGACTGTGTGGGGCTCATGCCGCATATAGGGAGTCTTTGTGGGCTCATGCTGTATATGGGGAGGCTATGTGGTGCTCATGCCACATATAGGGAGGCTGTGTGGGGCTCATGCCTTATATGCAGTAGGATGTGTGAGGCTCATGCTACATATGTAGTAGACTGTGTGAGGCTCATGCTGTATTTAAGGGGCTGTGGGGGGGTTCAAAGATATATAGGGGATGTCAGCATACTTAATTATGCTCAATATTAAGTGATACAATTAATATTAATAAATTAATATTGAGTAGAATTAATTTCGAGCTATTAGTTCGGCCCTCCACAACAGTCATGGTCTCTCATGTGGCCCCTCGGGAAAATTAATTGCCCACCCCTGTTATAGGGTGAGTAAAGCAGTACAAAAGCTGCAATTTTTTGCACAAATGAGTCTTCCTCCAAAATATATAATCTACTCAATGGTGTAAATAGAGTCCGATGGATCTTAGTGCATAATATAGACCTGGGCCCCCACCTCCATGTTGGTCAAGACATACATGATGCCCCCCATAATTTAATAATGTCCTTTACCCTGTAGTAATATCACACATTCTGGGCCCCTTCCTGGTATAATGCACTCCATCTTGTGCCTCTTCCAGTAATAGGAGATATTATTACAGGAAGGGGCTCATTATAGAGGACAATATAGCAGAAAGGAGTTTAGGATGGGGGCATTATAGCAGGAAGGGGTTAAAGATAGGGGACAGTATTGCAGGAAGGGGCTCAGGGTGGGGGATATTATAGCAGGAAGGGGCTCAAGGTGGGGGACATTATAGCAAAAAAGGGGTAAAAGATAGGGGACATTATAGCAGGAAGGGGCTCAGGGTGGGGGACATAGCAGGAAAGAGCTTAGGATGGGGGACTTTATAGCAGGAAGGGGTAAAAGATAGGGGACATTATATCAGGAAGGGGCTCAGGGTGGGGGATATTATAGCAGGAAGGAAGCCAGGATGGGGGTGTGATGCTAGTCACTACTCACAGGCTTATCGTGAGGCAGGATAGTCAAGAGGTCCGATGTCAGTACCAAGAGGGCTCGTAATAGAGAAAGGGAAATGACAAAAGTGAAGTCAGGTAACAGTCTGAGGGTCAGAGAATCAGGAAGTTAGCAGATCAAGACAAAAGGGTAAGTCAAATGGATTGTCAAAGGCAAATCCAAGGACAGCAACGGAGATCAGAATACAAGTCAGAACACAGAGCAAACACACCTCTTGAGCCAAGCTACAATTGGCAATGGTCTGACAGTGGTAAGCATTCCATATAGCCCTGTAATCACCCAGAATGGATGACACCTGCAGGAGATCCCAAAGACCCAGCCAGATAGGAAGGCTGAGGTGTCATACACAATACTCACACATCTGCTTCAGATTGGACGGTAGAGCTGTTACTCACAATCCTGCCAGCTCAGCAAGCCCTTTATCCTATAGGGCAGCAGAACTGTCATTCACAGCGTCCATAGGACACCGTGAGTGGTGGAGTCATGACAAGGGGACATTATACAAGGAAGGGGCCCAGGATGTTGGACATTACTATTAGAAGTGGCCCAGAATAGGGAACATTCTTTCTGTAAGGTACACCGGATGTTGAACACTATTAATTCAAATGGCCTAGGATGGAGGACATTATACCAGGAAGGGGCCCAGGATGGAGGAGATTAGTACAGGTATCTCTTTATAAGATTTTTGGTGCTAAAAGTGCTAATACATCTGACCAACATGTAGGTGAGGGTCCAAATTTTGCACCCGGGCCCATGGGGCTCTAATTACACCACTGGGTCAAACAACTTAGCTCTTACTTGTAGGGGCATCTAAAGTCAGACAACCAAAAGCTGATTCTGTCCGGAGCAGCCATACTACTGCTGATATAATGTTACATGCTGCCTCTTGCATCTGTAATAATAATTTCCAGCTAGACCGTAAATGTGCTGAGTCCATCCAATGAGATTAGATGTTCTATGTGTGCCGCATGTGAGTGTCAAACACTGGCACATTTCCTGCCATACAGTGAAATAGCCTCTGGCAATGACAGGGCAGCACCTGTGATTTCTGCTGGTCCTGACTGGTCAGATGAATTGTGCAATTGTCACAGTCACAGCAGATAATGAGAGCGCTTACCATGAGATAGACACTGATACATTGTATCACTGTACAGGGCTGGAGATCTCATCCAGAGACATGTGATACAATGTATGGATGCCAGGAAACTCATTGTATACATGTTTGTATTTGTATATTATTTTTCTTTAGCTTAAAAGGAACCTGTCACCAGATTTTCTCAATAAACGCCATTGCCACGGTCTCCAGTCTTTTCATACATTTTATCTTTCTCCCAGTCAGTGCACGTATAGCTTAAAAAAAACGCTAAAGTTGTACAGCAATGTATTCCAGTTGGAATCTTCAACTTAGGAGCAGTACAGAATCAGTAATGTAATGTATGTACACAGTGACTGCACCAGCAGAATAGTGAGTGCTGCTCTGGAGTGTAATACAGGATGTATGTAACTCAGGATCAGTAATGTATGTACACAGTGACTGCACCAGCAGAATAGTGAGTGCAGCTCTGGAGTATAATACAGGATGTAACTCAGGATCAGTAATGTAATGTATGTACACAGTGACTCCACCAGCAGAATAGTGAGTGCAGCTCTGGAGTATAATACAGGATGTAACTCAGGATCAGTAATGTAATGTATATACACAGTCACTGCACCAGCAGAATAGTGAGTGCAGCTCTGAAGTATAATGCAGGATGTAACTCAGGATCAGTAATGTAATGTATATACACAGTGACTGCACCAGCAGAATAGTGAGTGCAGCTCTGAAGTATAATGCAGGATGTAACTCAGGATCAGTAATGTAATGTATGTACACAGTCACTGCACCAGCAGAATAGTGAGTGCAGCTCTGGAGTATAATACAGGATGTAACTCAGGATCAGTAATGTAATGTATGTACACAGTCACTGCACCAGCAGAATAGTGAGTGCAGCTCTGGAGTATAATACAGGATATAACTCAGGATCAGTAATGTAATGTATGTACACAGTGACTGCACCAGCAGAATAGTGAGTGCAGCTCTAGAGTATAATACAGGATGTAACTCAGGATCAGTAATGTAATGTATGTACACAGTGACTGCACCAGCAGAATAGTGAGTGCAGCTCTGGAGTATAATACAGGATGTAACACATGATCAGTAATGTAATGTATATACACAGTGACTGCACCAGCAGAATAGTGAGTGCAGCTCTGGGGTATAATACAGGATGTAACTCAGGATCAGTAATGTAATGTATGTACACAGTGACTGCACCAGCAGAATAGTGAGTGCAGCTCTGGAGTATAATACAGGATGTAAGTCAGGATCAGTAATGTAATGTATGTACACAGTGACTGCACCAGCAGAATAGTGAGTGCAGCTCTGGGGTATAATACAGGATGTAATTAGGATCAGTAAGTAATGTATGTACACAGTGACTGCACCAGCAGAATAGTGAGTGCAGCTCTGGAGTATAATACAGATGTAACTCAGGATCAGTAATGTAATGTAAGTACACAGTGACTGCACCAGCAGAATAGTGAGTGCAGCTCTGGAGTATAATACAGGATGTAACTCAGGATCAGTAATGTAATGTATGTACACAGTGACTGCACCAGCAGAATAGTGAGTGCAGCTCTGGAGTATAATACAGGATGTAACACAGGATCAGTAATGTAATGTATGTACACAGTGACTGCACCAGCAGAATAGTGAGTGCAGCTCTGGGGTATAATACAGGATGTAATTCAGGATCAGTAATGTAATGTATGTACACAGTGACTGCACCAGCAGAATAATGAGTGCAGCTCTGGAGTATAATACAGGATGTAACACATGATCAGTAATGTAATGTATGTACATAGTGACTGCACCAGCAGAATAGTGAGTGCAGCTCTGGAGTATAATAAAGGATGTAACACAGGATCAGTAATGTAATGTACCGTATATACTCGAGTATAAGCCAAGGGTGGAAAATGAGGCAGCTACTGGTAAATTTCAAAATTAAAAATAGATACCAATAAAAGTAAAATTAAAGTAGGTTAAATGTTTTTGAATAACCATATTGAATCGGGAGCCCCATATATTATGCTCCATATGCTGCCCCATATATTATGCCCCATATGCTACCCCATATATTATGCCCCATATGTTGCCCCATGTATTATGCCCCATATGCTGCCCCATATATTATGCCCCATATGCTGCCCATGTATTATGCCCCATATGCTGCCCCATGTATTATGCCCCATATGATGCTCCATAGATTGTGCCCCATATGCTGCCCCATGTATTATGCCCCATATGATGCTCGATAGATTATGCCCCATATGCTGCCCCTGTATTGTGCCCCATATGCTGCCCATGTATTGTGCCCCATATGATGCCCCATGTATTATGCCCCACAAGTTCCCTTATGCTTCTCCCGCACTGCGCCAATCCTCTGGAATACTCTACCCCAAGAAATTAGGACTATCCACAATTTGCATGGTTTCAGGCGCTCCCTCAAAACACATTTTTTCAGAGCAGCCTATCACGTTCACTAATCAAAGTCATTCTATGTGTAAGTGTGTGTGTGTGTAGCCCATTCACTATCTCCATCCATCCCTCACTCCCTCAAGATGGCTGGACCATCATTGTAAATGCACCATTGTATATACACACCTGTACTTTGTATCTCCCCCACCTCATTGTAGATTGTAAGCTCTCACGAGCAGGGTCGGCTTATTTTGCTTTAATTATTGTATTGTTAACGTTGTTACTTATGACTTGTGTTTTGAAACTGTTAAACTGTAAAGCGCTGCGGAATATGTTGGCGCTATATAAATAAAGATTATTATTATTATTATGCTGCTGCAGCAAATGAAAAAAAAAAATTGATATACTCACTTCTCATTTCTGGGAGCCAGGTGCTGGTGTCCTCAGCATGCGGGGACACCGGCGCGCTATGGGGGACAGGTGCCGGTGTCGCCGCTGGCTCAGGGCCCCGGCACCTGCAATATTCACCTGTCCCCGTTCCACCGCTGAGCGCCGCTGTCTTCCGGGTCCTCCAGCAGTGAATGCTCAGGCAGACCTGAGGTCTAAGGGGTAAGGTTTCTCCTTGTGGAGAGTGACATACCAGCTCTAGCGTGTCAAGGTAAGGAGGCTTATTCGCCGTGCAATGCTGGTATGTCACTCTCCACAAGGAGAAACCTTACCCCTTAGACCTCAGTCCAGAGCCTCTCAGCTAGCCAAACCATATCTCATACTTTGTACTGACAAGGACCAATAGTCCGAAACACCGTGTCTGCAAATTGAGATATGATTTGGCTTTTATCCTAAGTCACATTACAAGACTCGTTAAAGGGTTAATTGTGACTTGTAGGATTGCTACTTCCAATAGGTGGCGCTATAGAGTTCAAGTCCTCTTTTTCTCTTAAGAGGCAATTTGCAGGCAGACCTGAACATTCACAGCTAGAGGACGCGAGGACACAGTGGCGAGCAGCGGTGGAACGGGGACAGGTGAATATGGAATATACTCACCCCTCCTGGCGTGGTCTCTGCCGCCCCTCTTCTCTCGCGGTCTCCGGCGCTATGCCTAACTACAGCGGTCACGTTGTACCGCTCATTAAAGTCATGAATATGTGTATATTCATGACTTTAATGAGCGGTACTACTGATGGCTGAACACAGTCGCCGGACACCGTGGGAGAAGAGCAGGGGCTGCAGAGACCGCGCCAGGAGGGGGTGAGTATATAGGACATCCCCGCTCCCCTCCTCCGCCGACCCCCCGGTATATGACTCGAGTATAAGCCGAGAGGGGAACTTTCAGCCCTAAAAAATGGGCTGAAAATCTCGGCTTATACTCGAGTATGTACGGTATGTGCACAGTGACTGCACCAGCAGAATAGTGAGTGCAGCTCTGGTTAATCGGGTTAACTCAGGATCATATGTATATGACACAGGACTGCACAGCAAATGAGGCAGCTCTGGAATACAGGATGTAACTCAGGATCATAATGTAATGTATGTACACAGTGACTGCACCAGCAGAATAGTGAGTGTAGCTCTGGGGTATAATACAGGATGTAACCAGGGCCGCCATCAGGGCATGAGAACCCTCACTGATGTATGGGCCCGGTGATTAGGGGGGGCCCGCCGCCCGAGCACGCAGGTCCGCGCTCGGGCCCGGGGGCCCCCAACATTTTGAGGCTCCCCCTGCTCCCCAAGGGGCCCCCAGCTAGCGGCACATCACGCAGCCGCTATGGGGGCCCGCCTGCCCCCAGCGCCGACTCCCCCCGCCGCTGCTTTGAACTATACGGCGTCTGCCGGCACAGTTCGAAGCGATGATGGAGGAGAGAGCGTCAGCTGACGCTCCCTCTCCCATCATTCCCTGCTCTGCCTCTGACACAGCGCGCTCACTGTGTGCCGGGCAGAGCAGGAGACAGGAGCTGGGAGCAGCGCTGGCACGAGGATGAGGTGAGGAGTCTTTTTTTTTTTTTTTTTCTAAAGCTGTCAGTGCTTTACTGAACTGTGGGTGGGTGGAGGAGAGGTGAAGGCTGGACAATGTGGGCCCTGCTGTACAATGTGGGCCCTGCCGTATACTATGTGGGCCCTGCTGTATACTATGTGGGCCCTGCTGGACAATGTGGGCCCTGCTGGACAATGTGGGCCATGCTGTATACTATGTGGGCCCTGCTGGACAATGTGGGCCCTGCCGTATACTATATAAAACATGAGGACACAATTGGGAGCTAGAATCCCTAAGCATGGAGTAACAAATGTGAATGCTTAAAGACGAATCAGGGAGAATGGTTCTCAAAGATGAATACACTTTATTACAAATTGCAAAATTACACAATACAGCACCACATAAAGTAAACAAATTTAAAAGACCAGTGAAGAAAATGACAAGACCATGGTGTGACTGCTGTGGACCATAGGTAATTGTAGCATATACTGGTAAAAAAGGAATGTAAATTAGTACCACTAGCCCTGATAAACACCTGCTCAGATGTGAATTATATCGGTGTGCAGGGTGTGGGGAAACCTAAAAACCGGGTAACTGCCGCTACATAAACAGATGACAACCTGGTTCAAACAAAAAATGCGGTCACATCAAATAGTAAAATGTGCAATGAGCCCCAGGAATCAAGAAATGTAAAGCCAGCAGTGAACCAGCAAAAAATAGTATCCCCACTGAGTGTAGTCAGGGTGAGTGACCGACCTCAGTACCAAAGGTATAAAATCGCATAGTGCTAATGAGGAGGACACCCAAAGTGCTTACCCATAAAGGTCCACACGTCACGCCGAGGCCGTATACTATGTGGATCCTGCTGTACAATGTGGGCCCTGCTGGACAATTTGGGCCCTGCCGTATACTATGTGGGCCCTGCTGTACAATGTGGGCCCTGCCGTATACTATGTGGGCCTGCTGTACAATGTGGGCCCTGCCGTATACTATGTGGGCCCTGCCGTACAATGTGGGTGTAACGGGTCTGGGAGGCGGAACCTCTGAGCTTTATTATACAAGGAGGCTTTCCTTGTAAAGGAGCGGGTGGCGCCCGGGGAGACGGATAGGAAGTCACTGCAAGTGACGGGGGCAGTCTCTGGATAGACAGGCGGGTAGTCACGGCAAGTGACCGGGGCAGTCTCTGGTTAGACAGGCGGGTAGTCACGGCAAGTGACCGGGGCAGTCTCTGGGTAGACAGGCGGGTAGTCACGGCAAGTGACCGGGGCAGTCTCTGGGTAGACAGGCGGGTAGTCACGGCAAGTGACCGGGGCAGTCTCTGGGTAGACAGGACGGGTAGTCACGGCAAGTGACCGGGGCAGTCTCTGGTTAGACAGGCAGGAAGTCACGGCAAGTGACCAGGGCAGTCTCTGGTTAGACAGGCAGGAAGTCACAGCAAGTGACCGGGGCAGTCTCTGGATAAACAGGCAGGCAAGGAGCCGGGGCAGTCTTTGACTGGACAGGTATATACGACCTGAGATGGTGGAGCCTCCCGGTAGGCTAGCAGGCAGATGACAGATGAGCGCCCCCAAGTGAGCAGGCGAGAGTCTCTGGAACAGCCGATGAACACCGCAGGTGATGGCCGAACCTTCAGGTGGGATTGCAGTCAGATGGCAGATGAGTGCTCCCAAGTAAGCAGGCGAGAGTCTCTGGAATTGCCGATGGTCACCGCATGTGACGGCCGAACCTCCAGGCAGGCTTGCAGGCAGGTAGCAGACAGCAAACTGGCAGGAAACAGGCAGGTAACTGGAAACGGACCCTGAGGGCTGAAGCAGAGTAAACAGTGCAACAACAACATTGCTCGGGCACCTCCATTAAGGAGGAAGTACTTTATATAGGGTGGAGTCCTCCGGCATTGGCCGGGGACCTTTTTGAAAGATGCGAGCGGCCCCTTTAAGAGCGGGGGAGGGCGCGGGCGCGCGCCCTAAGTCCAGCAGCAGGGAAGGAGCGCGCGGCCCCAGCAGGGCGGAAGGAGGACGCTGAGCGCGGGTAAGGGGGGCGACGTCCCTGCCTGGCAGAGGACGCTGTCGCAGGGGAACAGCGTCCCTGCCTGGCAGAAGGCAGGGACGCCGATGCTACAGTACCCCCCCTTAGGCCCCCCCTTTTTAGGCCAGAAAGAAATTTAGCTAGGATGAGAGGGGCATGGATGTTCTCCCGAGGCTCCCACGTTCTCTCCTCAGGACCAAACCCCTTCCAATCCACCAGAAAATAGGTCTTTCTTCCTACCCTTTTGGTGGCCAGAATGTTCTCTACCTCAAATTCGTCTTCAGCAGACACTGGAGCAGGAGGTGTACCTGTAGACTTGACAAAAGAGTTAAGTACCACCGGTTTGAGGAGAGATACATGGAAGGAGTTAGGAATCCGCAAATTGGCCGGGAGTTTCAATTTATAAGATACCGGGTTGATCTGACTGATGATCTCAAAAGGACCGATGAACCGAGGACCCAACTTGTAGGAAGGAATCTTGAGCCGGACATACTTGGATAAAAGCCAGACCTTATCCCAGGACGGAATTGAGGAGGATCCAAACGTCTTTTGTCAGCATGTTTCTTCATGCGCTCGGATGACAGAACGAGCGCGGACCGGGCACTCTCCCATATGGAGGAAAATTCGTTAACCAGAGATTCCGCAGCTGGATTGTCCACAGAGATGGAGACAGGAACAGGGATCCGGGGGTGTTGACCGAAAACTACAAAAAACGGAGATTTGGAGGAAGATTCACTCTCGTGATTGTTATAAGAGAATTCGGCCCAAGGCAGGAGATCCACCCAGTCAGAATGGTGGGCATTAACGAAGTGCCGAAGATAACTGGTCAGATTCTGATTGATTCGCTCGACTTGTCCATTGGACTGCGGGTGGTAAGCGGAGGAGAAATCCAAGGTGACGTCTAGCAACTTACAAGTGGCTCTCCAGAATCGTGAGGTGAACTGTACTCCACGATCCGACACAATGTGACGAGGCAGACCATGAAGACGGAAGATGTGGCGGATAAAGTCTTTAGCCAACTCGGGTGCAGACGGAAGCCCTGGCAGGGGAATGAAGTGAGCCATCTTGGAAAATCGGTCAACGACCACCCAAATGACCGTACAACTGGCAGAGACGGGCAGATCTGTTATGAAGTCCATAGCTATATGCTGCCAGGGAGCAGCGGGTACAGGAAGCGGAAGAAGACGGCCGGCAGGCAGGTGTCTTGGAACTTTGTTGCGGGCACAGGAGACACAGGCAGAAACAAAGTCTATTACGTCCTTGTGCAGGGTAGGCCACCAGTAATGCCGAGTAATGAGCTGGAGGGTCTTTTTCTGACCAGCGTGGCCAGCTAGTTTAGACGAATGACCCCAGTGTAGGATTCTCTCCCGATCGGTTACCGATACGAACGTCTTGCCAGGAGGGAGACGATTTAGACTCACGGGAGCCACCCGCATCACTCTGGCGGGATCGATGATATGTTTAGGTTCCTCCTCGAGATCCGACACCAGGAAGGACCGGGACAAGGCGTCCGCCTTGATGTTCTTGTCGGCCGGACGAAAATGTAACAGAAAATCAAAGCGGGCAAAAAACAAGGACCACCGGGCTTGGCGAGGGTTAAGTCTCTGGGCATGCTGGAGGTAAGCCAGATTTTTGTGGTCAGTGTAAATGATTACCGGATGAAGAGCCCCCTCGAGTAGGTAACGCCACTCCTCCAATGCCAGCTTGATGGCCAATAACTCTCGGTCTCCTATGGAGTAATTGCGCTCAGAAGAGGAGAAGAGTTTGGAGAAGAAGCCGCAAGATACCATCCTCCCGGATGAAGATTTTTGAGTAAGTACCGCTCCGGCTCCAGAAGAGGAAGCGTCCAGCTCCAGGAAGAACTGCTTGTTACCGTCCGGGCGATGCAGCACTGGAGCGGAAGAGAAGGCCTGTTTTAAAGAAAGAAAGGCCTCCTCTGCTTCGGGCGTCCACTGTTTGGGATTAGCATCCTTGCGGGTGAGCGCGGAGATTGGAGCAGTCCGGGAAGAGAAGTGTGGTATGAAGAGTCGGTAATAATTGGCGAATCCCAGGAACCGCTGAATGGCCTTCAACCCCTCCGGTCGGGGCCATTTCTCGATGGCAGACAGTTTCTCCGGATCCATTCATAGGCCTGTCTGAGAAATGATGTAGCCCAAAAACGGAAGCGAGGTCTGCTCAAAGAGGCACTTCTCATATTTGACGAAGAGGTGATTCTGCCTGAGCCTGAGCAGAACCTGACGAACATCCCTCCGGTGAGACTGGAGATCCGGAGAGAAGACCAAGATGTCGTCTAGGTACACCACAACGCAGGAGTAGAGAAGGTCCCGGAAGATGTCATTGACCAACTCCTGAAAGACTGCTGGAGCATTACAGAGACCAAAGGGCATAACCAAATACTCGTAGTGGCCGTCCCGGGTATTGAATGCCGTCTTCCATTCATCTCCCCGACGGATACGGACCAGGTTATATGCCCCACGGAGATCCAGTTTGGTGAAGATTCTGGCCCCCCTCAGACGATCAACCAATTCTGGAATGAGCGGAAGAGGGTACTTATTCTTCACCGTGATCAAATTTAGGCCTCTGTAGTCAATACAGGGACGGAGAGAGCCGTCTTTCTTTTTTACGAAGAAGAAACCTGCTCCCGCTGGGGAGGTGGATTTCCGGATGAATCCCTTAGCCAAATTCTCCTCGATATTGTGTAGCCCTGGTGTGAAGGCACACGCAGTACCCTGGAGAATGTGTGGAGAGATAGCAGTTTAATGCTCAATGAACATTCATTTCAACACACACTTAGACACGCCCACAGGTATATAAAGTCTAGTCACATGCAGCATCCAGTGAGTTTTTCCAAGTGAGTTTCCTGTCCTCGGACAGTGATTCAGTCAGTGAGTCATTCAGAGGTCTAGTCAGTCAGCAGCAGAGCTGAGTGCAATCTGTGTGCAGTTCAGAAAGTGGAGGCCAGTACAGGTGAGCCAGATCACCTCAGCCTGGTCAGAGCTGTGCCCCACTGATAGACAGACTGAGACATTTTATTAAGAAGAAAGAAGTGAGTTGCAGATATACATCAGTCTCCTGTCCCAAGGACGGTGAAGGTTCAGAGACGTGCTCCTGCCTAGAAGATTACTGAGTTTCTGGCAACAAGCTGAAAGAAAGAAGTTAAGAAAGGGACTGACTTGTATAACCTTTGGAAGTGAGGAATGCTTATGCTACAAGCGCGGACAAGGCGAAAGGCACAGTGGTAGGAATTCTGAGTGCTATAGGATTGGAGAAGTCCTGCACATTGTCACCGGTCACTGGGGACCGAAGCATCACTATAGCTTTATGCATAGTGGTAGAAAACCCAGAGGCTTACTGGACCTTAGGTAGCAGCAAGCAGCCCCTGGAGTGTCGGTACGTAACTGGGGTCAGGGGGAGTGAGAACCTTGAGCCTGATCAGCAAGAATAGGAACTCAGCTCTCTCACAGGAAGGCTCCGACCACAACACTGACCGGGCAGTACAGCTTAGAGAAGCTGGAGTTTATAGAGGGAACTACGCTTTATGCTGGTTGGACTCGTTTTTTTGTGAAAGTAAAGGAGGCCCTAACTTGTCCAGCTGCTACCTCAAAACACATTCTCCATTGGATCAGCCTCCCTGGGACCTGCCTTACCATCTTGCAAGTAAAAAAAGGTATGGAAAGACGCTGATGTGTGAGACTGTGTTATTTGATTGCGTCCCTGCACAACCCCACCATAACCAACGACCTGAGGAAAGCGTCCCACCTGTAGGGGACCCGACATCTAGCTGCCTCACCATCCCCTCAGAGCTCTGCAGCAGCGCTGGTACAAATTACCAGAGACTACAGGTGGCGTCACGAACTATGTATATATATCCCCTGTAAATATTCCCCCTAACATACGCCTGACCGCCAGGGCCACAGACCGAGCCACCGCTACCTGTGACATCCCCATAGACTTCCACGGGCTCGGCTCTGAGTACCCCATTGCCCTGGAAACCCACAATTGTGGTGCGTGGTCGAGACAAAATTGGCGTCACGAACAGGATGCGAAACTCGCAAAATTGCGAGCCCTGTGTGCCTATGGAATTGCTTTTGTGAAAAAGAACTGTTTGCACTTTTGGCGCCAAAAATCGCCATCTTTGTCGCCATATTCGCGCCCTCAGGCGCTGGAGAAGAAGGTGGGCGTACCTTCGTGGGCGTGTACCCCCCCGTGGCGCGAAGAAAATGCCTGCCCTCTCAAAGTGCTATTACAATATGCGATCCTGCCCTACAGCAAAGGAGGTCCGCCTCCTCTTCACCTTTCCTGCAAAGAGGAGGAGACGCAAACCCCGCCTCCACGGAAGAGACCGGACGTCTCTGGAGGAAGATGAAAGAACGCTCTGGAACATCATGGAAGCAGGACGTGTGCAGCCGAGCAGGGAAGCGGAGGAAGGCAGGCCCCGTTCCCCAGCCAAGCTGCCACCAGCACCGGAATCGTCCGTGGTCCTGCACCTGCAGCAAGCATTGCTGGAAATCAAAGAAAAAATGCACGACTGAAAAAAATGGTCCAGCACCAATCTGGATTTGAAGAGATCGAGAGACGCCGGCGTACCCTGGAGCAGCGGCGGCTGTGGGACGCGGTGATCTCTCCCTTCGATGATCCCCTACGTCTGGAGTTACCAAAACTTCTGCTGCCCAAGGCAAAGGAGCAACCGGAGTCTGCCCCGAAAGTACCGATCCTGATCCCACCGGTGAAGCGGTGGAGGCGAAGGAGGTTGAGGAGGTACCGCCAGTTCCGGAACGCCCGCCCGGCCAGGAGGCCGCAGCAGATGATCGATCCCCGGCAGGGACACCGGAGGGGTCCTGTCCGTCATTACCAGATGTGGACTGGGACGAGATGGCGCGCCTGGATGACGTCGCCTATACCGCCCAGTGGGAATGTGAGTGGCAGCGTCGTGAGGAGAAACAACAACGCCGGCAGGAGGAAGAGCGGGAAGCTCAGCGCAACCGACAGCGGCAGCATGCAGAGCTGATCGCGGACAAGGAAAGTGTCCGTCGAGAAAAAGGTACTCTGAGGGAACCGCGGCGGCAGGGGTGTGTGACAGAGTTCCAGCTCCGGAAGGGCTGGGGCTTCATAAGAGAACCGGGCCTCTACCCAGGGGTCTTTGTCAGCAGACGTGACGTAGAATCCCACCTACCGCAAGGCCATCCCGGGAGGGACCTAGTTAATGGAGACATTGTCACCTATACACGACACTGGGGTATGAAGGGATGGTATGCCCTTAATGTCACAATCGTCCGTGACCCCGTCCCCGACGCAGGTAACGTCACCACTACCGCAGCGTCCCCGTCTCCAGCTCAAACAGCACCAGGCCGTGCCCCAGCATCGCCCCCTGCAGGCTCCTCGCAAATGGAAGCAACGTCTACATACTCTTCATTACCTAGTCATCCTTCTGCATCGCAACTTGCGACCCAGTTTCCATCGCAATCTATGACACGATCGATATCGTTAACTGTAACGCAAATTGAAACGCAATCGGTGTCTCGCAAGGAGAAAGTACCCGTTGCGCCCCTAGAGGTTCGCACGAGAACTGTGGCGACCCAGACCCTAATAGCAGCACACGACTTGTTAGTCATGGGATCTAGGGACCATCGCATTGTTCCAGCCCCCGGGGTGGAAATGTAGTTGAAATAATTAAACAGTAAAAGAAAAACCGGTAAGATCCAGACAGGGGTCTACCATATGTAATGTTGTAAAAAGTTTAAGAATGTTTGCCCAATTTTGCACTTTATTGCCAGAGATAATTTCTATGTTTTTCTATATTGAGTAGAATGCCCGGCTGGGTACCAAAGTAAAAAGTGAAAATTTAATGCATATTAGAAATGTATTTATATCTGTGTCTTTGTCTTATAATGGACTTCGAGGCTGAGGACTGAGCCAGCCCAAGAACTGATTTTGTATATAGTTGCACCTTGTGCATTATCTTGGTTTTACATAAAACCACCACAACTACCTCTGAATAATAAAACCCGTGTGGTGTGGCACTGAGTGAGGTCTGCATTCATATGTCCTGCAGCCCACCCAGGACCCACGTTGAAGGTTTGGTGCGGGTCCTTCACAAGAATATTGTCGTCTATATATATGAACATGTATATTTAATATTTTGTATTTTTCTATATTTAATGTTTTGTTAGCAACGTTCAAGAAATCCTTACCTCCCGGATGGGACGAGTTAATGTTAATGTTTATTGCAAAAACAAAATTTCTGTCTCTTTGTATTTTACAGCCCGGGAGTGCTGTCGTTTACCATGGGGGAATGTGTAGCCCTGGTGTGAAGGCACACGCAGTACCCTGGAGAATGTGTGGAGAGATAGCAGTTTAATGCTCAATGAACATTCATTTCAACACACACTTAGACACGCCCACAGGTATATAAAGTCTAGTCACATGCAGCATCCAGTGAGTTTTTCCAAGTGAGTTTCCTGTCCTCGGACAGTGATTCAGTCAGTGAGTCATTCAGAGGTCTAGTCAGTCAGCAGCAGAGCTGAGTGCAATCTGTGTGCAGTTCAGAAAGTGGAGGCCAGTACAGGTGAGCCAGATCACCTCAGCCTGGTCAGAGCTGTGCCCCACTGATAGACAGACTGAGACATTTTATTAAGAAGAAAGAAGTGAGTTGCAGATATACATCAGTCTCCTGTCCCAAGGACGGTGAAGGTTCAGAGACGTGCTCCTGCCTAGAAGATTACTGAGTTTCTGGCAACAAGCTGAAAGAAAGAAGTTAAGAAAGGGACTGGCTTTTATAACCTTTGAAGTGAGAAATGGTTATGCTACAAGCGCGGACAAGGCGAAAGGCACAGTGGTAGGAATTCTGAGTGCTATAGGATTGGAGAAGTCCTGCACATTGTCACCGGTCACTGGGGACCGAAGCATCACTATAGCTTTATGCATAGTGGTAGAAAACCCAGAGGCTTACTGGACCTTAGGTAGCAGCAAGCAGCCCCTGGAGTGTCGGTACGTAACTGGGGTCAGGGGGAGTGAGAACCTTGAGCCTGATCAGCAAGAATAGGAACTCAGCTCTCTCACAGGAAGGCTCCGACCACAACACTGACCGGGCAGTACAGCTTAGAGAAGCTGGAGTTTATAGAGGGAACTACGCTTTATGCTGGTTGGACTCGTTTTTTTGTGAAAGTAAAGGAGGCCCCTAACTTGTCCAGCTGCTACCTCAAAACACATTCTCCATTGGATCAGCCTCCCTGGGACCTGCCTTACCATCTTGCAAGTAAAAAAAGGTATGGAAAGACGCTGATGTGTGAGACTGTGTTATTTGATTGCGTCCCTGCACAACCCCACCATAACCAACGACCTGAGGGAAGCGTCCCACCTGTAGGGGACCCGACATCTAGCTGCCTCACCATCCCCTCAGAGCTCTGCAGCAGCGCTGGTACAAATTACCAGAGACTACAGGTGGCGTCACGAACTATGTATATATATCCCCTGTAAATATTCCCCCTAACATACGCCTGACCGCCAGGGCCACAGACCGAGCCACCGCTACCTGTGACATCCCCATAGACTTCCACGGGCTCGGCTCTGAGTACCCCATTGCCCTGGAAACCCACAATTGTGGTGCGTGGTCGAGACAATATATTCGGACATCGACCTGGTCTCAGCAGCGGACAATGGGTAAATACGCCCACGGGGAGGCGTAGTACCGGGTTGCAGGTCGATAGGGCAATCATATGGTCTGTGCGGGGGTAATGTCTCTGCTTCCTTTTTATTAAAGACATCAGCGAAAGACCAATATGGAATCGGGAGCCCTGGTAGATTAGTTGGTGTAGGAGAAGGACGGACGGGATGAACAGGAACCAAGCAAGTTTTATGACAGTCCTGTCCCCAGCGAAGAATCTCTCCATTCTGCCAGTCGAGCACGGGTGCATGCTTTTGGAGCCAAGGCAGACCTAGTAAGAAAGCATGTGAGAGTCCAGGCAGAACATGAAACGAGATGCTCTCAGAATGCAGCATTCCTACCTGCAGGGTTATGGCTTCAGTGATAAGTTGAATGGGACGTGGCAGGAGACCTCCATCCACAGCAGCAACAAATACTGGTTCAACCAGAGGTTTGGTAGGAATGTGATATTTCTCTACTAGAGCCTGTGAAACAAGATTCCCGGCTGCTCCAGAATCAAGTTGGGCAAGTTCGAAATAACGGTTCTCACCGAGGAGAATTGAGACTGACAACAGCAGAGATGAAAAGGATTTATTTTTGTCTAGGTGGACCTCTCCGAGCGAACCTAGACACAGGCGTTTCCCGACCTCTCTGGGCAGGTACGGATCCAGTGCTCCTTACTGCCACAGTAGAAGCAACTCCTCTCGGTACGGCGTGAGTCCTGACGGGCTTTGACCATCTTGGTCTGGTCGACTTGCATAGGCTCAGAAGAGTGTACCTGAGGAGAAACGGAAGGAGTTACAGGTCTCTGAAAAGAAGGAGCAAGACGAGGAAACCTTCTCTCACGGGTGGCCTCTTTAGCGCGCTCCTGGAACCGTAGATCAATTCGATTGGCGAGATTTATTAGGTCATCGAGAGAGGTTGGAATGTCCCGACCAGCAAGTTCATCTTTAATGCGGCCGGACAGACCCTCCCAGAAGACTGAGATCAGAGCGTCATTATCCCAAGCTAGCTCCGAGGCAAGGGTACGGAACCGTATGGCATATTGACCCACGGTGAGACTCTCCTGACGGAGACGCAGCAGAGAAGATGCAGAGGAGGTCTTCCGTCCGGGTTCATCGAATACCCTCCGTGTAAGGTTCTATGTATATATTCCTGAAACTCAGTTTGTTCGTCAGCCATTTTACTTTCTGTCTTGCTGCAGCTATCTTGCCCTCAGTCAAAATGGAGTTTCCAGCTTGCATGTTCCCGCCCTGATTCTCTCCTTTGCTTCTTAAGCAGCCACAGCTGAGCAATCAGTGCTTCAGAATCTAGCCTGCAGTGAACCTGTGACTTGACTCCTGTAAGCCTTGGACCTTGTACTCCAGCTATTCCTACTGAGGAACTCTGAAGCACTTGTGGACTCTGAACCCTGCTCTTTGAAAGACCCACGTTTGCATGGACTTACGGTAACAGAGAAGAAGATCCTGAATCTGTATTGGAGAGTGATTGCTGAACTTGGATTACTCTGGCCTGCTGTGTCTCCTGTTTCTGTGTCTGCAAACTGTGTGACTATTTCTGCCAACTTGTATGAAGTAATACAGGACTTTTCTATATCAAACCTGTGACTCCTGTGTTTTCATCGCACCCAAGCACAAGACGCTATATGAACTGTACTACATACATTACAAGATTCTGAAGCCCAAAACGTTAGTGTCTGCTGGGTCTGGAAGGCTGTGTCTGCTGTACTGTGGATATCAGACGTCCGGTTGTACTTTCTGTGATGACAGTGGTTGTGACTTCTCACAACCATTCCAGGTGAGCAATTCCCTTAAGTTTTTTCTTTTTGCAGTGTTACCACAGGTAAACACTATTGTTTTTTTTTTTTTCCTTTCTTTTCTCTTTTTTGTCTGCTGTAACTCTGGATATCAGATGTCTGGTTGAAACTTTCTGTGATGATAGTGGTTGTGACTTCTCACAACCATTCCAGGTGAGCAGTTCCCTTAATTTTTTTTTTCTCTCTGCAGTGTTGCCACAGGTGAACACTATTGTTTTTTTTCTCTCCTCTTCTTCCAGTAATCCTGTCTTAAAAGATCTGGAAAATGGAGGCCCGCATAAAGGAACTTTGCGGAGTGACTGATAATATCCTTGCAGATTTGCAGAATATAAAGACCCGTTTTACAAATCTACAGGACCTCAATAATCACAATTTGCAAGTGGTTGGACAGACTACCCAGGATTTGCGAGCCAGGATTGAGGTTCTAGAGGGGCGAGTCCAGGCTCCTGCCGTAGCCCCGAGTGCTGGGATTCCCAAGTTGCCCCCTTTTCGTTTTGGCGGTGAACGTGAGAAATTCAGGGGATTTATTAATCAATGCAATCTTTTTTTTTCTGCACATGCTTCACAATTTCCCACTGAACGATCGAAGGTGCTTACTATAATTATGTTGCTTACCAACAAGGCTTTAATGTGGGCAAACCCTCTGATTGAGACTGGGGATGATTGTTTGAATCACCTTGATGATTTTATTTCAGCCATGGGGCAGGTGTTTGATGACCCTAATCGAGGTGCAACAGCTGAAGCAGCCATGTTAGCTTTGCGCCAAGGTAAGCACTCGGTAGCTGAATATGCCTTGGATTTTAGGAATTTAGGAGATGGGCCCTTGATACCACCTGGGACAGTTCCGCCAAAAAATCTATTTTTCGAAAGGGGTTATCTCCACTGATTAAGGATGAACTTGCTCGTGCCGACCCTCCACTGCGTTAGGTGACTTTATTAACTACTGCATCCGTATTGATACTCGTCTGACTGAACGCAGGCAAGAGAGATGGTTCGAAAGCAATCGTACTAACCTTTTCCTACCTTCCTCTCCAGCTAAGGAACCTTTGAGTAGGATTACACGGGAACCTGAACCCATGCAGGTAGACTCTTTACAACGACGGGTTAGTGATGCACGCAAGGAACATCGTTTTAAGGAGAATCTATGTTTCTATTGTGGTAAGTCAGGGCACTTCATTATAAACTGCCCCAGCCGTTCTCGTAAGACTACTGCAGCACTCATTCATTGTGAGTGTTGCGAGAGGGGATCTGTCAGGTCCGAGCCTCAGGCTCCAGAGAGATCTGCAGCAACAGATCTTGATTTCTCGGACTTAAACTCCGTTACCTCTGAGGACGTTGACTGTGTAAACGCTGCCATTTTTCAAGATTCCTCAGCGGTGTCCCAGCTGAGTTGTAAGAAAAACAATTCTCATTGCTTTCTTTCCATCAAACTCTGGGTTGACTCAGCTTGGGTGTCTAGCTCTGCTATGATCGACTCAGGGGCAAGTGGAAATTTTATGGATGTCTCCTTTGCTCTGAAACAGGGAATACGTTCAGTGAAGAAGGCTACTCCAGTACAGATGGAAACTGTGGATGGCTCCCTGCTGACCTCTGGACCAGTGGATCAGGAAACAGAGCCTTTGAGGGTTCTTATGGGTAAAGATCATCAAGAGAAACTGTCCTTTATGCTTATCTCTTCTCCCCACTTTCCCCATTATTCTAGGGCTACCATGGCTGCAGGCTCAGAATCCTACCATTAACTGGGAGACCAAGGAATTACACTTTCCAGAGAAACAGATGAGTCCAAAAGTTTCAGCTTGCTCTGTTCCTAAAGGAATCATGTCAGTCCCTGAACTACCAGCTGTATACCAGGACTATGTGGATTTATGTGACAAGAAGAACGCTGACCAGCTTCCTCCTCACCGTCCATATGATTGTCCAATTGAATTATTGCCTGGAGCAGAGATACCTTTTGGTAAGATCTACCCCCTGGCGGGGCCCGAGCTAAAGGCTTTAAAGGATTACATAGATGAAAATCTAGCCAAGGGCTTCATACGCCCCTCTTCATCTCCTGCAGGTGCACCCATCTTCTTTGTAAAGAGAAAAGATGGATCTCTGAGACCATGCGTAGACCATAGGGAACTCAATAAGGTTACTATTAGAAACCGTTATCCATTGCCTTTAATCCCTGAGTTATTGGAGAGAGTGCGACATGCCAAAATTTTTTCTAAACTAGATCTTCGTGGGGCCTATAACTTAGTCCGTATTAGACCTGGGGATGAATGGAAGACTGCATTCAGGTCACGCTATGGACACTTTGAATATCTAGTTATGCCTTTTGGTCTGAGTACCGCCCCAGCCACTTTCCAACACTTGGTGAATGACATCTTCAGGGATCTCCTAGATACATTTGTGGTAATTTATTTGGATGATATTCTAATTTTTTCTAACTCCACAGAGGAACATCATGGACATGTGAGAATGGTCTTGGAACGTCTAAGACAAAATCATCTTTACATCAAACTTGAAAAGTGTGAATTCCATAGGACCGAAATTCAATTTCTGGGGTATGTACTGTCTACACAAGGAATTAGTATGGATGGAAGCAAAACCCAAGCCATCAAGGATTGGCCAAGTCCTAGAAATGTGAAGGAGGTACAGCGCTTCATCGGGTTTGCCAACTTCTATAGACGTTTCATTAGAAATTTCTCTGAGGTAGTGTCACCTATCACTCAACTTACCCGGAAAGAGTCTATGTTTTCCTGGACTCCCCAAGCCCAGGAAGCATTTTCCCGTCTAAAAGATAAATTTACCACTGCACCTATCCTAGTACATCCCAACCCCGAGCTTGCCTTCATAATAGAGGTGGATGCTTCAGACTGTGCCGTTGGAGCTATACTCTCTCAGAGAAGAATGTCTTGCATCCCTGTGCCTTCTTTTCCCAGCAGTTGTCTTCGGCTGAGAGGAACTACGATGTGGGCAATAGAGAGTTGTTGGCCATTATTGCCGCCTTCAAAGAATGGAGACACCTTCTTCAGGGAGCTGCACAGCAAATAGTCGTCCTGACAGACCATCGTAACCTTGAGTTTATCAGGTCGGCTAAGTGCCTGACTCCTCGCCAGGCTCGCTGGAATCTTTTCTTAAACCAATTTAATTTTATCATCTCTTATAGACCAGGATCGCGCAATGGAAAGGCTGATGCACTCTCTAGGATTTACTCAGCAGAGACACGTCCAATTACTCCTCCTAAGACTATTCTTCCTGACTCTAGATTCCTAGGAGTAATTCATAATCAAGACCTACTTAAGGACATCAAGGAAGCATACCATGCGGATTCCTTTTTGGCACAACCCCCAAGGGACGTAAGTCTTGTCTTTAAGAATGGTGTGTGGATTCAGGGACAACGTCTGTATATTCCTGAAACAGTCAGATTAAGAGTATTGCAACTCATTCACGATTCCAAGATAGCTGGGCATAGAGGAATTCTAAAGACACAGGAATTTCTTTCTCGTTTCTTTTGGTGGCCCACTTGCAGGAAGGATGTTTTGAATTATGTCACTTCATGTGAGGTCTGTGCAAGATGCAAAACACCTCGCTCCTCACCAACTGGTCTGTTACAGCCTCTTCCCACCCCGTCCCGCCCGTGGGGATCCATTTCTATGGACTTCATTGTGGAGTTACCAACCTCTCAGGGGAAGAACACCATTCTAGTGGTGGTTGACCGTCTAACAAAGGCAGCTCATTTTATCCCTTGTGTCGGCTTACCCACTGCAAAACAGACATCAGATTTGATGATTAAAGATGTGTTTCGCTTACATGGAGTACCGGATGAGGTTATTTCGGATCGAGGGGTGCAATTCACTTCTAGGTTTTGGCAAAATTTCTGTGCAGCATTGGACATTAAAGTAAACCTTTCTTCTGCTTTTCATCCCCAGACTAATGGACAGACCGAACGAACCAATCAAACCCTGGAGCAGTATCTCCGCTGCTTTATCTGCCACCTACAGGATGATTGGGTGGATCTACTTCCATTAGCTGAGTTCTCGTATAACAACTCTCAGAGTGCCTCCACTAAACAGTCTCCTTTTTACTCTAATCTAGGTTATCATCCTAACATTCTACCACGATTTCCCATAGAAACGCCTTTACCAGCAGTGGCTGAAAGAATCACGTCTTTACAGAAGAATATGGATCTTCTAAAGGAAAATCTGGAATCGGCTCAAGAAAGGTACAAGAAAGCAGCAGATAAATTTCGTAAACCTGCACCAGCTTTCAAGGTAGGAGACTTGGTCTGGCTGTCAACCAGAAATCTTAAGTTAAGGATTCCATCGTCTAAGTTGGGACATAAGTACATTGGACCCTATAAAATCAGTAAAATTATAAGTGCCGTTGCTTGTCGTCTTCAACTGCCCAGAACTATGAGAATCCACCCTGTCTTTCATGTATCCCTACTAAAGGCTGCGACACCCAATACGTTTCCTGGACGTTCCTCTCCTTGCCCTGACCCAGTGCTAGTCGATGGTCAGGAAGAATTTGTGTGGAAAGGATTTTAGATTCCAGGTTGTATAGAAATCAGTTACAATATCTGATTAAATGGCAGGGCTACCCAGTGGAGGACAACTCATGGGAACCGGTCAATAACGTTAATGCTCCTCGCTTGCTCCGTCAGTTTCATCAGAGGTACCCACACAAGCCTGGTCTGAGGTCATCCGGAGGTTGTCCTTAAGGGGGGAGTAATGTAAGGTTCTATGTATATATTCCTGAAACTCAGTTTGTTCGTCAGCCATTTTACTTTCTGTCTTGCTGCAGCTATCTTGCCCTCAGTCAAAATGGAGTTTCCAGCTTGCATGTTCCCGCCCTGATTCTCTCCTTTGCTTCTTAAGCAGCCACAGCTGAGCAATCAGTGCTTCAGAATCTAGCCTGCAGTGAACCTGTGACTTGACTCCTGTAAGCCTTGGACCTTGTACTCCAGCTATTCCTACTGAGGAACTCTGAAGCACTTGTGGACTCTGAACCCTGCTCTTTGAAAGACCCACGTTTGTATGGACTTAAACTGGTGTGCCAGGAGTTCAAAATGCAGGGTGCATTGGTTAATGAAACCCCGAGCCAGAGCAGGGTCGCCTCCAAACCGAGGAGGAGCTGAAAGTCGAGGTCCAGGAACAGAAACCACGGAATTGGTAAGCAGCGGAACTGCCGGATTGCGAGTCATGGCGCCCGCGGTGGTTGCTGGTGAAGTAGTCAGGGTGTCCAGGCGGGAATTAACATACCGCAGGTGACCCAGGATGGACTCCTGTTGAGACCTCTGACGAGACAGTTCATGACACAGGTCAGAGAGCGAAGGGGTTTGGGTGCCACCGGGTTCCATGGCCCGAGCAAACTGTAACGGGTCTGGGAGGCGGAACCTCTGAGCTTTATTATACAAGGAGGCTTTCCTTGTAAAGGAGCGGGTGGCGCCCGGGGAGACGGATAGGAAGTCACTGCAAGTGACGGGGCAGTCTCTGGATAGACAGGCGGTAGTCACGGCAAGTGACCGGGGCAGTCTCTGGTTAGACAGGCGGGTAGTCACGGCAAGTGACCGGGGCAGTCTCTGGGTAGACAGGCGGGTAGTCACGGCAAGTGACCGGGGCAGTCTCTGGGTAGACAGGCGGGTAGTCACGGCAAGTGACCGGGGCAGTCTCTGGGTAGACAGGCGGGTAGTCACGGCAAGTGACCGGGGCAGTCTCTGGTTAGACAGGCAGGAAGTCACGGCAAGTGACCGGGGCAGTTTCTGGTTAGACAGGCAGGAAGTCACAGCAAGTGACCGGGGCAGTCTCTGGATAAACAGGCAGGCAAGGAGCCGGGGCAGTCTTTGACTGGACAGGTATATACGACCTGAGATGGTGGAGCCTCCCGGTAGGCTAGCAGGCAGATGACAGATGAGCGCCCCCAAGTGAGCAGGCGAGAGTCTCTGGAACAGCCGATGAACACCGCAGGTGATGGCCGAACCTTCAGGTGGGATTGCAGTCAGATGGCAGATGAGTGCTCCCAAGTAAGCAGGCGAGATCTCTGGAATTGCCGATGGTCACCGCATGTGACGGCCGAACCTCCAGGCAGGCTTGCAGGCAGGTAGCAGACAGCAAACTGGCAGGAAACAGGCAGGTAACTGGAAACGGACCCTGAGGGCTGAAGCAGAGTAAACAGTGCAACAACAACATTGCTCGGGCACCTCCATTAAGGAGGAAGTACTTTATATAGGGTGGAGTCCTCCGGCATTGGCCGGGGACCTTTTTGAAAGATGCGCGCGGCCCCTTTAAGAGCGGGGGAGGGCGCGGGCGCGCGCCCTAAGTCCAGCAGCAGGGAAGGAGCGCGCGGCCCCAGCAGGGCGGAAGGAGGACGCTGAGCGCGGGTAAGGGGGGCAACGTCCCTGCCTGGCAGAGGACGCTGTCGCAGGGGAACAGCGTCCCTGCCTGGCAGAAGGCAGGGACGCCGATGCTACAGTGGGCCCTGACGTATACTATGTGGGCCCTGCCAAATACTATGTGGGCCCTGCCGTATACTATGTGGGCCCTGCTGTACAATGTGGGCCCTGCTACTATATACTATGTGGGCCCTGCCGTATACCATGTGGGTTCTGCTGTACAATGTGGGCCCTGCTACTATATACTATGTGGGCCCTGCCGTATACCATGTGGGCTCTGCTGTACAATGTGTGCCCTGCTACTATATACTATGTGGGCACTGCAGTATACTATGTGGGCCCTGCTGTACAATGTGGGCCCTGCTACTATATACTATGTGGGCCCTGCCGTATACCATGTGGGCTCTGCTGTACAATGTGGGCCCTGCTACTATATACTATGTGGGCCCTGCCGTATACCATGTGGGCTCTGCTGTACAATGTGTGCCCTGCTACTATATACTATGTGGGCACTGCCGTATACTATGTGGGCACTGCCGTATACTATGTGGCCTGCTGTACAGGGGCCCTGCGGACTGTGGCCTGCTTTACTATGTGGGCCCGCTGCAATGTGGCCTGCTGACAATGTGGGCCCTGCTGTATACTATGTGGGCCCTGCTGGACAATGTGGGCCCTGCTGTATACTATGTGGGCCCTGCTGGACAATGTGGGCCCTACAGTATACTATGTGGGCCCTGCTGTACAATGTGGGCCCTGCTGTACAATGTGGGCCCTGCCGTATACTATGTGGGCCCTGCCGTACAATGTGGGCCCTGCCGTATACTATGTGGGTCCTGCCATACAATGTGGGCCCTGCCGTACAATGTGGGCCCTGCCGTATACTATGTGGGCCCTGCCGTATACCATGTGGGCTCTGCTGTACAATGTGGGCGCTGCTACTATATACTATGTGGGCCACGCTGTACACTATGTGGGCCCTGCTATATACTATGTGGGCCGTGCTGTATACTATGTGGGTCCTGTTGTATACTATGTGGGCCACGCTATATACTATGTGGGCCGTGCTATATACTATGTTGGCTGTGTTATATACTATTGGGAGATATATTATATTTTATAGGGTGACTGTGTTATATACTTTGTGGCTGTGTTATATACTATGGGGGGCTACGTTATATTCCTTTGGGGAGGCGGGCTGTATGATATTGTATTCGGGGATACATTATATTCTATGAGGGGCTGTATTATATTTATTATATTCTATGAGGGGTGATTGCATCATACACTTATGAGGGGGCTACATTATACTGTATGAGGTGGATACATTGTATTCTATGGGGGGCTAGATTATATTGTATGGGGGCTTCATTATACTTTTATGAGGGAACTACATTATATTCTATGGGGCTGCATTATACTATATGAGGGCTACATTGTATTTTATGGAGGGGCTACATTATACTATATAAGGGGGCTCAATTATATTCTATGGGGGTTTACATTATACTCTGTGGGGTGGTTGCATTATACTCTGTGGGGTGGTTGCATTATACTCTGGGGTGGTTGCATTATACTCTGGGGTGGTTGCATTATGCTCTGTGGGGTGGCTGCATTATGCTCTGTGGGGTGGCTGCATTATGCTCTATAGGGTGACTGCATTATACTATATGTGGGCTGCATTATACTGTATCGAGGACTATGGGGAATACATTATACCATATGAAGAGCTATGGGGTGCATTATACTATGGGAAGTGAATTGTACTACATGGATGACTATGGCGGTGCATTATACTATATGGAGAGCACTATGAGGAGTGTATTATACTATATGAATGACTGAGTGTATTTTAATATATTGAGGGCTATTAGGAGTGTATTATACTATATGGAGGACTATGGATACATTATATTATATGGAGGACTATGGGGTGTGCACTTTACAATATGGAGGACTGTGGTGCACATTATAATATATGGAGAACTATGTGGTGTATTATACTAAACAAGCAAAATGCTGCATATTCATTGAGTGATTGGTGTTAATGTGTCATTGGTGAGGGCATGGTGCAGAAGTGAAGTTTTTCCATGAAAGGCGGAGGGATTTTGGAAGGTTTATGTGGTGGAGGAGGAGCTTGGGTGGATGCGGAACTGGGGGTGGAGCCTGGGCGGAGTCTCAAGGGGGGCCCCATAAATTTTGCCAGTATGGGGCCCCAAAATTCCTAGTGGCAGCCCTGGATGTAACACAGGATCAGTAATGTAATGTATGTACACAGTGACTGCACCAGCAGAATAGTGAGTGCAGCTCTGGGGTATAATACAGGATGTAACTCAGGATCAGTAATGTAATGTATGTACACAGTGACTGCACCAGCAGAATAGTGAATGCAGCTCTGGGTATAATACAGGATGTAACTCAGGATCAGTAATGTAATGTATGTACACAGTGACTGCACCAGCAGAATAGTGAGTGCAGCTCTGGAGTATAATACAGGATGTAACTCAGGATCAGTAATGTAATGTATGTACACAGTGACTGCACCAGCAGAATAGTGAGTGCAGCTCTGGGGTATAATACAGGATGTAACTCAGGATCAGTAATGTAATGTATGTACACAGTGACTCCACCAGCAGAATAGTGAGTGCAGCTCTGGAGTATAATACAGGATGTAACTCAGGATCAGTAATGTATGTACACAGTGACTGCACCAGCAGAATAGTGAGTGCAGCTCTGGGGTATAATGCAGCATGTAACTCAGGATCAGTAATGTCTGTATACAGTGGCTGCACCTGCAGAATTATGAGTGCAGTTCTGGAGTATAATACAGGATGTAACTCAGGATCAGTACATGGTATAGCATGTATGTTGCACACACTATCAACAAAAGAGTGAGTGCAGCTCTGGAGTATAATGCAGATTGAAAATTATGATCAGTACCCTATACCCTTGATTAGAATTTTGGACCTCTAGCAGGTTGCTTAAAAAATGTATAATATCACTATAAATGTATCGCATGTTGTGTATGTAATGCTATAATAAATGCTCCACTAAATCTAATGCGTCTCATGAAGTACTACATCAGCTCTGCTACCTCCGCACTTGTCAATCAACTATGTATAATCTTCCTGTGTTCTCACTGCGGGTTAAGCCTAGATCACCAAGGGAGCCAGTTAAGGTCAGGTAGTCGGCAGGGGGTTAATTAGGACTGGCAGGCCAGCGGATGATCAATTATCAAGCTGATATGAGGCGCGGAGATCAGTATTACAGAATGATATGTTAAATACGGGAAATAAGAATTACGGTATGTTTGTAATTTTCCGTAACGGAGATTAGTCATAACGAACAATGCGCCTTTTGTTGGCGCTCACTTATAAAATGATTGTGAATAATGAGCGAGATTTGAAAGGTGCTAATTATTTTTATTCTCTCGTGTTATTTGGGGAGTTATAAATTATGCTGCGCCATTTTTTAAATGTTTTTCTTTTCTTTTTTTTTTGAAGATTAACATAAAACCTTGTATTTAGTCCTCTCCATTATTTTCTTTTCATTCAATTTTATTTTATTCAACACGAGACACAATAAAACGTCTTTAAGACATCCCCGCTGTTGTGTGTGTCTCTGATATACAGTAATTATGAGAAATGATGGCAAATACCATTGTCAAGAAGCGGTGTGAAAAATGCTAATCTTCCTCTACGACAATTGGATCTACATAACAGCGGCTGCCAATACAGCCGAAGCCTACATCTAAAAGATAGATAAAAATGGCCATGGACGTGGGTTATATTTGAGGATGATGCTTGCGGATGATTGCGGGTGATTTTATTTGCATGATTAGGTAAACAGAAGATAATGGTGCAGACAAAAGAAAAACGTCTATGGAAGTTTAACCTACTTCCCAGCAAAACTTCCGCTCAGAGGTGTAGCTAGGGGTTCAGCTCAGGGGGGGGGCGAAACATCTGATTGGGCCCCTAACATGCGGACATATTATTGGTGCCACCTGCGTGGCCGCAAATGGCGCTAGAGGTAAAGCGGCACATTTCTACTTCCAAACAAAGGTGCAAATTTTGCATTTTTTAGGAGCTCTTGAGCTGCAAAGGGCCCATATATTGTTCTTGTACATGGGCTCTTTTCTGTCTGTGTGGCCCTTAACCAGGTAATCATGATTATAACTAAGGTGGTATAGGGGAACCTCAGGAGATGGCCGCACTGTTATTGAAAATAAATCTCTATACAAAGCCCAGCACTGATATTACCGCCATATGGTGACATATAGTGGTAAATACCAGTCATGCAGTAGTTATAGAGATCACAGTACAGTTACAGATAGTGACTTACAGCTGACGTTCTTTGTGGTGGAGTCATTCACTTTTTCTGTCTTTTCCATCTGACCCAGACCGACATGTCGACTTCTCCAGCCAGGACTCGTCTGCAGAGATTACAACAAAGACACATCTGACTTTCTCACATTTCCAACACCGTTCACATGTAGAATCATAAAATCCTAGAATGTTAGAGTTGGAAGGGACCTCCAGGGTCATCGTGTCCAAAACCCTGCTCAATGCAGGATTCACTAAACCATCTCAGACAGATGTCTGTCCAGCCTCTGCGTGAAGACTTCCATTGAATTAGAACTCACCACCTCTCGTGGCCGCCTGTTCTACTCATTCATCACCCTCATTGTCAAAAAGTTTTTTCTAATATCTAATGTGTATCTTCTCCCTTTCAGTTTCATCCCATTGCTTCTCGTGTTTCCATGTGCAAATGTATTCCCAACCAGAACAAACTCCTTATCCTGCTGATACGCCAATGCTGAGCCACTGTTGCTGCCGTATGTCTCCCTATTATTGCACCTGCTGTGTGGTAAAAAACAGAACTTCTCTTAGGGCCCCACATATTAATGCCAATGCTGTGCCCCTTACCCTTACATCGTAATAATGCCTCCTTTGTGCTCTGTAGATGGTAAAATTGCCCCCTAGAAAATATTAATTTCCTGTGCATGTGCCCTCCAAATTTTGTCCCTAGAAAGTAATACTCCATGTGCAACTTTGATGGTCACAATACTGAGAGCCCCTATAACAATAATGTTTAAGTGCCCACTTACCATTTAATAATGTCCTCTGAGTTCCCCATGTATAACTCCTCTATATACAGTCATGGCCAAAAGTTTTGAGAATGACACAAATATTAATTTTTACAAAGTCTACTGCTTCACTTTTTCTAATGGCAATTTGCATATACTCCAGAATGTTATAAAGAGTGATCAGCTTAACAGCAATTACTTGCAAAGTCAATATTTGGCTAGAAAATGAACTTTATCCCCAAAACACATTTCAACATAATTGCAGCCCTGCCTTAAAAGGACCAGCTAACCTCTTTTCAGTGATTGCTCCATTAACACAGGTGTGGGTGTTGATGAGGACATGGCTGGAGATCAACCTGTCATGATTAAGTAAGAATGACACCACTGGACACTTTAAAAGGAGGCTGGTGCTTGGCATCATTGTTTCTCTTCTGTTAACCATGGTTATCTCTAAAGAAACACGTGCATCATCATTGCAATGCACAAAAATGGCCTAACGGGGAAGAGTATCGCAGCTAGAAAGATTGCACCTCAGTCAACAATCTATCGCATCATCAATAACTTCAAGGAGAGAGGTTCCATTGTTGCCAAAAATGCTTCAGGGCGCCCAAGAAAGACCAGCAAGCGCCAGGACCGTCTCTTAAAAGTGTTTCAGCTGCGGGATCGAGCTACCAGCAGTGCAGAGCTTGCACAGGAATGGCAGCAGGCAGGTGTGAGTGCATCTGCACGCATTGTGAGGCGGAGACTCTTGGAGCAAGGCCTGGTCTAAAAGAGGGCAGCAAAGAAGCCACTTCTCTCCAGAAAAAACATCATGGACAGACTGATATTCTGCAAAAGGTACAGGCACTGGACTGCTGAGGACTGGGGTAAAGTTATTTTCTCTGATGAATCCCCTTTTCGATTGTTTGGGACATCAGGAAAACGCCTCATTCGGAGAAGACAAGGTGAGCGCTACCACCAGTCTTGTCTCATGCCAACTGTTAAGCATCCTTAAACCATTCATGTGTGGGGTTGCTTCTCAGCCAAGGGAATCGGCTCTCTCACAGTGTTGCCTAAAAACACAGCCATGAATAAAGAATGGTACCAGAATGTCCTCCAAGAGCAACTTCTCCCAACCCTCCAAGAGCAGTTTGGCGATCAACAATGCCTTTTCCAGCATGATGGAGCACCTTGCCATAAAGCAAAGGTGATAACTAAATGGCTCAGGGAACAAAACATAGAGATTTTGGGTCCATGGCCTGGAAACTCCCCAGATCTTAATCCCATTGAGAACTTGTGGTCAATCATCAAGAGACGGGTGGACAAACAAAAACCTAAAAATTCTGACAAAATGAAAGCATTGATTGTGCAAGAATGGACTGCTATCAGTCAGGATTTGGTCCAGAAGTTGATTGAAAGCATGCCAGGGAGAATTGCAGAGGTCCTGAAGAAGAAGGGTCAACACTGCAAATATTGACTTGCTGCATTAACTCATTCTAACTGTCAATATAAGCTTTTGTTACTCAT
The DNA here is from genome assembly GCA_033576555.1 of Oophaga sylvatica. NCBI lineage: Eukaryota > Metazoa > Chordata > Amphibia > Anura > Dendrobatidae > Oophaga > Oophaga sylvatica. The sequence goes on along the minus strand of JARQOD010000010.1, from coordinate 35,985,274 downwards.
ATGTTTGCAATTATTATATTTCTGTCTGTGATAAAAACATCTGTCAAACACACCTAAAAACCAGAGGGCAGCAGATCATGTGAAAATATAATATTTGTGTCATTCTCAAAACTTTTGGCCATGACTGTACAGTATGATGGGCCCACAGCTCCCCTATACGCAGTATAATGTTCCCACAGCTCCCGTATACACAGAATGATGATCCCACAGCTCCCCTATACGCCATATAATGTTCCCACAGCTCCCCTATACACAGAATGATGGGTCCACAGCTCCCTTATACACAGTATGATGTACCCCAGAGTTCCTCTATACATATAATGATGTCCCCACTGCTCCTCCAACACACAGTATAATAGTTAATAGCGTTCTGACACAGTGCGGCGCCTGTACTTAGAGACCCTCTGCAGGGAGGAAATTAATTTTATTCCTCCCGGAAGTCTTGCTCTTCCAGTGATAGGGGTTGCACTACCATGGTTTCAGTCACCGCTCTGTGTATAGAGAGCGTCGGCTGTAACCTCACCCGACACTGACTGACAGCTGCCTCAGCACCGTCTACCACCCAGTAGTTACCCTACTGGTGCCCCTATAAATAATAATGCTTCTTAAGTACCCACTTAATATTTAACCCCTTCACCCCCAAGGGTGGTTTGCACGTTAATGACCGGGACAATTTTTACAATTCTGACCACTGTCTCTTTATGTGTCACGCGGTCTTATGATATGTGTACGATGTCAGTAAACTATTCTTAAAAGAACAACACTCTATACAACATATAGATTAGCAACATCAGCATGTAAATATAGAATAGATTTACCTGACACGATATCCGTTGAACTCAGGGTTAATCTTGAGGACTTGATACACTGTCACAGGAAAGAGGAGGACCGGGGGTCTAACCTGACCCTAAACTGGGGTCCTAACTAATCCCTCACCTTGGAGGTACTGATAATGGTTCAGAGGTCCAAGTCTCCAACCTAACCCTGTCTCCTATCAGTCCCTGAACCCTGTAATCAGTCCTAAGAAGGACTCTGATTACCACCAAAGGGATATGGGCTGATCTCTGCTAAATACACAGATTAGACATATAAGACAGACTGGAGAAAACACAGACTTGCATACACACTCAAACACAGAAGGAACATAAATGATCTGGGATATTAAACTCTAAGCAAGGTGAGCTTAAAACAACTAAGGAGCTCTTTAACTTAAGTCTATACAGATACAATCCTATCTGTGGTCTGCATGAAGAATTTCACTGGCAACTCCCAACACAGACAACCAGAGATTTAAAGGAAACCAATCAACAAATAATTAATTGCAGCCGGGAGAAAACTGCACCCAGTCCCAGAACTGAGCACAGACAGAATTAACTCCCTAACTGCCAAACACAAAGAAACAGCAACTCAGCTGTGAGAAGTCAGAATGTGCAACCGCGACGATCTTCGTGGCGATGCACACATGACAGTACCCCCCCTTCTACGAGGGGCCTCCGGACCCTCAGGGCCAGGTTTGCCCGGGTGAGTTCTGTGGAAGGTCCGCACCAAACGATCTGCGTTAATGTCAGACGCAGGAACCCACGTCCTCTCCCCTGGACCATACCCCTTCCAATGCACCAAGTACTGAAGGGACCGGCGATTCAGACGTGAGTCAATGATCTTTGACACTTGAAACTCCAAGTTACCATTGACCACCACTGGAGGAGGAGGTAGAGGTGATGGTATGACTGGTGCCACGTACCTCTTAAGTAATGACTTGTGGAACACATTATGAATTTTAAACGTAGGAGGGAGGTCCAGACGAAATGCCACAGGATTAATTATGGAACTGATCCTGTACGGCCCGATGAATCTGGGGCCCAGCTTCCAGGAGGGAACTTTAAGTTTTATATTCCTGGTAGACAACCAAACCAAATCGTTCACATTCAGATCTGGACCAGAAACTCTCCTCCTATCAGCCATACGTTTGTAACGGTTCCCCATAGCACTCAGATTATTCAATACACCTCTCCACACTGAAGCAAGTGACGACGAGAAACGCTCCTCCTCAGGAACCCCAGAAGGGCCCCCCCCATTGAATGTACAAAACTGGGGATGAAAACCATATGCCCCAAAAAACGGGGACTTACCAGTGGACTCGCTCCGCCTGTTGTTAAGAGCGAACTCTGCCAGAGGCAAGAAAGAAGACCAGTCCTCCTGGTTCTCTGAGACAAAACACCGAAGATAAGTCTCTAGGCTTTGATTCAGACGCTCTGTCTGACCATTGGTCTGCAGATGAAAAGCCGAGGAAAATGACAATTGCATCCCCCGACGTAAACAAAATGCCCTCCAAAACTTGGACACAAACTGAGACCCCCTATCTGACACCACATCAGAAGGCAACCCATGAAGTCTCACAATCTCCCCAATGAACACCTGCGCCAGAGTTTTAGCATTAGGGAGGGCAGGAAGAGCAATGAAATGTGCCATCTTACTGAACCTGTCAACAACCACCAGTATGACAGTCTTCCCTGACGACTGAGGAAGGTCCGTGATGAAGTCCATAGACAAATGAGTCCATGGACGCTCCGAAGTTTCAAGGGTAAGAGGGTCCCAGACGGACGGGTATGAGGGGTCTTAGAGCGAGCACAAACCCCACAGGACGCGACAAAAGTTAAAACATCTTTATTAACGTTAGGCCACCAAAACCGGCGAGAAAGGAGATCTAAAGTAGCCTTACTCCCTGGATGTCCTGCTAAAGCAGAATTATGATGTGCCTCAATAACCTTTTGTCTCAACTGATTTGGGACAAACAGTCTCCCTGGAGGTCCTGCAGGGGCGTCCCCCTGAGCCTCTAACACCTCCTCCTCAAGCTCAGAACATACAGCCGACACTACCACCCCCTCCTGAAGGATAGGAATCGGGTCATCCATTTTCCCGGCCCCTGGGAAACTGCGAGACAAGGCATCCGCCTTAACATTCTTAGATCCAGGGCGATAAGTGACAACAAAATTAAACCTGGTAAAAAACAACGACCATCGAGCTTGTCTGGAATTCAGACGCTTAGCAGATTCCAAATACAGCAGGTTCTTGTGATCAGTAATGACGGTGACCGGGTGGACTGCCCCCTCCAAAAAGTGACGCCATTCTTCAAAAGCCAACTTAATGGCCAAAAGTTCCCTATTGCCGATATCATAATTCCTTTCGGCGGACGACAATTTTTTAGAAAAGAAAGCGCACGGATGCCATTTACCAGGGACGGACCCTGGGACAATATTGCACCCACCCCTACGTCAGACGCGTCCACCTCCACAACGAACGGCTGTGATGCATCTGGTTGGATGAGAACGGGTGCCGAAGCAAAACATTTTTTCAAAGAGGAAAAAGCTTGGCAAGCTTTGTCCGACCATTTAGAAAAATCCGTCCCTTTTCTTGTCATGTCAGTGAGAGGTTTGACAACAGATGAGAAATTACAAATAAATTTCCGGTAGTAGTTAGCAAACCCCAGAAAACGCTGCAGAGCCTTAAGATCCTCTGGCTGATCCCATTCAAGCACTGCTCTCACCTTTTCAGGTCCATACGGAAACCGGAGGCTGACACCAAGAAACCCAAAAACTGAAGTTCCTGTACGGCGAATACACACTTTTCCAGTTTGGCGTATAGTTTATTGTCTCGCAAGATCTGCAACACCTGTCTCACATGCTCCTGGTGAGACACAAGATCTGGTGAGTAAATTAAAATGTCATCCAAATATACGACCACAAACAGCCCCACCAGATGACGAAAAATGTCATTAACAAAATGTTGGAATACTGCTGGTGCAGTAGTCAGACCAAAAGGCATGACAAGGTTCTCATAATGTCCCTCCGGCGTGTTAAACGCCGTTTTCCACTCATCCCCCTCTTTTATCCTAATCAGATTATACGCCCCCCTGAGATCCAATTTAGAGAACCATTTGGCGCCAACAATTTGATTGAAGAGATCAGGAATCAGAGGGAGTGGATACGGATCTCGAACAGTAATCCGATTAAGTTCGCGGAAATCCAAGCAAGGGCGTAGGCCTCCATCTTTTTTCTTCACAAAGAAGAACCCCGCGGCCACTGGGGAAGATGAAGGTCTAATATGCCCTTTGGCCAGACTTTCCGAAATATAATCTTTCATAGCCTGCCTCTCAGGACCAGAAAGATTATATAACCTAGCTTTAGGTAACTTAGCATCAGGAAGTAAATTAATAGAGCAGTCATACACGCGATGAGGAGGCAACTCCTGACACCCCTCCTCAGAGAACACATCCCCAAAGTCCTCCAAAAAAGGAGGCAAAGTACTAGGCACGACCGCACTGATGACTGTGTTCATGCAGTTACTTTTGTAAAACTCCCCCCATTGGCTTATATCTCTGGACTGCCAATTAATCACAGGTTATGTTTAACCAACCAAGGAAGTCCCAACACAATAGGAGTAGGTAGACCCTCCAACACATAACAAGATAATAGTTCCCTATGTATTGCCCCTACCCGAAGGTCAATGTTATGAACCTCATGAACAAAGCTACCTTGGCCGAGAGGCCTGGCGTCAATGGAGAATATAGGGATCGGTTTGACCAATACACTCAGATGCATACCTTGAGCCTGAGCAAACTGAGCGTCAACCAGATTAGCCCCGGACCCACTATCAAGAAGAACAGAAAATCTCTCCACTCTCGTACCAACCACCACCTCCACTGGTACAAGGAACTGAGAAGAACTAGCGGACGAAATACATACTCCCAGGTTGTCGTCCACCACACAACCTGGGATTAACAGTTTTCCGGCGACTTTTTGCTCAACAAGGCACGGGATGGACATCCCCCAACAAAATGTCCCTCTTTCCCGCAGAAGAAACACCTTCTAGTCCTGCGGCGTACCGCCAATCCCCTCCTACGAAATGATGTCCCTCCCAACTGCATAGGCTCCTCCGAACAGACAAGGGGAACCTCAACATAAGGGACTTTAGTAGTAGGTGGAGTAACAACAGGGGGCGGAGTTACCTCGCACCTCTCCCGGAGCCGTCTATCAGTATGGATAGCTAGGGCCATAGCAGCCTCCAGTGATGGAGGAGAATCATACTGAGCCAAAACGTCCTTTAATTTGTCAGAAAGCCCATGACAAAACTGGCTCCTAAGAGCTGGGTCATTCCACTGAGTATCTGTGGCCCATCTACGGAACTCAGAAGCAAATTCCTCCGCCGGACGATCTCCCTGCTGTATCTTACGTAATTTTGTCTCAGCAAGAGAGACCCGATCTGGGTCATCATATACCAAACCCAGGGCAGTAAAAAATCGATCTACTGACTGTAGAGCCGGGGATCCCGGAGGAAGGGAGAAGGCCCAGGATTGAGGGTCCCCTTGTAGGAGCGAGATAACAATTCCCACTCTCTGCTCTTCACTCCCTGATGATCGAGGCCGAAGCCGAAAATACAATTTACATGCTTCCCTGAAGGTAAAAAATTTGTCTCGCCCACCAGTGAACCTGTCCGGGAGAGCTACTTTAGGTTCAAATCTGGTTTGCTCCGAGGGAGACAAAACTTTGGACTTAATGTCCGTCAGCTCCATGGATAATCCCTGCAACTGCAGAGCCAGCTGGGCTACTGGATCCATGGCAACTGGGAATAATTTTATGGGCCAGTGAAAATGTCACGCGGTCTTATGATATGTGTACGATGTCAGTAAACTATTCTTAAAAGAACAACACTCTATACAACATATAGATTAGCAACATCAGCATGTAAATATAGAATAGATTTACCTGACACGATATCCGTTGAACTCAGGGTTAATCTTGAGGACTTGATACACTGTCACAGGAAAGAGGAGGACCGGGGGTCTAACCTGACCCTAAACTGGGGTCCTAACTAATCCCTCACCTTGGAGGTACTGATAATGGTTCAGAGGTCCAAGTCTCCAACCTAACCCTGTCTCCTATCAGTCCCTGAACCCTGTAATCAGTCCTAAGAAGGACTCTGATTACCACCAAAGGGATATGGGCTGATCTCTGCTAAATACACAGATTAGACATATAAGACAGACTGGAGAAAACACAGACTTGCATACACACTCAAACACAGAAGGAACATAAATGATCTGGGATATTAAACTCTAAGCAAGGTGAGCTTAAAACAACTAAGGAGCTCTTTAACTTAAGTCTATACAGATACAATCCTATCTGTGGTCTGCATGAAGAATTTCACTGGCAACTCCCAACACAGACAACCAGAGATTTAAAGGAAACCAATCAACAAATAATTAATTGCAGCCGGGAGAAAACTGCACCCAGTCCCAGAACTGAGCACAGACAGAATTAACTCCCTAACTGCCAAACACAAAGAAACAGCAACTCAGCTGTGAGAAGTCAGAATGTGCAACCGCGACGATCTTCGTGGCGATGCACACATGACATTATGAGGTTATAACTCCGGAACGCTTCAACGGATCTTCGCGATTCTGAGATTGTTTTCTCGTGACATATTGTACTTCACGTTAGTGGTAAAATTTCTTCCATATAACTTGCGTTTTTTTTTAAAAAAACGCAAATATGGCGAAAATTTTGAAAATTTAGCAATTTTCAAACTTTGAATTTTTATTCCCTTAAAACAGAGAAATATGTAACACAAAATAGTTAATAAATAACATTTCCCACATGTCTACTTTACATCAGCACAATTTTGGAATCAAAATTTTTTTTGTTAGGAAGTTATAAGGGTTAAAAGTTGACCAGCGATTTCTCATTTTTACAACAAAATTTACAAAGCCATTTTTTTTAGGGACCACCTCACATTTGAAGTCACTTTGAGGGGTCTACATGACAGAAAATACCCAAAAGTGACACCATTCTAAAAACTGCACCCCTCAAGGTACTCAAAACCACATTCAAGAAGTTTATTAACCTTTCAGGTGCTTCACAGGAACTAAAGCAACGTGGAAGGAAAAAATGAATATTTAACTTTTTAGCCACAAAAATGATCTTTTACAAACTTTTTTTTATTTTTCACAAGGGTAAAAGGAGAAAATGGACAGATAAGGTTGTTATGCAATTTCTCCTGAGTACGCCAATACCCCATATGTGGGGGAAAACCACTGTTTGGGCACACGGCAGAGCTCGTAAGGGAAGGAGCGCCGTTTGACTTTTTCAAACTAAAATTGGCTGGAGTTGAGATTGGACGCCATGTCAGCGCTTGGAGAACCTCTGATGCGCCTAAACAGTGGAAACCCCCACAAGTGACACCATTTTGGAAACTAGACCCCCTAAGGTACTTATCTAGATCTGTTGTGAGCACTTTGAACCCCCAAGTGTTTCACAAAAGTTTATAATGCCTGGGTGTGAAAAAAAAAAAATTCCACAAAAATGATTTTTTAGTCCTAAATTTTTGAATTTTCCCAAGGAAATTGGACCCCAAAAGTTGTTGTCCAATTTGTCCTGAGTACGCTGATACCCCATATGTGGGGGTGGAAAATTGTTTGGGCGCACGGCAGGGCTTGGAAAGGAAGTAGTAACGTTTTGGAATGCAGACGTTGATGGGGGTCATGTTCCGTTTGCAGTGCCCCAGATGAGCCTAAACAGTGGAAATCCCCCACAAGTGACCCCATTTTGGAAACTAGACCCCCTAAGGAACTTATCTAGATCTTTGGTGAGCACTTTGAACCCCCAAGTGCTTCACACAAGTTTATAATGCCCGGGCATGAAAATAAAAAATCCTATTTTTTTCCCACAAAAATTATCTTTTAGTCACTAATTTTTTATTTTCCAAGGGTATCAGGAGAAATTGGACCACATAAGTTGTTGTCCAATTTGTCCTGAGTACGCTGATGCCCCATATGTGGGGGGGAACCACTGTTTAGGCGCACGGCAGAGCTCGGAAGGGAAGAGAGCACCATTTGACTTTTTCCAACCAAAATTGGCTGGAATTGAGATTGAATGCCATGTTGCATTTGGAGAGCCCCTGATGTGCCTAAACAGTGGAAACCCCCCACAAATGACCCCATTTGGGAAACTAGACCCCCTAAGGAACTTATCTAGATCTTTGGTGAGCAATTTGAACCCTCAAGTGCTTCACACAAGTTTATAACGTAGAGCCGTAAAATTTAAAAATCATATTTTTTCCACAAAAATGATCTTTTCACCCGAATTTTTATTTTTCCAAGGGTAACAAGACTCCAAAAGTTATTGTGCAATTTGTCCTGAGTACACTGATACCCCATATGTGGGGGTATACCACTGTTTGGGTGCATGGCAGAGTTTGGAAGGGAAGGAGCGCCGTCTCACTTTTTCAACGCAGAATTGGCTGGACGCCATGTCGTGTTTGGAGAGCTCCTGATCTGCCTAAACAGTGGAAACCCCCCACAAATGACACCATTTTGGAAACTAGACCCCTCAAGGAACTTATCTAGATGTGTGGTGAGAACTTTGAACCCCCAGGTGTTTCACTAAAGTTTATAACGTACAGTCTTAAAATAAAAAATCCTTTTTTTTTTTACAAAAATGATTTTTTCGCCCCCAATATTTTATTTTCACAAGGGTAACAGGAGAAATTGGACCCCAAAAGTTGTTGTCCAATTTGTCCTGAGTACGCTGATACCCAATATGTGGGAGAAAACTACTGTATGGGCGCATGTCAGGGCTCGGAAAGGGAAGTAGTGACGTTTTGGATTGCAGACTTTGATGGAATGGTCTGGGGGCGTCATGTCGCATTTGGAGAGCCCCTGATGCGCCTAAACAGTGGAAATCCCCAACAAGTGACCCCATTTTGGAAAATAGACCCCACAAGGAACTTATTTAGATGTGTGGTGAGCGCTATGAAGCCCCAAGTGCTTCACAGAAGTTTATAATGTACAGCCGTAAAAACAAAAAAATCTTATTTTTTTTACAAAAATAATATTTTCGCCCCAGTTTTTTATTTTCCCAAGGGTAACAGAAGAAATAGGACAAATTTCACAATAACTCTTGGGGTCCAGAGTACTCTGATACCCCATATGTGGGGATAAACTACTGTTTGGACGCATGGCAGAGCTCAGAAGTGAAGGAACACCGTTTGACTTTTTCAACGCAGAATTGGCTGGAATGGAGATCAGACGCCATGTCACATTTGGAGAGCCCCTGATGTGCCTAAACAGCGGAAACCCCCCAATTCTAACTCCAACCCTAACCCCAACACACCCCTAACCCTAGTCCCAACCCTAATCCCAACCCTAACCCTAATCCTAACTCTAACCCTAATCCTAACTTTAGCGCCAACCCTAACCCTAACTTTAGCCGAAACCCTAACCCTAACCCTAATGGGAAAATGGAAATAAATACATTTTTTTTATTTTATTATTTTTCCCTAACTAAGGGGGTGATAAAGGGGGGTTTGATTTACTATTTATAGTGGGTTTTTGTGATTGGCAGCTGTCACGCTAAAAGACGCTTTTTATTGCAAAAAGTAGTTTTTTGCATCTCCACATTTTGAGAGCTATAATTTTTGCATATTTTGGCCCACAGAGTCATGTGAGGTCTTAATTTTTGCGGGACGAGGTGACGCTTTTATGGTACCATTTTTGAGCACGTGACATTTTTTGATTGCTTTTTATTTCGATTTTTGGGAGGTTAGAATGAACAAAAATCAGCAATTCATGAATTTCTTTTGGGTGAGGCGTTTTTATTGTTCCGCGTGTGGTAAAATCGATAAAGCAGTTTTATTCTTCGGGTCACTACGATTACGGCGATACCTCATTTATATCATTTTTTTATGTTTTGGCGCTTTTATAGAATAAAAACAATTTTATATAAAAAATAATTATTTTTGCATCGCTTTATTCTGCGAGCTATAACTTTTTTATTTTTTTGCTGATGATGCTGTGTGATGACTCGTTTTTTGCGGAACAAGATGACGTTTTCAGCGGTACCATGTTTATTTATATCGGTCTTTTTGATCGCGTGTTATTCCACTTTTTGTTCAGCGGTATGATGATAAAGCACTGATTTTTTGCTTCTTTTTTATTTTATTTTTTTTAAGGGGTTCACAAAAGGGGTTAACTAGTGGGACAGTTTTATAGGGGGGGTCGTTACGGACGCGGCGATATCATATATGTGTACTTTTATCGTTTTATTTTTTTATTTACAATAAGTAATGAATTTATTGGGGAATATATATTTTTTTTTTATTATTTATTTTGGATTTTTTTTTACACATGTTTATTTTTACTTTTTTTTAATTTTTACTTTGTCCCAGGGTGGGACATCACAGTATTTTATCAGATCGCTGGTGTGACAGTGTGCACAGCACTCTGTCACACCAGCGATGTGACAGGCAGTGCAGGACGCTTCCTCATGCCTGCTCTCGGCAGGCACTGAGGAAGCCGCCTCCCTCCAGGACCCCAGCGCCATCTTGGATCCGGGTCCTGGGAGGGAGGAAGCCCTCAGAGCAGCGCGATCACATCGCGCTGCTCTGAGGGTCTCAGGGGGGCGCGCAGGGAGCCCCCACCCTGCGCGATCCTCCCCTGTGCCCCCAGTACACCGCGATCATGTTTGATCGCGGTGTGCAAGGGGTTAATGTGCCGGGAGCGGTCCGTGACCGCTCCTGACACACAGTCACGGGTGTCAGCTGTGATAATCAGCTGACACCCGGCGGCGATTAGCTGCGCTCCCTCCGGGAGCGCAGCTAATCGCCTATGACGTACTATCCCGTCCATGGTCAGAATGGCACGGGTTTTATGGACGGGATAGTACGTCTAATGTCAGGAGGGGTTAACTGAGTCCACCTATGTGCAGTAGTAATGGCCCCAGCATCACTGATGTGAGCAGGGGTTCATGTGATGACTCTTTTGCCTTCTTCCAATTATCTTCTATTGAGTGAAGTCATGCTTATCTAGTCGACATGTGCAAATAGCAAACGTAGTCGCATGACCGCCTGATCGCACCAGTGGTCTTGGAGTCTCATGACGGCAGGCGCACCCCATCATGATTTTGCAGTCTGTAGTCTCAGAGTAAATGCAGACAATTATCTCAAGCCTTTAATAACTTTAGAATCTATTTATATAATTGCCTTGTAATGTTTTCATTTCCTGTTGTGTCGAGATGTCACCGTATCCCAGAATTCCAAGCGGAGGAAGTTCACTGACTGCCATGGGTGTCTCAATATGGAAACTGCTAGGGGTAACAGCCTCTTGTGCGGTACCACCAGTAGAACACCGTCGCACCACACACAGTATACGCCGTCTGCACCACACACACACTGTATACGCCGTATGCACCACACACACACACTGTATACGCTGTACACACCACACACACACACTGTATACAGATGTGCAACGTGTCTACAGGCAGAGGAAGCCGGTCACATTAAAGGGGTTTTCCCACGAACGAAAGTTCATTTTAAAAATTGTCTGTGTCTGACCGTGTACGGAGCATACCACAGCTACTGGGCTGGGGAGGAAGCAAAAGACAATACTGACATTACAGCAGGGGATCACAGAGGATTCATTTTGTGAGGGAAATAGTTCACTGACTGTTTTTAAACAATATTTTACCTCACAAAATGTATCCTCTGTGATCTCCTGCTGTGTACAGGGGGGAGACAGCTCAAACAGGACAGCACATGAGGGGAGAACACTATATTATACTAATACTTGAATATTAATCTTTTATTAAAGTATTAATGCTGTTAACCTGCATTGTTATGCTTGTTATGCTTGTTATACTAATACTTATAAAAGTCCGAGCTCACAAGTATAAAAAGCCCCCTATCTCCCCGTCCCCTTCCCACACCCCAACAGCCCATCCTCTCACATGCACCCCCAGTGCTCTGTCCTCTCCCCCCACAATACCCCAATCCTCTCACATTCATCCCCTGTGCCGTTCTTTCTTCCCCATAATACCCTCATCCTCTCACATTCACCCCGTGCCCTGTTCCCTCTCCCCCACAACATCCCCATCCTCTCACATTCCCCCCAGTGCTCTGTCACCCCTCCCCTACAATACCACCATCCTCTCACATTCCCCCCAGTGCTTTGTCCCTCCTCCCCCACAATAACCCCATTCTCTCACATTCACCCCCGTGCCCTGTCCGCCCTGCCCCACAATACCCCCATCCTCTCACATTCACCCCGTGCCCTGTCCCCCCGCCTCACACATTCACCCCCGTGCCCTGTTCCCTCTCCCCCACAATAACCCCATCCTCTCACATTCCCCCCAGTACTCTGTCCCCCCCCCTCCACAATTCTCCCATCCTCACATTCCCCTCTGTGCTGTCCCTCCTCCCCCACAATAACCTCATCCTCTCACATTCACCCCCGTGTCCTGTCCCCCTGCCCCACAATACCCCCATCCTCTCACATTCACTCCCGTGCTCTGTCCTCCCTCCCCCACAATACCCCATCCTTTCACATTCCCCCCAGTGCTCTGTCCCCCCACAATACCCCATCCTCTCACATTCACCACGTGTCCTGTTCTCTCTTCCCCACAATGCCCTCCATCCTCTCACATTCCCCACCCAGTGCCCTGTTCTCTTTCCCCCACAATACCCCTATCCTCTCACATTCCCCCCAGTGCACTGTCCCACCTCCCCCACAATACCCCCATTCACTCTCACATTTCCCACCCCCCAGTGCTCTGTCCCTCCTCAGAATCTGTCAGACAGGGGAGCCGGCACTTTGCTGCTCTCTCCCTGACACCTCAGATACGGCCAAATGACAAAAGTGGCCATGTCTGCCAGTAGGCCCCTGCATGTGGGCAACGGCTCCCTCTGCCCCCCCAGTAGCTATGCTACTGCTTCCGCTAATATAATTGCCAATACCGTGCCTCTGTTGTCCTGATTCTTAAGGTTGGGGTATAAAACGAGGTATGGGGTGTCAGAGGTGGCGTAAGAAACATCATAACCGTCATGGCACCAGATAGCAGTGTTATTTATGCTTGTATCATATAGTGCTGTCATTTCAGAACTGCATGGCACTATTATGTGAGCACTGGATGGCGCTTTATTTCTGAATCATATAGTGCTGCAATTTTATAAGCACTGTATAGAAGTATTATCACTTCAAGTATTATCACTGTATAGCAGTTTGTTCTAGTTTGATATTGTGCTGAAAATTCAGCATTGTACAACAGTATTATGCGAGCAGTATTGTGTGGTAGTTTTTTTTTAGCATCCTGTAATATCAGCGCAATATAGCATGGCGGTATTATGTGAGCACAGTCTGGTAGTTTATTTTAGTATTATGTAGAGCTTTAATTTCAGCACTGTATGGCAGTATTACGTGGTTCATGTGAAAATTATAAATTGCTGTAATTTTAGCAGATATTTAGTGATCGATACATCAAATTATTTACGGCAGAAAACTGGTGTAAAACGATTTGAAAATGTTGCGACTTTTGTTTTTTTTCACACCAGTTTCAAGCAGCTTCAAGAAAATTAATGAACCCCTGGATGATCTGGGTGGGACGGGGCATCAAAAGTGGGAACGTTTCTTAAATAAGCACTCTTTCCGTCAAAATTTTTATCCTCTTGATATATTGCACTCACCATATTATATAGCACTGTGCACTTACAATTGCTAATTTTGCCTTTCTACTTAGCTGATTGTTCTGTTTTCCATTAGATCAATAACATCAAGTGATTAAAAACTGATGAGCTGAATCCTTCTAAGTGCTATGTTGAAACAGGAAGACTCCATAATTCTACATAGAGGAGAGAAAAAAAAATTTACTGGGTAGAAATGAAAAATGAGCAATTGTAAGTACACAGTGACATCTAATATGATGCATGCAATATACGGTATTAAATGGTTACTCCGGGACATAAAAAATTATTTTAATTTATTAAATGGCATTAAATGGATCTGCCACACAGAATGCATTTAGACAAATCATCAAGATCTGCTGCTGGCAGCTCCCTTTGCTATTATTTACCGTTATGTCCCAGATGTGCTGTATGGGAGACAAGTCTGGAGACACTGCAGGCCATGGGAGCACATTTAGTCGACACAAGCTGTCACGAGCAACATCCTGTGATTTCCATAACACCACAATTTTTCCTTTTTTGTGTTACAATTTTAATATTGAGGAGTGGTATTATTTAATCACAGCACAATGCTGCTATTTGGACAGTGCTAGGTTTGTATTACTTTACATTTTCTTTTATGTGTCTATAGTGTCCCTTTTCTTGCAAAAAAATCTTCCTTTTACAGTGTAAAAGCATTAATAGCATTATAAGGATGAGAAGAAATAGATATGTTATATGCACCATGGGATACGATAATATCTCTAGATTAATAGTGAACCTCCGGAAAACTCACGATTACTTAACTAATTGCACCTAGATCAGACAAAACGGGTTTTTCTTTTTTAATATCCTGAAAATTTAATGAATTGGATGGACCTCACCCTCAACTTCTCTTTCTCGCGTTCACCCACCTTTTGTATGTTTCCCAGGATTCTCCATCTTTTGTAAGACGGATGCTTCCCTTGCGAGTACAGATAAATCAAAAGATTATTGTACTGCAAAACCTAATGAAGCCGATCCATGATATAAGTAATAATAGGTGTACACGGGTAAATTATGTTTCTATGGTGGCTCTTTAGGGGAGAAATGAAGAAGAGGAATTATTAGTACTTTCTAGTAGACCAATTCATTCTTACTTCTTGAAAATATATTAATTGCGCAATTTTTTTTTTATCTCAGTTCAGCATCCTTTGGAAAAATTCATGGAAAACCATGCTGGAGAGTAATACTGTCATAAAACTGTCCAAATAATAGGGCATATTGTGCCTAAATAATACCTCCATACATTGCTAAATAACGGTACCATACAGTGACCACATAATCCTTCCACAGTGTATTGCTATAATAATGCAATGCAGTAATAAATACCAGTGCCATATTGTGCCTACCTAATCCAATCAGTCATTACCAAATAAGAGTACCATTCACTGCCCACATAATGCTGCCACATAGTACTGGCATAATAGTGCTATGAAGTGACAAAAACAGTGTCATATTGTGCATACATAAAACAATTTACAAAGTAGCAACAGTACCATTCACTGCCTACAAAATAATGATATAACCGCACCATACAGCGACAATTAATAGTGCTATATTGTGCCTAAATAATGCAGTCATTCAGTACCAAAAATACTACCATATACTGCCCATAATACTTCCATAATAGTGTCATTAAGTGACAAAAAGCCAATAGCGAATAAAAGTACCATTCGCTACACACATAACATTGCCACATGATACTGACGTAATGGTGCCAATCAGTGACAAATGATGGTGCCATTTTGGGTTTATATAATACAACCACAAAGTATCAACCCACCAAAAGACTACTATTCTCTGCCTTCACAATAGTGCCATATATTAGCGCCTAAATAATAACGATGACAATCTTCAGCAAATAAAAGTATTATATATTTCCAATATATGCTTTCAATATGGTGCTTCCAACATAATCTCTTAAAGCAAGCACAGAACAGTGCCATATTATGTCCTCATAATAAAACCATACAGTAACAAATGGCGGTACCATATAGTGCTCACAAAATACTACCGATATACAGAGAGTAATGCAATAGTGTAACACAGTGATTAAATAATACCACAGCCATCAATAGAGTAATGATTACAAAGGTTATTTAAAAAAAATGTATGTGACACATTTCCTTTAAGAAAAATAAATAAAATATGCCTAAAATAAGTATTGGATAGTTTAAGAAATGTTTAATAGTTTATAGTAAAGTAGGGCCCGGCCTAAAGAGTCTACCTTGCCGTACTGGCGGCTTAAAAATTATTTTGGCTAAAACAAAAGCTGCTGGCTATGTATGAGATGTGGTGTTAGATGGGAACTGGTAATGTGTGATTGGTGGGAACATGGTACAGATGTGGAGTTTTTCCAAGAGTGGGCGGTGGGACTGTGGAAGGTTCGAGGAGGGTGGAGGCGGAGCTATGGTGGAGCCTGGCGAGTCTCAAGGAGGCCTGAAAATTTTGCCAGTATGGGGCTCTGAAATTCCTATTGGCAGCGCTGGCCAGCAACAAGGAGACCTCTATAAATGGGAGCCAGATTTACTTTTCCTAAGCTTAGGTCTAAAAATGTAACTCTTTTCCGACATAGGACATACTATTACTTTGTATATCTGATGAGGGTGTATGAATCTCAGGAGCTGAGCCTGCTGCACACAGCCTGTATACTACTCTAATGCCAGCGAATAAAGCTAGCACAGATCACTGCTGCTTTACCCCTGAAATGTCACTGTCAAATCAATGACAACAGCATTTAAGTGGTTTGAATCCTAGTGCGTGTTGTTTCGGGTGTCGATGATTTCGCCATGGCAGCCTTGGCTGGGCTTGATTGCAGACTATCGGTTTTACTGTATAACTGCAATATTTGCCTACTTTGGATACATCATACGAAGAGAGCAAACTGGAGAAGGACATCATGGTCGTAAGAATAGAAGGAGCAAGGCGAGGAGGAAGACCAGCACTCCAATGGCTTGATACAATCAAGAAGAAAATGGCGGAGATGACCCTGGTGGACCTATCTAGGCTTACACAAAATCAATCTTCCTACAGAGCGTTCATCCATCAAGTCGCCATGGCTTGAGATCGAGCTGAAAGCCGTTATTCATAATAATAATAAACTGCAATACTGGAGTATTATAGAATGAGCTATAGGGGGAGATTAATCAAATCCTGAGTGACAAAAACATGGAGAAGTGGCCCATAGCAGCGGATTAGATTTCAGGGCCTAGTCATTTGCTAGGGGCAACGCCACCATATTTCCTGTCAAAGTCATGTGTTTCTCTCGCCATACTCCTCATAAATGATGAGTGTTGTAGTTATTTCTCTTAGGTTATACATAGATATCCTCCGCCGGCAGAAATTACATTAATAAGAATTGAATTTCTTTCCTTTGACGCTGATCCTCGGTGACTTTAACCAGATTTATCAGGCAGTACGGATTTGTTCTATGATTTGGCCTCAATAAAGTTAATTTTCAGAATAACTGATTTATGTATTCCGCCTCATAGAACGGATGATATTCACGTTCGCCATTATTTAATAACGCGCCATTCTTTACATTACATTCATCCGGCGTTTTACCAGGCAGACCGCCTGTCACGTACATCTGTGCGTAATTAAATACTCTTAGGACGACATTTGTGCCGGTTCTGAAGAAGAAGGAGATAATTTCATTTGTACGAAGTCATCAATTTTACAGGCCGGATCCCTCTCTGTGGGAGATGGAAGGAGAAGTCACAGCCGCACCGCAGAGACCACGCAGTCATGTCGAACAATACACGTGGCTCAGCCAGGGGTCACCAGGCCAAGGATGTGACAGTCGTTAAAATTCAATACTCAAAGAAAAATGCTTAACCTCTTCATGTCCGCCGTATACACAATAAAACATATACAATAGCCTTGTATTAAAGATGCAACTGTGACGAATGCAATACACTGCCAGAAAGTAAAAATCATTACGTCATATCATGGCAATTAAAAATCACGTAAATTCACTAGAAAGATCAAATCTCCTGAAATTTGATTCTGACAAATCCACTAATTTCAGGTGGGAAGACATTATTCACATCCAATAAATTTGGTGGAGATTGTATGTATCTTGTCGAAAGGAGTTAAAATAAAAAACAATAAATAAATATTCTGCCTTCTCCTCGGCCATCCCCATATGTATCCCACTGTTCCCCCGCTCTGTGCTCCAATTGCTTCTGTTTGATCTTATTCTTGTTTTGGGTCTTCCCCCACCGCTGCTGTTCCCTGCCCAGTTCTCTGATCATTCTACGTTGGCGTTATTCTTATTCTGGATTTTCCACCACCATTACTCTACTGTTCCCAGTCCAATGATCATTCCACCTCAGCCTTATTCTCCTTCCAGATTTTCTGCTGCTGCCTGTCTGACCCTACGATTGTTCCCTTTCTGCCTTATTATCGTTCCAGATTTTCTGATATTCCCTACCTGACCCTAGGATTGTTCCTTTTCCGCCTTATCGTTCCGGGTTACCTGCCACTGCTGATGCTCCCTGTTTAATCCTTTGAGTGTCCTACTTTGGCCTAATTATTGTTCCTGGTTCCTGCTCCCTATCTGTTCCTGAAATCATTCCACTTCTACCTTCTCGTTTCACGTTTTCTGCCACCGTTGCTATTGTCCGTCCAGTCCTACAAGCATTCCACTTCTGCCTTACTCTCTTTTTGAGTATTCCAACACTGCCAAGATAATTCTTCTTCAGCCCTATTTTCATATTGGGTCCGTGCTACCGCTGCTTCTCCTTGTTGAGTTCTCCAAACGTTCTGTACTGGCCTTATTCTAGTTCTGGGTTTTTCCTGGTCACTGCTGCCTCCTGCTTTGTCCCCAATTGTTCCTCTTCTGCCTTATTTTTTTCTACATCATTCATTGCTACCCACCCAGTAAGTGTCAGACTGGGATGTCAAGGGCCCACCAGTTACATTCATTCTGAGGCGCCCACTGTTCAACTACGTGGTATATTTATTTCCTGACCATTTTTCACAAATGTGCTTATGCTTCAATATAAAAGTAAACTGGGTAGATTATAAATGAATGATGAGATTCTTGTAAATATTGCAAAAAGTGAACTATGCCAATTAATGCTCATTTAGGGGCATGGGGGAGTGGCCCATTGGGGGATTCACCTGTCCTTCTGTGGGCAAGTCCGAGTCTGCACCCAGTCCTCCAATCACTAATCTATAGCCTTTTTCTCATTTCAGGTCTTCCACTACAACCAACTTGACGCCATGACATCAATGACGTGCATTGTGCCTCGTGTGACTACGTCAGGCCAAGTCAACAGCAATGCCAGAAGACCCAGAATGTGATGAAGGCTTAAGGAGTGATCTTGAGACCAGGTGGGCACAACAGTCGTGATAAAAGGCTCGAAAAGAGAATAAGGCCAAAGAGGAGCAATCGCAGGTTGGGGCGTGACGTATGCCATTGACGTACCCCACGTGAGGGGATGTAAGGCTTAGTCAATGTGGATCTTGGAAGACCCAGAAGGAGAAGAAAGCTTTAAGGGAGCGAACAGTTGACTTGGCGGTTGAGGGTCAGTACTTGGTCAGGGATGAGAAGATCCAAAGAGAGGTGATTATAAGAGTTTGTTTTTTTACCTCTTCCCAAACCTTAGGATCACCACCATATTTCTAGATTAATTGAAATTGAATCCCATAAAAGTTGAATTCATTTAGAATTGATTCTCTCAACTCTAGTCTTTTAGTAAGAACATTTTAGCATTTATCATACCCGTATTTAGCAACTTCAACTGCTATGGCTTCTGGGAGGTGTACAGGTCAACTATGCCCTATTTCAAGATCACACCGAATCCCCGACATTTTATTTCCCACCGCTGGATTTTGAGAGCTTTCGACAGGACCTATAAGATTTGCTAACCCTTTCAGGAGTTCGGTAGGCTCTTGGAAAAGGGTAAGACTTCTTGATGGTTTGGAAAATCTCACACACTCGCAGGGTGTGGGGGGTGGAAGGGAAATTTGGCATGGTTGGAAAAAGAAAAAGAGGAATGGTTATTAGGAACTCATTTTCAAAGTCTCTTCTATAGAGTCTCTGGTACAGATTTATATAAAAGCTGATAAGCTTTAAAGGGTGGTGAAAATGTAAATAATAACGACAAAATAGGGAGTATTATGAAATAATAACTACTCACCTGGTAAATCCCCACTGGTCCCTGTCAGTCTTTACCTCTTCTGAAGTAATGATGTGCCGACTTTCCAGCCACCATTGTTGAGGACAGTAATTGCCTATGGTGTAAAGTCATCACCAGCCTTATTATAAGGATGGCACACAGGTCCAGGCACATATCCCAGGACTTCCAGCACTTTGGAGACATATGGTGCCCCTTTAGCTGTCCCATCTCTTTCCACACGACAAACATTATGCCATGAAGCCATTGTGGAACCATACTGAAGGCCAGAGACAGCTCGGGCATATTTATCCTATATGTACTTGCTATAGAAAGTCAGGTTTGCACTGGGTCCCAAAATTTGGAATTGATATGGTGAGAAACACCTAGATTTGTGTGGGACAGTTGCAGAATGTTTTGTAGCAAATTCCCCACATGTGAATTCTCCATCAAGGTATGAACATATATTATTGACGCAGGGAATGGGAATAAACACAGAAGAACCAGAGGTAATATTTAAGTGCTCTTTCACAGATGTGTGGTATCACAGTGCTCCAGGGCACACCTGGCATACCTCACTTGCACCTGTAAGGGCATGCTTCCCGTTCGTCACTTCATACTGTGCTGATTTGCAATTAATGCTGCAATATGTGATTCACCTCTGAATTTAATTGTCAGTTAGTCATTTAACAAGTTAAGAAAGTATAAAACGCTGCTCACCCATTCACTTTAAAGTTGGACGATTTATTCACCTGGCGCCGCTCATCTTGGAGAGGTCACTGCAATGCAGAGCTATTAGCAGGCTGCTCAAATAATTGTTCAGCGATCCAGGAGCCAAAGCAACAGAGAATTTGTCACCTTTGTGTTTTTATATAATTTTTTTTCACATGAGTGATTTTACTTTATAACCCTTGATCTGCTGCAGTGCACAATGGTAAAATGTTCTCTTTGCTGTGTTTTATATAAACCAATGTTCAGCACATTGCATGACCCCATTTAAACAGACAGTTCGGTTAAAAAGTCTAATGAGACCCCAATATTAACTTACGCAGCTTTACAATTGTCCATTATACTTTGGTCCAAAGGACCTGCTTGTTTAGTAGGTATTAAAGCCAAGAACACATTCATTTGTTCTAAATCCACCTTTTTATTTTACTGTGGAAATGGCAAAAGTCTTATTTTTGCTCAGCTTAATTCTCACCTTGATTATGGTACCTCACTAGTATTCGGTCTTCAGATCTGAAATCCAACCTCAATGTTGCAATCCTACCTGATAGCAAGTGAGCATGCTGGCTCATATTTGTCTACCACCCTGCCCATCCTTTCCACTGTGCTGCACTGCCCTACATCTCCTTCTCATCTCTGTCTACCACGCTACCTGTCCTCTCCATAGTTCTTCTCTCCTATATCTCCTCCCTCGTCCTGTCCTCTCCAAAGTGCTACTCCATCCTATATATCCTTCCTCATCGCTATCTACCACCCTACCCATCCTCTCCACAGCACTGCACCACGCTACATTTTTTTCATCATCTTTGTCTAACATGCCACCCCTCCTCCCCACAGTGCTGCACCACCTTACATCTTCTCCTCATCTGTCTCCCACCCTACCCTTCCTCTCCACAATGCTGTACCATCTTGCATCTTCTCCTCATCTCTGTCTAAGGCTGAGTTCACATTAGCATTCCTCAGAGCTGCGGAGGGCTGCGGACTTCCTCCGTGAAGCTCCGCCTACTGCCGCACTGTGTAGCCCTGGTACACAATACCAGGAGGATGAGTGGAGAGGTAAAGGTTAAGTGTTCTTCATGTCATCATGTACCTTCAAACACGCCCAGTAGGGGTGTGGAAGAGAGAGATTTAGTTAGTCTGTGTCCGGACTTCAGAGTGAGAAGTCTGTGTTTTCCTGTCCTTGGACAGAGGAGAGTGTGTCCAGACTTAGGAGAGACAAGACGTCTTAGGGACTCTGCTCTATCTTCAGCTTAAAATTGTGGAGTCTAGTATAGGTACTTTAACGTACCCGAGCCTAGTCAAAGCTGTGCCCACTGGAGACAGGCTGAAATATCTCCTGAGAACTGAGCAAGTCGAAGGGCAAAAGTGGAAGAAAGCAAGGAAGTGCTATAGGTGAAGAATACCTGCACGAATCTACCGGTTACTGGGGACCGAAGAATCATCTTTGTTTCAAGCAAGGTGATAAGATAGCCAGAAATCTACCGGACCCTAGGTCGCGGCGGATAAGCCCATACAGTCAGTACGTAAATGGGGTCAGAGGAAGTGAGGACCGTGAGTCAGTGCACGACAATATAGGAAATCATCTTTCTCACAAAAAGGCTCCAACCACAACACTGATCGGGCAGAACAGCTAAAGATAAGCTGGAATCATAGAGAGGACTACGCTTCAGGCTGGTCGTACTCAGCTTCATTGGAGTTAAAGGAGGCCCCTAACTTGCTTAACCGTTTGCCTCAAAGCTCATCCTCCATCAACCCCATCAGCCTCCCTGGGACCTGCTTTACCATTCTGCAAGTAAAGGTATGGAAAGACTTTGACTGTGTGAGACTGAGTTATTACTGCATGCCTGCACAATCCCTACCTAACTACCGACCTGAGGGAAGAGTCCCACCTGTAGGGGACCCGACATCTAGCTGCCTCACCATCCCCTCAGAGATCTACAGCAGCGCTGGTACTAATTACCAGAATACTACAGGTGGCGTCACGAACTGTATATAGTTATCCCCTGTAAATATTCCCACAACAACAACATACGCCAGACCGCCCGGGCCACAGACCGAGCCACAGCTACCTGTGACAAAATCCCCATAGACTTCTACGGGCTCGGCTCTGAGTACCCCATTGCCCTGGTAACCCACAATTGTGGTGGCGGGTCGACACAACTTTTTGGCGTCACGAACAGGATACGAAACTCGCAGAATTGCGAGCCCTGCGTGCCTATGTAACTGTTTGAGTGAAAAAGACTGTTGCTGTTGTTTGGCGCCAAATACCGCCATATTTGCCGCCAGATTCGCGCCTAAAGCGTTGGAGAAGAAGGAGGGCGTACCTGAAAGAGCGCGCAAAGTCTTGGACACGCCCCCGGCTCTGACTCATCGGAAGGTCCTGCAACAGGAAGTGAACGCTCTGACATCAGAGCGCCTGCGACGAAGGTCCTGTTCCCACTGCTGTGCCTGTGAAGTAGCAGCGTCTGAAACCGGTAGGCTCCGTTTAACCAAGGGGGCGCTAAGATGTCACAACAACAGGCTGACAGTGCGGCCCCGGCCGGAGGGCTTAATCCCGCACCGTCTGGTATTGTAGCGCCAGATGGAGGCGCAGGCCCAGCACCTAGTCCGGTAGTCCCGATCATGCCACTAACGCTCCCATATATGCCTGGGGCGAAATGGCT
Source organism: Oophaga sylvatica (assembly GCA_033576555.1). Classification (NCBI taxonomy): domain Eukaryota; kingdom Metazoa; phylum Chordata; class Amphibia; order Anura; family Dendrobatidae; genus Oophaga; species Oophaga sylvatica. The sequence goes on along the minus strand of JARQOD010000010.1, from coordinate 35,962,230 downwards.
TCCCCAGTACAGCGGTGAGCCAGGCACATTATCAGGCTTCAAGCGGAAGTTAAGCAGCCTATTGGAAATGTACTCCATGCCTGAGAAACAAAAAGCTGCTGTGTTAATAGGGCAGTTAACTGGCGCTGCTGAGAGGGAAGTGGAGACTTGGGATACCGTTGATCTGGAGTCGGTACCTGCGATTTTCCTTAAACTAAATACCATATTTGAAGACCGCACAGAAACGGATCTCCGGATGGCCTTCTATCACTGTTCACAACAGCCAGGTGACAGCATCCGGGACTATGCTTGCCGATTGCAAGGAGCCCTGAAAGCACTCAAGCAAATTAACAATTTAAATGCTCTCCATGAGAATAAAATGTTGAAAGAACAGTTTATACAGGGATTGAGATCCCCAGAGGAACGCAGAACTGTAAATTGGTGGTCCTTAGATCATCCGGATGCTACCTTTGATGCCCTAAAGGACATGGCAATAAAAGGGCTGCGGCCCCTGGGCAAACCTGAGGTGGCCACCCAACATCATCAGGGTGAAGTCACTCCGGAACCGGCAGTAACCCCCTGTTCCCCGCTAGTGGCTGAAGCCAAAGCGCAGGTGACATCTCCTAGTGAATTGGACTGTCTGCGCTCAGAGGTGCGCCAGCTGACTAAAAATCTGGCTGCTGTTATGAGTGCCCTGCAACTGCGGAAAGAAGAGGAAGGAAAAATCTTGCTAGCGGACTGCCCAGAAGACGTCCCGTGGATGCACCGGAGAAGAAAGAAGACGTCGCCCCCCCGGAGGAGGACAACGCCACCCCCAGGAGCAACCTCTGATCAACACCCTTCTCGTCGGAGACCGTCTGTTTTCGCTGCAACCGAAAAGGTCATTTGTCTCCACAGTGTCCTTTAAACGGGCAGAACCTGGGTCCAAGGGCCAACACCCAGGAGAATACCGCCAGGCCCCCTAGACTGGAACCGCAGGTATGTGGGCGGGCGACCCTACCTGTCCATTATTTTAGATGGGATTGCTGTTCCAGCATTGCTAGACACTGGGTCTCAAGTCACTCTTATACCTGATGCCCTATATACCAAGTACTGGTCAATGGACGATCTTAAACCCCCGAGCCTTGACTTTACCGTGTATGCTTCTAATGGTCTTCCTGTAGAAGTACTTGGAACAAAATGTGTAGATGTAAAGGTGGGAAGAGAGGAGTTGAAAGACCAGGGACTTCTGGTAGTGAAGACTGTAAATGAGGAGAATGGTCTAAATATAATATTGGGTACTAATGTTATTGGTAATTGTTTGGAAGAAGTAGTGTTCTTGCTCCAACAGCTCGCTGAGATTGCCCGACCAAGGCAGAGAGGAGTCATCCAAAGAGAGATCCGGGCCCTGGTGTGTCAGCAGCAAGCGAAGCTTACCGACGGCGAAATTGGTAATGTACGGGTCACTGACTCAGTTCCTATTGTGATACCCCCAATGAGTGAAATGATCATTTGGTGCAGGGCAGCCATAGGTCTGAGAGGACAGAATTACCAAGCTGTAGTAGAACCCCACCATTCAGAACATAGACCTACACTTATGACTGCTAGAGGAGTAGTAGAAGTGGTGAATGGAAGAGTACCTGTACGGCTTCTCAATTGGGGAGATGATGAGGTAAATTTACCCCGTTATGCAACCATTGCTAAACTTCATGCTGTCGACAATAATTCCATTCTCCCGGCTGAGTCCTTAGACTCCTGTCAAATAGAGGAGGACAATGACCCAGCAACTCAGGTGGCGGAATGGTGTCAGCAGCTCCATGTTGGGACGGACACCACTCCCGCTCACCAGAAGCAAGGGGTATTACGGGTGGTGCAAGAGTACGCCCAAGTGTTTAGCAAAAATCCACTTGATTTTGGGATCATTAAGGGAGTACAACATCATATCCCTACTGGCAATCATCCTCCCATCAAAGAGCGGTATAGGCCCATACCTCCAGCTCACTATCAGAAGGCTAAAGAAATGTTGAATGATATGAAGAAAGCTGGGGTGATAAGGGATAGTTGTAGTCCCTGGGCAGCCCTCTAGTTCTGGTTAAAAGAAAGATGGTAGTATGAGAATGTGTGTGGATTACAGGCAGGTGAACCGCATAACACACAAGGATGCATACCCGCTACCACGCATAGAGGAATCATTAGCTGCTCTGAAAACGGCTAACTACTTTTCTACCCTTGATCTGACTAGTGGTTACTGGCAAGTGGCTGTGGCTGAGGAGGATCGTGAGGAAAACGGCTTTCACCACCCAATGGGGCTCTGTGAGTTCGACAGAATGCCGTTTGGGCTCAGTAGTGCCCCAGGAACATTTCAGAGAGTGATGGAAAACTGTCTGGGACATCTCAATTTTGAAACCGTGCTGCTATACCTAGACGACGTTATCGTGTATTCCAAGACATATGAGGACCATCTGAAGCACCTGGCAGAAGTGTTTGAGTCCCTGTCCAGGTACGGGATGAAGTTGAAACCCTCAAAATGCCATCTACTCAAGCAGAAGGTACAATACTTGGGGCACATCGTCAGTTCGGAAGGAGTAGCGCCGGACCCAGAGAAAGTCACTGCCATCCAGAAGTGGCCGGAGCCGAAGAACCTTAAGGAAGTGCGACAGTTCCTGGGACTAACGGGTTACTATAGGAGATTCGTGAAAGATTACACGAAGAAGGCAGCTCCTTTACAGGACCTCCTAGTAGGACAATCCCTGAAGAGCAGAAACCCTCCCTTTAATTGGGGTAAAGAACAGGCTGAAGCATTCCAAAAGATGAAAGAGATCCTTACAGGTGATGAAATCTTAACCTATCTGATTACAGCCAACCGTTCCTGTTGTACACCGACGCCAGTAATGAAGGGTTGGGAGCCGTTCTCAGTCAGAAGCAGAATGGACAAGAAAAAGTCATCGCATATGCTAGCAGAAAACTCAGGCCAACTGAAAGGAATCCGGAAAATTATAGCAGCTTCAAGCTAGAGTTTCTGGCGCTGGTCTGGGCCATTACTGAAAGATTTAAGCACTATCTGGCCTCCAATAAGTTCACGGCGTACACAGACAACAACCCGTTAACGCACCTGGAAACCGCCAAGCTGGGTGCCATGGAGCAGCGATGGATGGCTCGGTTGTCCAATTATCAGTTTACTATCAAGTACCGGGCAGGTCGAAAGAATGCTAATGCTGATGCGTTGTCCCGTATGCCGCATGACTCTGATACGGAAGAAGAATCGGACGACCTGGAAGAAATTGAGCTACCCGCGTTCCATCGAAAATGGGGTAGTCCACGAGCATCAAGTCCACAGAAAGCAAAATGGTGCAACATTAAATCCTTTACCCCATCACAGCTGGAAAGAGACTCAGGACAGTGATCCGGTGGTCAGCCACATCAAGGAGTTGTTAAAGCAAGAAGGTCCTCTTTGGAAAAGGATGCACCTATGCCCGCCAAGCTCCTGTGGAACGAGAGAAGCAGGTTGTTCCTGTACCGTGAGAAGTTGTGCAGAAGATACGTCAACCCCAGAACCCATGAAATGGTCTGGCAAATAGTGGTCCCAAAGACAGACGTCCCAATGGTGTTGGAAGCGTACCACGATCAAGCAGGACACTTTGGCTGGAGGAAGTGGAGACCCTGTTGAGAATGCCGGTTCTACTGGGTGGGGATGCGCAGCTCCATCGAGAGGTGGTGTCGGAACTGTGGACCCTGTGGTCTCAGAAGAAAGGACTACGGAAGTCAGAAGGCCCCCTGCAACCAATCCGGACGACTCGTCCCCTGGAGATTGTGGCCCTGGACCACGTCAAACTGTCACCGAGTAGATCTGGATACTCATACGCCTTGACCATGGTGGACCATTACTCCAGATTTCTGGTAGTCGTTCCAGTGAAAGACCAGACTGCAGTGACGGCAGCGAAGACCTTTCAAGCAAGCTTCTGCAGACCGCATGGGTATCCGAGCAAGTCTTAACCGATCAGGGACCTGCTTTTGAAGCCGATTTATTCAAGGAATTCTGTCATATGTACGGGTGCAAGAAAATAAGAACAACACCATATCACCTCAAACCAACGGTCTTTGTGAAAAGATGAACCATATTGTCCTTGACTTGTTGAGATCCATACCGTTGGAAGACAGGAATAGATGGCCGGATTTACTACCTGATTTGGTTGATTTGTACAACCATATACCTGTAAGCTCAACTAACTGCACTCCAGCCTATCTGATGAGAGCAAGGCCTGGAAAACTACCAATGGATCTAGAACTTGGAGTGGTAGAACCGGAGGCAGACGACGCTGTTGAGAACTGGGACGTCAATCGGCAAGAGCAATACAGAAGAGTACAAATCTGTGTGGAGGAAAGTCTCAATAAGGCACGGGAGAAACAGGAAAATGTTTACAACCGAAATGCTCCTGCCAAGCCTTTGATGCCTGGAGAGGTAGTATTAAAAAGAAAAAGAAAGATGCACAAACTGGATAATCAGTGGGAGCAAGAACCCTACGTCATACAAGATTCTAAGTACGACAACGGAAAAGTTTGTGTCGTCAGTAAAGACGGAGGAAAAACAATAACCACTGTGTCTAGAGACCATTTGAAACTATGTCCGGAACCCTTGAAACGTTGCGACAAGAACCCTGTCTTCAATCAAAGAGAAAAAAGGAAGAGGTTATACACACAGATCTGGGAGATTTTCCTGCGGATTGGCCCGACTGGAGATGCTGTGATAATTCCAGTGTTGCAGTTTTATCAGCCACAAGAGGAAGTTTTACCTCCAGTTGTGCCTGTGGTGCCAGTTGAGCCCGCTCAGGAGTTACCCATTCCAGCAGCACCTCAACCTGTAGAACCTCAAGATGGATCATCTGAAGCAGCGCCCCATACTATGGGATCCCCTGGTGAAGCTGACCCACACCGCCCAGCCATCAGTACGCTTGCCAGATCCATAGAAAGATTAAGGCAGTTCTATGGTTTACCGTTTCATAGTGCAGACAGATCGCAAATTGATTTACCTGAAACTACACCACGTAGATCAGAGAGAATCACAAAAGGGAAATTACCCATTAGATATCAGCAATAGTTATGACGAACTGATGTAAATATATTGTGAAAAGTCTATATATATAAATGTGTTTTTCCCTATTAAGCTTCGTTTACAATGGACTCAGAGGCTGAGGACTGAGCCAGCCCAAAAACTGTATCCTGTAAATAGTTGCACTAAAGTGCCTTCTTAATGGTTTCACATGAAGCCTTGACTCACCTCTGAACCAAAAACCCGTGTGGTGTGGCACTGAGTGAGGTCTGCACTTGGATGTCCTGCAGCCCACCCAGGACCCACGTTGAAGGTTTGGTGCGGGTCCTTCACAAGTATCTTGTAAATTTATTTATTTGATACTATTTGTATTAAAGTTTGTAACGTTTAAGGTATTCTTACCTCCCGGATGGGAAGATGTTATTGTTCCAAATGTTATTGCATAAACAAAATTTTTCTGTCTTTTGTATTCCACAGCCCGGGAGTGCTGTCGTTTACCATGGGGGAATGTGTAGCCCTGGTACACAATACCAGAGGATGAGTGGAGAGGTAAAGGTTAAGTGTTCTTCATGTCATCATGTACCTTCAAACACGCCCAGTAGGGGTGTGGAAGAGAGAGATTTAGTTAGTCTGTGTCCGGACTTCAGAGTGAGAAGTCTGTGTTTTCCTGTCCTTGGACAGAGGAGAGTGTGTCCAGACTTAGGAGAGACAAGACGTCTTAGGGACTCTGCTCTATCTTCAGCTTAAAATTGTGGAGTCTAGTATAGGTACTTTAACGTACCCGAGCCTAGTCAAAGCTGTGCCCACTGGAGACAGGCTGAAATATCTCCTGAGAACTGAGCAAGTCGAAGGGCAAAAGTGGAAGAAAGCAAGGAAGTGCTATAGGTGAAGAATACCTGCACGAATCTACCGGTTACTGGGGACCGAAGAATCATTCTTTGTTTCAAGCAAGGTGATAAGATAGCCAGAAATCTACCGGACCCTAGGTCGCGGCGGATAAGCCCATACAGTCAGTACGTAAATGGGGTCAGAGGAAGTGAGGACCGTGAGTCAGTGCACGACAATATAGGAAATCATCTTTCTCACAAAAAGGCTCCAACCACAACACTGATCGGGCAGAACAGCTAAAGATAAGCTGGAATCATAGAGAGGACTACGCTTCAGGCTGGTCGTACTCAGCTTCATTGGAGTTAAAGGAGGCCCTAACTTGCTTAACCGTTTGCCTCAAAGCTCATCCTCCATCACCCCATCAGCCTCCCTGGGACCTGCTTTACCATTCTGCAAGTAAAGGTATGGAAAGACTTTGACTGTGTGAGACTGAGTTATTACTGCATGCCTGCACAATCCCTACCTAACTACCGCCCTGAGGGAAGAGTCCCACCTGTAGGGGACCCGACATCTAGCTGCCTCACCATCCCTCAGAGATCTACAGCAGCGCTGGTACTAATTACCAGAATACTACAGGTGGCGTCACGAACTGTATATAAACCTATCCCCTGTAAATATATCCCCAACATACGCCAGACCGCCCGGGCCACAGACCGAGCCACAGCTACCTGTGACAAAATCCCCATAGACTTCTACGGGCTCGGCTCTGAGTACCCCATTGCCCTGGTAACCCACAATTGTGGTGGCGGGTCGACACAGCACCTCCTCCGGTCAGCTCCGCCTATGTCTGAATGCAGCCTGCATACCTGTCTTTAACATTAGGTACGCAGGCCGTGCGGATGTATGCGGATGCCTCTGCATGCGTCGTTTTGACGATGTGGCGACCCGTTTCGAACGCACCGTGTTGGAATTTGTTTTGTTCGCCGCATTGTCAAAACGACCCATGCGGCGGCTCCGCATATATCCGCACGGCCTGCGTACCTAATGTTAAAGATAGGTACGCAGGCCGCATGCAGTCGTAGGCGGAGCTGACCGGAGGAGGTGCACCGCCCTACATTTCATCCTATGTGTCTACCACCTTACCCACTCTTTCACAGTTCTCCACTGCCCTAGATCTCCTCCTTATCTCTAACACTTTTCCCATCCTTTCCACTGTGCTGCACCGCTATTCATCTCTTCCTCATCTCTGTCTACCACCATATCCATCTTCTCACAGTGCTGCACCACTCTATATCTCCTCCTTTCTTTGTTTACCACCTTATCCATCCTTTCCACAGGTCTTCACTGCCTTACCTCTCCTCTTCATCTCTATGTACTCTACTCTCCTCTCCACAGTGCTGCCCTCGCTCAACTCGACCTACCTACCACCCTATACATCCTCTCTGTTCTACCAACCATCCAAAACGTACCTCCTCTAAAATACAAATACTTGTCTTGTGCTGTACCATATCTCTGGGGTGCACTATCCAGGAATATCAATTCATTTCGAACATTCACACATTTAAATGTTCCTTAAAAATGCATCTTATTGCAGCGGAGTAAGATTAATGGCAGCGCATATAAGATTCAGTGATGTGGCTGAGCTGAGGGGATCAAGAAATCAGTAAAGATCAAGCACTGATCAGTGATGAAGTACTTAGGTCTGTTGGGAGACTCACTGTAGGAATGTAGCTGAGCCCACTGATGTAGCAGACTTGAGTAGGTATGGAGACTCACTGTAGCAATGTAACAAAGCCCAGTGATGGAGCAGAGTTGAGTAGGTATGGAGACTCACTGTAGCAATGTAACAGAGTCCTGTGATGGAGCAGAGTTGAATAGGTTATGGAGACTCACTGTAGCAATGTAACAAAGCCCAGTGATGGAGCAGAGTTGAGTAGGTATGGGGACTCATGTAGCAATGTAACAGAGTCCAGTGATGGAGCAGAGTTGAGTAGGTTTTAGAGACTCTTTGTGGCAATGTAGCAGAGCCCAGTGATCTGACAGAGTTGAATAGGTATGGAGATTTATTGTAGTGATGTAGCAGAGCCCAAAAAAATGTAGCCAAGTAGAGCATTATAGCACAGTCCCGTGGCATAGCACAAGTATTAAGTCAGGAGACTCACAGTAAAGATCAGCAAGGAGCAGCAGTAAAATTGTGTAAAAGTGCATGCCAACTACCTGAATACTCAGTAGCATACCACCGCCAGGGCTGGACTATAAAACGGGAGCGTGACTGACCTCAATGGACGCTCTGGATTACTATGGTACCCGACATGCCAAAGAATAGCAGAAGATAAGGTGGGATCTGGCACTGGAGTCAGGATAGGCGAGTAACACATCTAATAGTTAATTCTTTTTTTTTTTTTTTGCTATGAAACGATGTTTTTTCTTTGTACATGTCGCCTCTTGTAAGGCATTGCGGAATATGCTGGTGCTTTATTATCAATATAATATATTATTCAGAGTTCTGTGGTAATGGACCTTTCACTAAAACTGCTGATTTTTCATGACGTTCCTGTACACTACACTGGCAAGCAGAACCGATGGTGGACGCGCCGATGCTCCAGTAGAATCGTGCTGCTCCACCTGTCCATTCCTAGTCAATTACTGTAAGCACCTTGACAAGTGCTTCACGTATTAGGGGGAGAAGATTGAACAAGTCCAGGCACAAAGCCAACACCAGACTCGAAGACATAATATGTGCTATAATTTAGCATAAACTTCTCTGCTTTTTGCTTTGGTACATTAAAACTGTGAGATCCATAAGGATGGAGTCCATGTTATTCTATAACCAATTTGACGTCCGTGATCCTAAATAATCAGCAAAGCTATTCGGTAATATCTCTGCAGAATAAATGACCGAGATCCAGGAGAGGAAAGATGTAAGGATAGGGCAGACAAGGATATTTTAACGTCTGAACGTGATCAGACAGAGTGAGGAGAATACACGGTTGTCGCCCCCCGGCCCAAAAGGTTGAGTCTGCTATTCTTTCTCGCACCTGGAATGGAAACACCTCCTAACCCAAAAGCTCCTAGAGGAAACTGAAATTAGCCAATATGGTCTCAGTAGATAAGTGCAAATGGAGAACGATACTCAAATTCAATTTTAGCCCCAAACTTTTCTGACATGCAACTGGAATGGGATGACTGGTGTCTGACCACAGATGCGACGCGAACAAATAAGTCCCGGTTCTTTACAGTCACCATTCGTTTCTTTCATAGTGTGATGAAGCATGGGGCGTCTTGCAATAAATTCCATCAAATGCGTTGAAATACGTATCGGTGGATTAGGCACGGTATTGGCACTGTCTTCTATACATCAAACAGAGGGTTTGGGCAGATTGATGTTTCTTACAGAAAAAATAAGAAAATTGTATCCGTATTATCGCGTCTTTATCATGTGTCATTTTTTACATCCGTTTTATGCATAAGCAGTTAATAAATTTACAAGAAAAAAATGCAGTTCCCTATGATAATTCACTCTATACATAAAAATCCCCTGGGATCATTTTTTGCTCGCCACAAATCCACAAAACGGAAGAGGATAGTGCAAGCTACAATTTTACTCACATGGACACTTGGTCCATGTAGGTAATGAAACATTTAATCTGAACGATTGGTCTTTGTTTATCGGTATGGTATCCGATGTACGTAAAATACCCACGTCTGAATCCGGCCTTAACCGAATACACACGGATGGTAGGTAAAAAAATATATATAAAATTAACCAGAGCTCACGGTGGACAGGTTTACTTTAAATATAGCAGAAGTTTATAATCTTAATGTCCTCCCGGCAGTGTTATCCCGGATCAGATGTTAGGAAAATAAGAGAGCCGCAGCTTGATTGACCAAACCGCGTCAGCAGAAGTTAGAGGCTTAAAAGTGTTTGGCAGCTTTCCTAATTAGCATTAAAGAAAAGAAACAGAGCAAAATGATTGTTCATGTTTTATGTTTCGGATTGGTCTCGGACTCCGGTGGACTTTACTTATGAGAAATTGTTGAAAAAGTTATAAAATGTGTTTGGATGCAAAAATAGGAACCAAACAAACTGCAAACTCTCCATAAATCCGTTTCTGGCTGCAGGGTACAGTTTGTATTAACAAACTGATTAAAATATAGGACAAAGCTGAAATCCTTAGTATAAAATTAATGCACGTACGCCGTGGGCCCAATATAACTATATAATTATATATATATATATAAACCAATCACACTATTGCTACACACCAAAAAAAAACTCAGGCGCTTAGTTATCATTTTATCTAAAGCCATCACTAGCGAATGCAGACCTCTTGGATTTAACCTAAAGCTATGTGGACATTGGCTTTTTTTTTTGTTTTTTGGAGTGGGTTCGCTCTAAAAATCCCTGAAAATCAATACTAGAGAATCTTTTGTGTGGAATTTGAGATTTGGAGAGTTTACGTTAAGATTCTGAAAAACTCCGTATGCTCATAGATAAAACCGCTTGAAAGATCTTCCTATTGACTATTCACTTGATCAATGTTCAGTCTTTTTTTCAATTCTATTTTCAAAAGGGAGGGAAAAGAAAGTGCATGTCACTTCCGAGAAGCAGCTCTGATGGAATCGGCTCCAAATAGGCTCCATCCAATCAAAGGCTGTAAAGAACTTTTCAAAATTCATCAGGAAACAAAAAACTCCCCAAAGAAGGAACGTTTCCTGAAGCGCTTTCCGCTAACAAAACTTGCTGTTTTTGACTACATAAAAAAACTGTGTGATGTGAGAGTCTAGTCCCGGAACAGATTCCATGCACCCTGTTCTCCCCCAAAATATATATTTCATTTGTTTTTAAGTGATCTCTTTCAACTTATTAAACTTTTTGCAAAGTTACGATGTGGTGCGTATATAAAATACCGTATATAAAAGCACAAAAAATGACTAGCGCTTCCCAACACATTAATGCAGGTGTGAACAGGTGCAAGCTGTTATGACTGCATAACACTCAAACAATAGAATACAACTACTTCTGTCAGCGCTAAGATGTCTGCAACATGTATAATACATTTGGACAGCAATACTGCCGTATAGAATATACATAGAGCAAAAATTGCCCAATTTCATGAGAGCCCACTAGCCATGGCCTGGTGTGTACCTTCTATGATGGCATTGTAAAGTTAAATTTTTTTTAAACATGCCTCTCCCCAGCTAAAAGCCAAACAATGTTTGCTAAATATTGTGTTTAGGGTCAATCGCGAGAGGTCGCCTTGTTATGGATGATGGGCTCTCATGAATTGACCAATACTTTCATTTTACAAAATGTATACTGTATAGCTGTAATGCGTCCAAATGTCTTCAATGGTTGCAGACATTTTAGCGCTTATAGAGGCTGCGGTATTTTTTTGCATATATATATATTATATATATATAGTGTATACCATATTCTAAACCATCTGCTACAGTCATGGCCAAAAGTTTGAGAATGACACAAATATTAATTTTTACAAAGTCTACTGCTTCATTTTTCTAATGGCAATTTGCATTACTCCAGAATGTTATAAAGAGTGATCAGTTAACAGCAATTACTTGCAAAGTCAATATTTGGCTAGAAAATGAACTTTATCCCCAAAACACATTTCAAATCATTGCAGCCTGCCTTAAAAGGCCAAGCTAACCTCTTTTCAGTGATTGCTCCATTAAACAGGTGTGGGTGTTGATGAGGAATGGTGGGGTCAATCTGTCATGATTAAGTAAGAAGCACCATGGACACTTTAAAAGGAGGCTGGTGCTTGGCATCATTGTTTCTCTTCTGTTAACCATGGTTATCTCTAAAGAAACACGTCAGTCATCATTGCAATGTACAAAAATGGGCTAACAGGGAAGAGTATCGCAGTAGAAAGATTGCACCTCCAGTCACCAATCTATCGCATCATAAAAACTTCAAGGAGAGAGGTTCCTTGTTGCCAAAAAGGCTCCAGGGCACCCAAGAATGACAGAAGCGCCAGGACCGTTTCTAAAAAATGTTTCAGCGCGGGTCGGGTACCAGCATGCAGAGCTTGTCAGGAA
>JARQOD010000010.1:35825930-35950237 GCA_033576555.1 Oophaga sylvatica | reverse complement strand
ATAAGGTTCTATATGCAGCTCATGTGTGAATGAGGAGGTTCTGCAGCAGCTGTATGTATCATGAGGTTCTATATGCAGCTGAGTTGTGAATGAGGAGGTTCTGCAGCAGCTGTATGTATTATGAGGTTCTGCAAGCTTGCATTGTGTTCCGACGTAGCTTTGCTTATAATGCAAACTGCACCTGTTGAAAATCTTTTTTTTTTCTAAAAAGACAGGACATCATATGTCATTCAATCAGTGTTTGACACAAGAAAAGGGATTTCCAGCAAATGTGATCTTCAGCTGACAGCTTCTGCAGCGAGAGATCATCAGCGCCTCTGTAGTGAGGCCGCTCATCTCTAGAAATGTCAGGTCCTGACATCAGGATGTGATGTTTGGAAAGATCAATAATATTTACAAACATTTCCATTGTTCCAAATAAATAAATAAATAATGATGATCTCAGCAGCTTCTTCACATGCAGAATTATTCTAAATGTATATTGTCTCTGATATAAAGTGTCACTACCGTACAATTGTCACTGTGCAATCGATATAATTAGAATTGATTTCCTCCAAGTCATATGATGAAGCCGAGACTGGTGTCGTCATCTCTTAGGGGGATTAGGCTCCTGGGTTTTAATTTGCAGATACCTTGTTGCAGATCCCAGATGAATAAGAAAGATAATGAAAGGGAATGCGCCGCGTCTGATCCTCCTATATAATCCTCCGCATCTACCGTATAATACAGCGCGGACCCCTTATATAATATTGCGTGACGCTCAGCAGCAGAGAATATACTGTGTGTCCTGCTAACGGAAAATTAAGAGGATCTGACAGCAGCTGTACGCTGCCCTTATGAGAGCGATATACTAGTGCGTATATGAGACAGACGTATCCGGCATCTCCGGTTGCTATGGTGGGAGTCAGATGAATCCCATCGGAGGGGATGAGCGGTGCTGAGGTTACCATTGGGCTCTGAGAAGATCACACAATCCTGCTGGGACCACTATTCCAAGCATTGCCGGAGGCACTGATAGCTCTTCCTGTGCAGAAAAGACTTTCCAGGCTACAAGCATAGGTGATGGCTGCTATTTCAACCTTACAAACTGGAAATAATTGGATATTTTTTTCTCCATTTTTTTTTTTCTTATAGAGGGCTTTAACTATTTTCACTCCCATGCAGAAATGTTGCAGATTTCTCTCCTGCAACAGAAATATAAACTCACATGCTGCAAATTAAACATCGGCTTAAGATTTTTTAATGCAGCGAGTGGATGAGATTACTAATAAAATCTTACACATAATGCGGCTGCTGTAGACCTTTTCATATTTTCTGCCTGCAAATCTGCTATGTGGGAACATTTCCTTATTGTAGCTTTTTATTATCATTTTGTATTATTGTATTTTAACAGATTATTTTGTGTTTTAATGTATCACCTTCTGTTTCCCCTAATTGGTTTTGCTCCATAATACTTTCCTGCTAATGTCCTGTGTGAATCTAGGTAAAAGATACATTAAAGGGAACTTATTATGTCCCCAAATGCTATTAACCTACCCCGGAACTTTGACAGGTCGCTTTACACGGGTGAGGTGCAGAGTGAGCTGTCAATCAAAGTGTCGGGGTGTGCTTACACCTGTCTGTAGAAAGCACAAAAATTACAGCAAAACCAAAGAAATGAGCCGGAGTATAACCGAATGTTCTGCCCAAAAAAATGCACAAAGCGCGATCTGGCCATCACTAACACTTTGTATCACTGGAAGGAAAACTATAAGACCATGTAAAGAAGACATCAATGATGGAATCACAGGCTCCTCCTAGAATACTTAGTCATCTATGCATATAACTTGGAGAAAAGCTACTTCTTGCAGGTGAGACCACCATCTACAGTACTTTGCACTTTTATGAAACTTCCAGCCAGGCTCTAAATGCAGAAGTGACCAAGAGTGAGTGGAAAGAAACTCAATATAAGAGCTGCAAAATCCTAGAAAGTGGGATGAATTTCCGCTACAGAGATAGGGTTAAATGGGTAATGTCTCTCTTTGTGAAGAATGACATGCCTGACATGGAGTGTAAGGAGACGTATAGGCCACGCAATGCTCCTCTGGGAAATTAAATATGTAACGTTTTTTCACAGAGGAAGAGGACTAGAACTCTAGAACAATTTATTGAAAATAGCAATTTTACTGTATACAGTAAGCCAATATCGATCCTTTGACAAGCCTTGCCACATGACTTAGGATAAAAGCCAAACCAGAATCTCAATTTGAAGAAACATGTTTCGTAGTGTTGCCCCTCCTCAGTACAAAGCATGATTTTGCTGTATGAGAGGTCTCTGAGTGGGGTTTAAAGAGTAGCGTCTCTCCTTATGAAGAGTGACATGCCAGTGTAAGGAGACTTATAGGCCATGCAATGTTCTTATAGGAAATTAAATATGTGACTTGTCTCTTCAGAGAGGAAAAGGACTTGAACTCTAACACCAACTATTGGAAATAACAATCCTGTTGTATAAGGCAATATTGATCTTTTAACGAGGCCTGATAATAAAAGCCAAACCAGAATCTCAATTTGAAGAAACATGTTTCGTAGTGTTGCCCCTCCTCAGTACAAAGCATGATTTTGCTGTATGAGAGGTCTCTGAGTGGGGTTTAAAGAGTAGCGTCTCTCCTTATGAAGAGTGACATGCCAGTGTAAGGAGACTTATAGGCCATGCAATGTTCTTATAGGAAATTAAATATGTGACTTGTCTCTTCAGAGAGGAAAAGGACTTGAACTCTAACACCAACTATTGGAAATAACAATCCTGTTGTATAAGGCAATATTGATCTTTTAACGAGCCTTGCCACGTGACTTAGGATAAAAGCCAAACCAGAATCTCAACTTGTAGACACGTGTTTCTGGGTGATGCCATCTACAGATCTACAGGCGTACTCCAAATAGTCCCACCACCATGTAGTCATAATATGAAAATCTTCTGAAATATTAGACTGCAATCTTGCAACGCTGAAGAGGAGCATTGGAAAAAGTTTCTCAGTTGAGATCATTGGTTGCAAAAGTGTTAATGCCCTTTTCAACATATTAAAGTAGCATTATAAGCAGGATGCTTATCATAGATTATACTAATATCCGTCGGGTTTCCGTCATGGTGTCCATCACTTTACTGCTGTGTGCTGCGCCAGCTTGTATAACATCATTTGTGACAGAGCCTCCAACGTAGATATGTCTACACAATGTTGTGTACTGTAAAAGAAACCTCTCAGCAGTGTCAAAAGGTTTTTCATCTCTGTTTATAGAGCAGTGACTTGCAGCTCTATAGGTGCTGGTACCAACAATCCAAGGGTTGAAGACCGCCATAGAGCAGGGCACATGAGATACTGTGTCTGTTGTGGAGACTAAACCAACCAGTCAGACTCAATTCTGCTCATTATTATTGCTTTATATTAATTTGTATCAATTAATGTGGGCTGAATCAAAACAGCCAACAACGAGCTGCACTTTTCCCACGTCTGCTATGGAGGAAAGATTGTAGCTCCAGAGTCCAGTGCTGCTGGCTTTGAATACTGTAGTGAATTTCTTAGCATTTCACATATTGAAGAGATAAATATTATCCCCAGCCATGGGACCCCAATCCCCCAATTAATGAAGCTGATGCTGATTTCTTTTGCTGTCATTGCCTCCAGGCCTATGTCACCCATGAGGAAGGGTTAGGGTTAACATAAGCTCTGGCTTTTCTCGTTAGCAGGACATGGCTGTCATATTAGTAGCAAAATGGAAACGATTATTAAATGTGATTTTCCAAATTTCTAACATATTCAATATCACAAATCTGCAATTATCGAGTGACTACGTATCCCACCCTCATAACGGATGTCTCTATGTCCCCGTCATCCACAGCCCTGAATGTCAGCTGCAGACATTGCTCGGAAATTCTTTTTAATCACTTGGTGCAGTTGTCTTGTTGGTCGGTCTCTAATCTCAAGGCTATCTGTCAAAGTAGATCTTCAACTTGTCCATGGACCCTTTACCTGCTCCTCATATTCCCTGCCGGAGCGCAGGGGCATCAATCTAAATGACAACAGCTCATTTACTCACATGGGGTCAAATAAAGGACTTTCTCTAATTCATGGTTTTCTTGGAAATATGTAATATTAATTATTGGTTATTTATATAGCACCAGCATATTCAGGAGACCTGATTCCTATATCACATGCTATGGTCTGTCTCATTGGATCCCAAATTAGATGCCAAAGCTCGAGTGAAGGAGGAGTAGCATTCACACTAATGCACATGTACTTGGAAAGCTGCAAGCAAAAGTTACAGAAGATGGTGCTGATCCAATCTCCTAACTACACCATGATAGCAGCAGACCTGGGAGAAGGGTCACTGTGCAAGAACAATCTGTGGACCAATAGTTCTCCCTATGATATAGGCTGCTGGCTGCTTTGGAGGTGGAAATGGCCCCCCTTTACCTCTCGGGCCCCAGATTGCACCAATGATGTGTCCCTTGCCGCAGACCCTCGTGACTAGGACATATGCTCGCTTAAGTATGGAGGCACAGAGTGAAGACCACTATACAATTGCATTGCTTTGTTAAAATATGACGACTTCCTAATTTTCAAGACCTCTGCTTGCTGCGAGGTTCGATACACTGTAACAAGTCCTGCTTCTGTGCTAATTAAATGCTATTTCAGACCTGTTACTAGAGGTGTAGTTAGAGTACGATGGACCCTGATGCTAAATTTGGACCTGCCCCACCCCCCCTCATGTTGGTCAGATGTAGGGGCCCTTATAGCATTCTAAAGTCTGACCCCCGTCCCCATTATGTAGTAATGTCTCTGATCGTGTACTAATGACCCCCATCCTAGGCCCCTTCCAGGCATACATGTCCCCTATCCTGGTATATATGTCCCCCATCCTAGTATATACAGCTCTGGCAAAAATTAAGAGACCACTGCACAGTTTTATAAAATCCACTTCTCTACTGTCTGACAGCCATTCCATTCCAGTGTCAGCTGAATTCCAACCAGAGTTCACCTCATTCTACTTAATGTGCTTCTGATTAGTGATCACCTGAACCAAATCTTATTTACGAGGAAAGTATAAAAAACACTACGTGTGTGTTCACAATCCTCTCTTGCAATAGGACAAGCTGGATGCAAAACAAGTGCTAGGAATATCCCAAAAGTAATAGGAATAAAAAAAAATAACTTAACCATGCCAAAGGAGCTGAAAAGAAAAGCCTTGTGTGAGGAAAAGAAGGGCTCAATTCTGGCTTTACTAGCAGAGGGATACAGTGAGCATCATGTTGCCTCCATCCTTAAAATTTCTAAGACTGCAGTCCATTACAACAAGATCAAGCAGCAGACATTGGGGACAACAAAGCTACAGACCGGCAGAGGGCAAAACCAACTCTCCACTGACCAGGAGGACCGTAATCTTATTCGAATGTCACTCATCAACCGCAGGATGACATCAAGTGACCTTCAAAAGGAATAGCAAATGGCAGCTGGGGTGAAGTGCACGTGAGAACAGTTCGTAACAGGCTCCTAGAGGCAGGGCTCAAATCATGTAAATCTAGAAAAAAGTCTTTCATCAATTTAAAGCAAAGGAGAGCCAGGCTGAAGTTTGCCAAACACCATAAGGATTGGACCATAGAGGACTGGAGTAAGGTAATCTTCTCTGATGAGTCTAATTTTTAGCTTTGTCCAACACCTGGTCGTCTAATGGTTAGACAGAGACCTGGAGAGGCGTACAGGCCACAGTGTCTTGTACCCACTGTGAAATTTGGTGGAGGATCGGTGATGATCTGGGGATGCTTCAGCAAGGCTGGAATTGGGCAAGTTAATCTTTGCGAAGGACTTATGAATCAAGCTGCATACAAGGTTATCCTGAAAAAACAGTTGATTCCTTCTGCTCAGGCAATGTTCTCCAACTCTGAGGACTGGTTTTCCCAGCAGGACAATGCACCATGTCACACAGCTAGGTCAATCACTGTGTGGATGAAGGACCACCACATCAAATCCCTGTCATGACCGCCCAATCTCCAGACCTGAACCCCACTGAAAACCTCTGGAATGTGATCAAGAGGAAGATGGATAGTCACAAGCCATCAAACAAAGAAGAACTGCTTACATTTGTGACGCTTCCCACGGCTGCGGGGCGTTGGGACATGGCATAGCTTGCCTAACTAGCCAATGCTCCCACGCCGCCAGTCCACGACGACGTGAGGCATGCGTCCCAGATGGTAAGAGAATGTGGACCCACTGGACCACAGAGGGAGACCCGGGCCTGCCCGGACTAGGGGAGGGCAGCGACCGGGATCCGTGGCAGCTGAGCATGTGGGCAAGATGGCGACCTGCAGGACTAGACAACACCGCACAACTTCAGGTATGAAGAAACATAAAGTTTACTTAAAGAAACACACAGTACATACACAGAACATAATGCCAGGCTCCCGATTCTGCACATCAGAGAAGGGTACACGTCTCAGGATCACAGACGAATGCAGGAGGACATAACGGGTAGATGCAGTCCAGGGTTATCTGGCATGGGCATACTTGGGCGGCCTCTCTCTCAGGCCTCAGGCGTAGCACAGGCTCAGCAGGAGAACATCAGACACCGACCTCAGACAGACTTCAGACGATGGCGGGGTCATCACGGGTAGATGCAGTCCAGGATCATCTGGCACGGGCATACTAGTATGGCCTCTCTCTCAGGCCTCAGGCATAGCACAGGCTCAGCAGGAGAACATCGGACACCGGCCCAGGACGAACGTCAGACGATGGCGGGGTCATCACGGGTTGATGCAGTCCAGGGTCATCTGGCACGGGCATACTAGGACGGCCTCTCTCTCAGGCCTAAGGCGTAGCACAGGCTCAGCAGGAGAACATCAGACACTGACCCAGGACAGACGTCATCACAGGGTAGACCTCGGAGGAACCGGCAGGACATTGGGACATCAGGAACACGGACTGGATCTCAGGTACTCAGGAACACGGACAGGATATCAGGAACACGGATTGGATCTCAGGGACACAGGAACACGGACAGGAAGTCAGGAACACGGAATAGAACTCAGGGACACAGGAACACGGACAGGAAGTCAGGAACACGGATTGGATCTCAGGGACTCAGGAACACGGACTGGAACACAGGAACATCAGAACACTGGCATCGGACATCTGGCAACGATCGGCAGGCTCCGGACATCAGGCAGGGAGGAAAGGATCCGGACATCTGGAAGTGGTCATCGGACATCAGGCCATGGTCATCAGGCATCAGACATCTGGCAGCGACCTGAAAAGGAACCTCAGTGGTCTGGTGCAAGCCCCGCCAGGCTCAACGGGAGCTGGCCGGGAATTGTACAGAAGCTGAGCACAGAGTAACAGAAACTCAGCACACACACCGGACTCCTCCTTCCAAGATGAACTCAGGTTATATAGCAAAGGATCACAGTCACTGGTACAGGGTTCAGGACACAGAAGGACTTCAGGAACATAACACAGAGGACAGAGTTCAGACAGTCAGGTACAGGAACAGATCCAGGATCAGGGATTCAGGGAACAAGACACAGCAGGAACAGGCCTGGATATGCAGCCTCCAGGAAGGGCAATCTGGGTACTCAGCCCCCAGCACAGGCGGAAACACAAGACACAGTTCAGACATTCAGGTACCGGGATAGATCCAGGATCAGGGATTCAGGGAACAAGACACAGCAGGAACAGGCCTGGATATGCAGTCTCCAGGAAGGGCGATCTGGGTACTCAGCCCCCAGCACAGGCAGAAACACAAGACAGGACAAAGGGAATCAGCTCCCCAGAACTGATCGCACTCAGAGCAGGAGCTTGAACACACAAACACACACGGCTAGATTCAGGAACTCAATGCAAAGCTCTGGCAACGCCCCACAGGGCTGGGGAACTTTATATATGAGCTGCTTCACAGCGATAGGCTGGAGCAGTAATTCTAGTGCACACCAAAAAGCATAAAAGCAGGACAGGTGTGGGCCGCGCCCCCTATGCAGAGCCAGACAACTCATCACAGAAGGACACAGTGGCTGCAGCCACACACGTAGTAAGTCATGCACCACTGCAGAGGACTTTGCAACCTACGGGTGGCTTCTACAGCAGGCCAGGGACCGCACATGCGGGTGGTCATGCAACGCAGCGGAGCCACTCACGCAACTACGGCTACACAGCAGAGCTGGGAACTGAGCAGCATCTATACAGGTAACAGACAACAGTATCCCAGCTGGTTAGGGGGAAAGGAACAAAAGGGTTAAAGCAGAGACATGCTGAGTAACGCTGGAAAACAAAGTACAGATAATACCAGCGTTACAACATTTCTGTACCAGGAGCGGCATAAGGTCACCCAAAAGCAGTGTGACAGACTGGTGGAAAGCATGCCAAGATGCATGAAAGCTGTGATTAACAATCATGGTTATTTCACAAAATATTGACTTCTTCCTGAGGTAAGACATTAGTATTGTTGTTTCTGAATGATTATGAACTTGTTTTCTTAGCATTATTTGAGGTCTGCAAGCACTGCAGTTTTTTGTGATTTTGACTGTTTCTCATTTTCTGAAAATATTAAATTTATTGGTTGGAAATTCGGAGACATGTCAGTAGTTTATAGAATAAAAGAGCAATTTACATTTTACTTAAAAATATAAAGTGAAAAATCAGAGAAGCTGAACATTTTGCAGTGGTCTCTTAACTTTTGCCAGAGCTGTATGTCTCCCATCCTGGTATATATGTGTCCCCCATCCTGGTATATATGTGTCCCCCCATCCTGGTATATATGTGTCCCCCCATCCTGGTATATATGTGTCCCCCCCCCATCCTGGTATATATGTGTCCCCCCATCCTGGTATATATGTGTCCCCCCCATCCTGGTATATATGTGTCCCCCCATCCTGGTATATATGTGTCCCCCCCCATCCTGGTATATGTGTCCCTCGGCAGAAGCTGGGCGAAATGTGTGTGTCAGGACAGAGGGACTGAACTTCAGGTAAAACTTCATTTATTTGCCTATCCTGAGCATCTTCTCTCTGGTTCTGTCCCCACAATGAGTTTGTGACAAGGGTGGTCATAGCCCCCTGAGCCACATGAAATACTGGCTATCCTTACTGTTACTATGCTAACTTTAGCAGTATTTAGCACTGAATGTATGCATCTACCTGTTTAAACAGCCAGATACTCTGATCGCATGACGTAAAGTGGTGACATAGGACATAAATCTTGTTTATTAGTGTACAGGACCATTTAGCCAGGTCTTTCCAGCAGATAGAATTGATTACACTCTAGTGTTTCAATTTATATTTATTTGCACGGCTTATGCACTTTATATTTGCGGCCTTTCTATCTGTAGTAAATATTACTATGATACATCATGTAATTATGTCCTAAAATATGCCATTACATAATGATTGAAGAATATATTTATATACCTTTCTGATCTTGCTCACCTTTTGTTCAATTATCAATAAAAATATTTTTTTAACATAATATTGATACTTTTCTTTCTACCTGTGGTGGTAATGAGGCTGCTGTATGTCCCATTTCCAGCCTCAGAGCTGCACTCCATCTCCTAGGCGCGCAGTTCCCACGGACGCCACTAGAGGGCGCTGTGGGGCAGCACAGAGCCTCCGGCGGGTGCGCGCACTGAGGAGAGGTATGTCCTCGCCGCCTCAGCTCGTCCCTACTCGTGTAGCCGGCAGGACCCGGGCAGTGTGTTGTGCCCTGCAGAGCGGAGCCCCCCAGAACGGCGCTCACCGGCGGAGCCCCCCGCGGTCACACAGACGGGCACCTGTCCCTTGTCACAACTTCACTGCATTAGCGCAGAGCTCGGCGCCTGTGAGGGGAGGATGCCACAGCCCGGGAGCGGGCACCACAGACACAGCTGGATGTGACTGGCATCCTCAGCACTGCCCCGCCTGACAACACTGCACCAGGTGGGTCCATGTATGGCACTCTTGTCACTTTTCCAGCCTGTGTTGTACCCGGGGTGGTCGGCGGCGCCCACCGTGCTCACCTGTCTGTCACTCAGGAACTTTGTAGTGGGCAGCGGGTCAGTCAGCGCCGGTGTCAGCAGCACCGACAATACCGGACAATGAACGTTCTGCTGGGAAAAGTTCCGGAGAAGCAGCTGATTCCGGAGGCTGTGTGTCTGCAGGACCCGGGGAGAAGGGGCAGAACTTCCAGGGCAGGACCTGGGGAGAGGGGGAAGAACAGCCAGGGCAAGAGCTGGCACAGGTATCACTGACAGGACTGGGGAGAGGGGGCACAGCATCCAGGGCAGGAGCTGGCACAGGTATCACTGATAGGACCAGGGAGAAGGGGCAGAACATCCAGGGCAGGAGCTGGCACAGGTGCCACTGACAGGACCTGGGGAGAGGGGGCAGAACAGCCAGGGCAACAGCTGGCACAGGTATCACTGACAGGACTGGGGAGTAGGGGCACAACATGCCAGGCAGGAGCTGGCACAGGTATCACTGACAGGACCCGAGGAGAGGGGGCAAAACATCCAGGGCAGGAGCTGGCACAGGTGCCACTGACAGGACCTGGGGAGAGGGGGCAGAACAGCCAGGGCAGGAGCTGGCACAGGTATCACTGACAGGACTGGGGAGTAGGGGCACAACATCCCAGGCAGGAGCTGGCACAGGTATCACTGACAGGACTCGGGGAGAGGGGGCACAACATCCAGGGCAGGAGCTGGCACAGGTATCACTGACAGGACTCGGGGAGAGGGGGCACAACATCCAGGGCAGGAGCTGGCACAGGTATCACTGATAGGACCAGGGAGAAGGGGCAGAACATCCAGGGCAGGAGCTGGCACATGTGCCACTGACAGGACTGGGGAGAGGGCGCACAACTTCCAGGGCAGGAGCTGGCACAGGTATCACTGATAGGACCAGGAGAAGGGGCAGAACATCCAGGGCAGGAGCTGGCACATGTGCCACTGACAGGACCCAGGGAGAAGGGGCACAACATCCAGAGCAGGAGCTGGCACAGGTATCACTGATAGGACCGGGAGAGGGGGCATAACATCGAGGGCAGGAGCTGGCACAGGTATCACTGACAGGACTGTGGAGAATGGGCAGAACATCCAGGCAGGAGCTGGCACAGGTTCCACTGACAGGACTGGGAGTAGGGGCACAACATCCCAGGAAGCAGCTGGCACAGGTATCACTGACAGGACCCGGGGAGAGGGGCCACAACATCCAGGGCAGGAGCTGACACAGGTATCACTGATAGGACCAGGGGAAGGGGCAGAACAGCCAGGGCAGGAGCTGGCACAGGTTCACTGACAGGACTGGGGAGGGGGCACAACTTCCAGGGCAGGAGCTGGCACAGGTATCACTGATAGGACCAGGGAGAAGGGGCAGAACATCCAGGGCAGGAGCTGGCCACAGGTGCCACTGACAGGACCCAGGGAGAAGGGGCACAACATCCAGAGCAGGAGCTGGCACAGGTATCACTGATAGGACCCGGGAAGAGGGGGCATAACATCGAGGGCAGGAGCTGGCACAGGTGCCACTAACAGGACCTGGGGAGAAGGGAAGAACTTACAGGGCCATAGCTGGCACAGGTATCACTGACAGGACCCGGGGAGAGGGAGCTCAACATCAAGGGCAGGAGCTGGCACAGGTGCCACTGACAGGACCAGGGAGAGGGGGGAGAACATCCAGGGCAGGAGCTGGCACAGGTATCACTGACAGGACCTGG
Source organism: Oophaga sylvatica (assembly GCA_033576555.1). Lineage (NCBI taxonomy): Eukaryota > Metazoa > Chordata > Amphibia > Anura > Dendrobatidae > Oophaga > Oophaga sylvatica. The sequence goes on along the minus strand of JARQOD010000010.1, from coordinate 35,938,532 downwards.
GGAGAGGGGGCACAACATCCAGGGCAGGAGCTGGCCAACGGGGGAGAAGGGCAGAACTTACAGTGCAATAGCTGGCACAGGTATCACTGACAGGACCAGAGAGAATGGGCACAACATCCAGGGCTTCTTTCTAGAAGAATATTTTCAAGTAGATTATGTCTTGTTTATCTCTTATCTATCATCTGTCTTCTCTCTTTTTCCCATGTATCTACTGTCTTCTGTCTATTCTCTGCCTCTACTGATCTATCTATTTATCTCTATCTCTCTCCTGTATTTGTCATTTATAATTTTTTTTGCACATTATTGTCTCACACTAAGGACCTGTCAGATCAAAGAGAATTTATGTAACTTGAAAGATTTTTTACAGTTTCTCTTCTCTGTAATGGAGAGTGGCTACAAGTGTCCCAATTAGCTGGACTTTTTCATCCTTTGGGTGCATGATGATGGCCCCCTCATCTGCCTTATCATCTATTGATTAGATGTGTTGCATCCTCTTCTGTAACATGAATGAACATTTCATAGTCAGGACTCCTTCAGACAAGTGTGTTTTGGTCAGTGTGACGTCTGACGCCACACTGTTCATTAACAGATGGATATTTTCGGCTGTACCTTGCAAAAATGAGCACTTTTGAAGGTTACTATTTAATAATATCTGCAGCCTTTCTTGAGGTATTAACAATTTTCTTTTGTTTACAGTGTGTTGCCTAGGAGACCGACCACTTCTGCTCTCTTGGTTGTAAGCACTGCGCTGAAGCTAGCTAGGATTAAAAGGTGACAGCGACTGCAAGCTCAATAGAATAGAGCCTGTAAGCACTGCATGTGTTCTGCTGTCTAGCAGCGGTGGTCGGTCCCCAAGGCAATGAATTGTAAAGAAAAGTGTTACTATCGCGAGAATTTCTTTACATTTTAAGAATCAAGAAATTGCAAAATAGCTTGTATCTACAAGCACAATCCGACAATACTTATTTATGAAGATGGGAATAACCCTTTAAGTTCGAGTGCATACAAAAAGTTTTCCAGACAGACCACAAAGCTATGTCTACTTGGCGTCATTCACAGGACATCCGTTTTCAGACTAGTCGAGTAACCAAAAAACAAAAAAACCTTGATGGGTCACAAGAACAACTTAAACTAGCAAGGTTTTGATTTTTGATAGTTACGTTGCAGGCACATGAGACAGGTCGCCAGTGCTCACCACTTAACAATCGTTAGATGCGATATTGCGGTGCCACATTGTGATCTTCATAGTGTGTTTTTCTAGATACATATATTTTCAGCCTCGGTCTGTTCTCACAGGTATGAGTGACCCTTCTCTACGTTTATTGTTGAGCATAAACTTATGGATATGCTTAATTATGCAAACGAGGTTATAAAGTATGCCATTTCCATGTAGCGCAGCACCTTGGGGTATTGCCCGGAAATGTCATTTTGCTGCCCTGGCTGAAACGTATAATGTGTCCAGTAAGTCGTAAAATGTTACAGGGCAGTAAATCAGAAGTCTTGTTGAGAGATCAATGTATTGGTGGCCAAACAGCAGCATGTTCTTGTTCCTTCATCATCCTATTGTCTTAAATTGCATCCCCCAACCCCTAAACATAGAAAAAGACCACCTGAATTATCTTTTCTGCTCTTATATTTTATCCCTACACACTCTTGAGTTTCCTACCACATCATTCCAAGAATTTACTGTTCCTTCAGTAAAATAATGTTTTCAGCTGCAGATGAAGGAAGGGAGACACAGTCATTACTAGTGGGTAGGCGGAGCCCACATAGGATAAACACACCTCAGATTAAAAAAGTGTTGACCGGCCCCTCCAGCTATATAGGGCTCCTCCTACTCCAGCTCTCCAGTCTAAAATTTGAGGTTCACAGAGGATAGTCGCTGCTGGAAGCAGCTCCTCAGAAGATTTTTTTATTTTAGTCGGACAGAGACTTGGACCGCCAATGGTCTAGAGGTCTCAGGGGTCTCAGCGCTGCTGGACTCTCACCTCTCCCTTGGCGGATCTGTATTACCCTGTAAGGTGGTCCCTACAGAACCCTGCCGGCCCTGGGGGATGAGGATTGCTTCCCTGGCGGGGACGCAAACCGCGCTTCTGGGGTCACTGCGTTCCCCCCCTGGGGGGAAGCTACGGGCACAGCGCCACAAATCTCTGAGGGGTCCCTGTGGCGCTCAGCTGGGTGAGTACTCCACATTTTAATGTGTTTGAGTGCTTCAGCGGCCGCTGCGGCAGCCGCTGCTACATGTATTCAGTGTGGTGATTTTGTACTTTTGTCCGCAGGTGGATGCCTGCAGGACATGGGAGCGGAGAGCGGAGTGAATCGCGTGCTTTTTTTGAAACCGGCGGGGGGCGTGGCTTCGCGCTCTCCCATTTTTTCATAGGCAGGAAGCGCTCTGAGCGCGCTTTATCCTGCCTTTTTCCTTCCGGCTTCTCTCCTCTAGCGCGGCGGCCATTACTGACGGCCTCCTCGGGCTCCTCACTCTCCGCTCTCCCCGACCGACCGAAAGGAGACCACTACACACGGCCAGCTGGGTGAGACGCCTCTACCTGTCAGGGCAGAAGCTTGACCCCCTCAGCGCAGGACAAGGTATTGTCACACGGAACGCTCCCGCTACGATCACATTAGCGACGCATAATTTTGCGATCGTTTTTTCTTTTGTGATCATTTTTTATGTCGCTAGTAGCTTCCACGGTGGGCGATCTCATTGACGACGCATAAGTGGTTAGCGATCTCTTTAGCGACTTTGGTATTGCGATATACAAATCAGCGCAATATGTTAGCGATCTCGTTGACGTTCTTGTTTAATGTGGCATACCTTTGAACACTGTCCTGCAGCTGTTACCTCATAAGAGGCACCTGCGGCTCGCACACCCTTTTCATTAAACAAGGGTTGTGGAGAGTCTGCGACTTTAACCCCTTCTTTGGCGGTTAACCCTTTATTGGGAGACAAAAGCTGGGGTAGCTCTCTATTTAAGAGCTTTAACCCTTCAGCGTTCATTTTGCCTTTGAAAACCACACTGTTCTGGTTGCTGACAGGTTTTTACCTGCCATATACTGTGTGAGGGCATGTCGGATCAGGGTCCAGGAGCGGACCGTCTCCCAGATCCGCTACAGGATCAGTCTCGCGTATCTGACATGCAGATCTCGACGGCGTCAAGCGCAGCGGTCGGAGGTTACAGTGACGCCAAAATGGATGCCCTCGCTCGTTCTATTGATGGCCTGTCTGACCTTCTAGGTTATTGGGTGTCAGCCTAGATCCTCTCATGGTAGGAAGCGACACAGGCCGGTGCCATCTTTCTCGCGTAGCGACTCAGAGATTTCTGATATGGAGGGCTCCCCTCCAAGCTCGGATGGTGAGATATCCGATTCGGATAAGGGGGATCGGCAGGGACACTCTGCCTCTCTGTTGAGCCGTACAGAGGCTTTTATTGGAGCCATGAGGGAGGCGTTACAGTTACCGGAGGAGGTAACTAGACGTCCTGGTAAGTCGGCCCGGATGTTTCAGGAGTCGCATAGGTCGCGATCAGCCTTACCATCTCTGGATGAGCTTAATGAGGCAGTGGAGAAGGAACGCCTGTGTCCAGATAAACGTTTTCAGGGGACATGGTTTTTTGAGACACTGTATCCGTGTACTACGGAGTTGAGTGCTAATTGGATTCCTTCTCCTGAAGTGGATGTCCCTTTATCCCAGCTTAGCAAATCCTCATTACTTCCTGTTAAAGGAAAGGCGAGTCTGCAGGATCCGCTGGACAGAAAAATGGAGATGGCGGCAAAATCCATCTACGAGGCCGCGGGTCATGGATTCAGAGCTGTGCTAGGATCCATGTGTGCTTTTAAAGCCTCCTGAGCTGGTTAGACCGTCTACGACGGCGTGGCAAGATGGATCCCCACTATCCGAGGTAGAGGAGCTTTTCAAGTCATTGGAGGATGCAGCTCGATATGGCAGTGATGCAGGTTTGGATACTGCCTCCATGCTGTCCAGGGCACAATCCTCGGCGATCACAGTCAGGAGAGCTCTGTGGCTTAGACAGTGGACCGGAGACGCGGTTTCCAAGCAAGGTTTGCTTTCTTTAGCTTACAAAGGTGGTCAGCTATTTGGATCTGACCTCACTGAGCTGATTGCCAAAGCAAAGGCAAAAGAAACGGCTTTACCGCAACGAAGAGCTGTGGTCTCTGCGTCTGGCAGGCATAGTGCCGGTGGTAGTCGGCGGTCCTTTTGGTCTAGGGGACGGTTTGGTCAGCCCTCTTGGGGATCGGGTCGTCCCTCTTTTTCGGGAAAAAAGAACGCTCAGAAATCTCGCAATCCCTGGAAACAGAGCTTCCGCCAAGACAAGCGGGAAGCTGACAAAAAGCCCGCTAAGGCGGACTGACGCCAGGGTCTCACTCGAGGGCTCTCGAGTGGGAGGTCGCCTGCTCCAATTCAAGCCGACTTGGGCTTCCCGCGTGTCGGACACCTGGGTGACGCGGGTTGTGTCGGCAGGCTACTTCATAGAGTTTCTTTCTCGACCCCCAGACAGTTTTTGCCAATCCCGCATTCCGTCAGAGCCTGGGCTAATTGCCGCTCTACTGCGGGAGGTCGATTCCCTTCTACAGAAAGGTGTGGTGGTACCAGTTCCACCGGAGGACTAAGGAAGAGGTTTTTATTCCAACCTCTTTGTAGTCCCCAAAAAGGAGGACAAATTTCGTCCCATTCTGGATCTCAAAAGATTGAATCGACATGTCCGCACCCGAAAATTCCGCATGGAGTCACTTCGCTCCGTTGTGGCGGCCTTGTCGCAGAACGATTTTTTGGTGTCAATCGACATTCGCGACGCTTATTTGCATGTCCCCATCGGAAGGGCCCACCAACGCTTCCTGCATTTTGCCATAGGTCAGGACCATTACCAGTTTGTGGCCCTGCCATTCGGTCTGGCCTCAGCACCCAGAGTTTTTACAAAAATTCTGGCTCCTCTCATGGCGATTCTGCGAAGACAGGGGTTACGATTCTTCCCTATCTGGACGACCTTTTGATTGTGGCGTCCTCAAAGGAGGAGGCGGTGACGGCTCGCGATTTATCCCTTCAGCTCCTGGAGGACTTCGGGTGGCTGATCAATTGGGAGAAGTCGTCCCTGGAACCGTCGCAGTCAATCCTGTTTTTGGGAATGCAGTTCGACACGGTACGAGCAGTGGTTTCTCTGCCCTCAGACAAGCAAGCGAGTCTTCTTCACCATGTGCAGGGTATGAAGTCTGCAACAGCAATGTCCCTTCGAAGGTGTATGCGCCTTCTGGGTTTGATGGTGGCGTCAATGGAAGCAATTCCGTTTGCCCAATTTCATTCCAGGGCTCTCCAAATGCTCATCTTGAACCGTTGGGATCGATCACGGTTTTCACTGGATTGCAGTGTCATCATCTCCCACAGGGTGAGAAAGTCGCTAGAATGGTGGTTACGTCCGGAAGCGTTATCCCTGGGAAGTCCTTCCTTCCTCCGAGGTGGTCGATCATAACCACCGATGCCAGCCTGACGGGCTGGGGGGGCGTCTGGAACGGTCTCTGGATTCAGGGAGTATGGTCGTTGGAAGAGTCTGTCCTGCCGATCAACATCCTGGAATTGAGGGCAATTTTTTCTTTGCCTCCTACACTGGACGGTCCCTTTAAGCGGTCTACCAGTCCGAGTGCAGACAGACAACGCGACGGCGGTCGCGTATATCAACCATCAAGGTGGAACGAGGAGCTCAGGCTCATGATGGAAGTGTCTCGAATCCTGGTATGGGCCGAGGCCAGGGTGCCAGCCATCTCTGCGATTCACATTCCAGGAGTTCAGAATTTCACAGCGGACTTCCTGAGTCGCGAAAAGATGGATCCCGGAGAATGGAGTCTTCATCCGGTAATTTTTTGCGCTGCTGTGCTCCCGTTGGGGAACTCCCCAAGTGGATGTTGATGGCATCCAGGTTCAATGCCAAGTTACCGACATTCATGTCCAGGTACAAGGACTCGAAGGCTGTGGCGGTGGATGCTCTGTGGCTCCTTGGGACCATTCGAGCTAATTTATGTGTTCCCACCGATATCCTTACTTCCTCTGGTTTTGCGTCGGATCAGACTGGAGAGAGTCCCGGCTATGTTGATAGCCCAGATTGGCCAAGGAGGACGTGGTTCTCGACACTGGTGTCACTTCTGGCAGCTCCTCCACTTCCACTCCCCCTTCGCCCGACCTGTTAACCCAAGGGCCCGTTCGTCACCCGGACCTGAAGTCCCTGCGTTTGACGGCGTGGCTCTTGAGACTGAAATCTTGATCCGTCAAGGTTTTTCAGCCGAAGTCATTGCCACTCTGCGAGCTGCCAGAGTCCGGCTACCACTAGAATTTATCATAAGACTTGGGAAGCCTTCTTTTCGTGGTGTTCGGGTTCTTCTAGGAACCCGAGGAGTTTTTCCATTTCCAATTTGTTGGCCTTTTTGCAGTACGGGCTGGACAGGGGTTTGGCAGTTAGCACTCTGAAGGGGCAAGTTTCTGCTCTGTCCTTGCTATTTCGGAAGGCTATCGCTTCGCGTAGGGACGTACGTTCCTTTTTTCGCGGAGTAACCCGTCAGTTTCCGCCGCGGAAGGCGCCTGTGTCTCCTGGGGCTTAATCTTGTCTTGGAGGCTCTTCAACATGGGCCTTTTGAGCCTATGGATTCTGTTAGCCTTTCTTTGCTTTCTTGGAAGGTTGCCTTCTTAGTGGCGGTCACTTCTTTGAGAAGGGTTTCTGAGTTGGCGGCTCTCTCTTGCTCGCCTCCTTTTCTGGAGTTTCTCCCAGATCGCGTAGTGCTTCGCACACGGGGCGACTTTCTACCTAAAGTAGTGTCACAGTTTCATGTTAACCAGGATATTGTGTTGCCCTCGCTCTGTCCGGAGCCAAGGAATGCGAAAGAACGAGCCTTGCACACATTGGATTTGGTGCGGGCTTTAAAGTTCTATTTGTCTATTACTCAAAGTTTTCGGAAGTCTGATTCTCTGTTTGTGATTCCAGCAGGTCGTAGACGTGGGGAACGAGCTTCCAAGGATTCTATAGCTCGTTGGATTCGGTCGGCCATTTTAGAGGCTTACCGACTTAAGGGCGAACCTTGCCCGATTAAGATTCAGCTCACTCCACAAGGGCTGTGGGTTCATCGTGGGCTTTTCATCAAGGAGCCTCGGCAGCTCAGCTCTGCCGAGCGGCGACCTGGCGTTCCGTCCACACATTTACGAAATTTTATAAGGTGGACGTCAGTGCTTCCGCTGATGCGGCCTTAGGACGTAGGGTCCTGCAGGCGGCTGTAGTTTAAAAGTTCTTGTGAACTTGTATTAGCGCTATTTGCGCATTTATCTAGGTTGTGGGTATCTCCCTTTTTTGCTTTTCTGCCCACCCTTATTTTTGGACTGCTTTGGGACGTCCCACTAGTAATGACTGTGTCTCCCTTCCTTCATCTGCAGCTGAAACACGGATTTTGGTAAGAACTTACCTGTAAAATCCTTTTCAGCGAAGAAGGAAGGGAACACAGATCCCTCCCATGGCAGAAGTGTGTTGTTGTGTTTTCAGATGCGGCGTGACCCTTCTCTGATAGCGATTATCTGGGCTGAGGTCGGCGCGCTAAGGCTCTGTTCCAGCATTGCCAGCTCATCGCAGTGGTCAGGTTCAGTGAGTAGTACCTGGACTGTGTGGTTGTTTCGGCTATATGCATAACCTGTTTTCTTGTTTTTTCTCTGAAGTCCTTCAGAAGGGGTTATGTTGCTACGCTGGTGATATTTGCTCTTCCTTAAGCTTGGTATGACTGGAGAGCTGGAGTAGGAGGAGCCCTATATAGCTGGAGGGGCCGGTCAACACTTTTTTAATCTGAGGTGTGTTTATCCTATGTGGGCTCCGCCTACCCACTAGTAATGACTGTGTCTCCCTTCCTTCTTCGCTGAAAAGGATTTTACAGGTAAGTTCTTACCAAAATCCGTGTATCACATTGTTCCTTGTGTTTCCTCCAACTATTTTTTTAATTAGTTTCCTAAAATTAAAAAAAACATATCGTTCCTTACTTGTCCTCATCTGATTATGACAACCCCTTTAAAATGTTATGTATCCCCAGGACAAGTGATAACTTATTAATCGCTGGGGGTCTCACTGCTTGTATTCCTAGATCACAAGAGTCCCCCATTTGAATGGAGCAGTAGTCATACAGTGGGTACGGAAAGTATTCAGACCCCTTTAAATTTTTCACTCTCTGTTTCATTGCAGCCATTTGGTAAATTCAAAAAAGTTCATTTTTGTTCTTATTAATGTACACTCTGCATTCCATTTTGACTGAAAACAAGCCAGAAATGTAGAATTTTTTGCAAATTTATTAAAAAAGAAAACCAAATATCACATGGTCATAAGTATTCAGACCCTTTGCTCAGCATTGAGTAGTAGCACCTTTTGAGCTAGTACAGCTATGAGTCTTCTTGGGAATGATGCAACAAGTTTTTCACCCCTGGATTTGGGGATCCTCTGCCATTCTTCCTTGCAGATCCTCTCCAGTTCCGTCAGGTTGGATGGTGAACGTTGGTGGACAGCCATTTTTAGGTCTCTCCAGAGATGCTCAATTGGGTTTAGGTCAGGACTCTGGCTGGGTCAGTCAAGAATGGTCACAGAGTTGTTCTGAAGCCACTCCTTTGTTATTTTAGCTGTGTGCTTAGGGTCATTGTCTTGTTGGAAGGTGAACCTTCGGCCAAGTCTGAGGTCCAGAGCACTCTGGAAGAGGTTTTAATGCAGGATATCTCTGTACTTGGTCACATTTACGGTATGTTTTCTTCAATTGCAACCCAGTCGTCCTGTCCCTTCAGCTGAATAACACCCCCAGAGCATGATGCTGCCACCACCGTGTTTCACTGTTGGGATTGTGTTGGGCAAGCAATGAGCAGTGCCTGGTTTTCTCCACTCATACCGCTTAGAATTATCACGAAAAAGTTCTATCTTCGTTTCATCAAACCAGAGAATTTTTTTTCTCATAGTCTGGGAGTCCTTCATGTGTTTCTTAGTAAACTCTTGAGGGCTTTCATATGTCTGGCACTGAGGAGAGGCTTCCATCGGGCCACTCTGCCACAAAGGCCGGACTGGTGGAGGGCTGCAGTGATAGTTGACTTTGTGGCACTTTCTCTTCCTACTGCATCTGTGGAGCTTAGCCACAGTGATCTTGGGGTTCATTCACGGGAGAGCTGGGTAGAGCCAGGGAGAGCTCCGGCCGGCAGCGTCCTTGGATACCCATTCAGTAATAATGGCCGACAGGTCCCTGAGCGTGTGACGTCACAGCTACTACGGGCCGGCGCGAGGACCAGAAGGAAACCAACATGTTTCAAAGGCAGGACTGCTTTCTTCGTCAGGGTGCTGGCCGGAGCTCTCCCTGGCTCTACCCAGCTCTCCTAGCTCTCCCGTTCCCCTGCTGCCTGTGCGCATTCCCCAATCAGGGAACGCTGTATCTCCCGTGGTACCGTTTACTGCCGTGTTGCCGCCTCCGCGGGTGCTCCATACTTACTCTACACTTTGGTGAGTGATTCCCACAATCTGTTTTTTCATGCCAGCATTTGTTTGGCCCCTGCCTAACAATGTAGGTTCGTTGAGGGATTTTACAGTGATTATAGCCTTGACTCCCTCCTGTCAATTCCAGTGCCACAGTTACTGTTTTTTGACTATTCTATTCTGTTTGCACCTCATGTTATCTAGCAGGTATTTTTAAGTATCTTTATAATTCTACTGCTCTGTTTATTATTATTCACTGTTTGCTAGTTCATTCCCCTTAGTGGGTCCCTACCACCCTGTTTTCAGGCTAGTTTTAGCAAATGTTTTAGTAAATTTTGGCACCTTTGTGCGCAGGTCATATTTCGTTTTTTACTCACTTCTTTAAGCGTTTTTGCAAATTTTTTTCACCCATAAAATGCAATGGGTAAATGCAAAAACGCAGCAAAAAATATGGAAGTATCAGGTTTTTGCTGCAAAAACCGTGGGTAAGGGGGGGGGGCACTAAACGTTATCAGCATGCACAAGAGACATCAAATACGCAGCAAAACCTTCTTCTTGTAAGCAGATTCTTTATTGCCAAGAGAGCAAGTTTTGTCTGCAGAAAAAAACTCAGCAAAAACGTCATGTGTGAACATAGCCTAAGGCTATGTTCTCACGATGAGCTGTTGGCGAGTTTTTTATGTTGCAGATTTTCTGCACCCATCAAGTAAAATTAGACTACTTGCATTTTTTCGAAAATATGCAGCGTGAAATACCCACCAAAAACTTATCGTGGGAACGTAGACTCACAGTTATTACAGCAAAGTGGATGGGAAGTATAGAAATCACTGCTTTTTTTATTTTTTTTTACATTGAGTAAGGTGTCCTGCGGTGCTTGATGGAAATCCACAACATGCCAATTTTTCTTGCGGGTACGTTCATTGAGTTTTATCTGTTCATTTTACCTATAAAATCAGTAGATTAAAAAAAAGTACGTGTGTGTCGTGGCAATAACGCACTAAAAGCGCGCGTAGTCTGCACATGACTGTATCAATTGTGATTTGGCAAAGCAAAATATCAGGAGGTATCAAACGCAAAGCAGCTTTGTTTAAAACATGACATTCGAAAAAAAAAAAAAAACGAGCTCGAAAATGCAAGTAATAGAATTTAGCGAATCAGTGCAGGAAATCTGCAACACCAAAAACTCACCAAATACTTATCATGGAAACATAGCCTAGTTGCAGTACGGTACATGCTTTCTGCCTCCCTTATCATATTTTATTGTTATAAACCTCTTGCTATACAAGAATATTCTCTTTTAATCTACATACCCTCCACCCTTTGGCACAGTGGCAGCTGTTAAAGTGAAATCAATGTCAGAGAATAGGGTTTTTTTTAATTAAAAATTGAGCTATCTCAACATTTCGAGGGGGTTTCCATCCCCTACCATTCCTTCTTATGGGCTGAGATTCGACTCACTTTAATTAAAAAGAAGTACGCAACTGCTTTATAAGCCCCTTAGATGTCTGGATGAAGTTTATAAAGCCAGATCCCCCTGAAGGTAGAAGCAGTAAACTTTTCTCCAACTCCAAGGACCTCTGCTGCTTGTTTTTGTTTATTATACCTGGATCTATAGGGAATGTTGCTTTTAATCCAATAGCCGGGAGCTGTGTACTCTGCAAAACCAATGAGTTTTCTAGTTTTCTCTCTGCGACCAAGGACCTATATATTTTTTTTCATCCTTTTGCTGTAATACAGCATGAAATATGATAGATTTTTATTGGATGATAGTGCAGATTACAAGTCTCAGACAGTTGTGTCAGGTGTGAATTCTCTGCTGGAATTGTTAGTTTTAATGAAAGGCTCGCTGACACCTGCTACCTGGAAGTCGGTGGAGCTGAAGACTGATTGTGGAGGATCTGCTCACGAATGTGTGTGTGGATGAAGTGTCAGCTTTTGTACCACAAAAGGTTTTATGTGCGTACAGAGGAATCAATGTTTGTTCTGCAGCTTTCTAATACACTTTGCTTCAGTTTCTCACAATTCTTCAAAATCTCACCTGATGTTTTTGCAGCGTTTGTTTGGTACTTTTATTTTTGGTGCCGTTCATTTTTCAAGCAGAAAATGTTTCTGAAAACTCTAGCGTTGTTTTTTTCTTTTTTGGTTGTGTGTCTTGTGACGTTTCTTTAGCTTTTTTTTCTAGTGTTTTTTTTATGGTTTTGGCTGCCAGCTGGTTTCTGGAGGGTTTTCGTGACTTACTTTTTTTTGGGGCTTTTTCCATTTATTTTGTTCACTCCATTGAATAATGAAGAAACTGATAGCAAAAATGATTTCAATATGCTCCAAAAGTTGTCCTAGGCATCCTCCAGATGTCTTTGTAGCTTTCACATTGCCTTGTATCGTAAAGTATACAGTGTCTTGTGAGTGGAAATTATCAGACTGCACTTGGATGACATCCAAATGCAGTCAGATTTTCAAATTGACAGAATGGAGAAGGATAATTTTTTTTTTTACATGTTCTCCACATCCGAGAACATCTGATCAGAGTGTGGCCTAATTCACTCGGATGAGAGAAAATACTCTTGTGTGACCCTGATTTTAAATCAGATCTCTCTCCTGCCTGTCTTGTGTTTGCTACAGTGTATCAGCCTGAAATAATGAGATTGCTTCTCATACTTGGTCAGTAGTGATGAGCGAGTATGGTCAGGTGCTAAACGAGTGACTTAGGCGTGCTTGAATAATATGTTCGAGTCCTCGAGCCTGCATGTCTCAAGACTGTTGGGCAGCCACAACACATGTAGGTCGTGGGTGGCACTGTGATCCCACCGACAATCAATAGGGGCAATGTCAGTCTGTATCTCTTACACCATTTTTGGTGAGTGTCCCTGAATGGAGCAAACGTCATTTTGTACTATATCAAGATAGCCTAAGTCTAGATGAGTTGGGCCTCGTTCAGACAACCATTTTTCATTGATAAAACGTGCACTCATTATTATCATTACTGATGTTCACATGTCCGTTTTTTTTTTTTTTTGCAGACCGAATGTCACCCCTCAAAAAAAAATGTAGTTAATTTGTGACTTGAGTCGCAGATCTTACTCGCCCATTCATGTGAAAAAGAAATTCTCTATGAGCCTATGACGTCCGCTTTTTACTGTTTAATTGGCAGGAGAATCTTGGAAAAAAAAAACATTTTCATAAGAGAAACACAGATGCCGCACTTGAGGAAAAAGGGGAAAAACACGGACGCATGGACCAAAAATGGATTAAAAATGGTCTTTTTGGGGTTTTTTGTATATAAACAAACTGATGTCTGAATGAAGCCTTAAGATAAGACTTTTTTCTTCAGATAATTCCTTTAGACCATTTTTTTTTAAGCCTCAGCTATGTCTAGTAATTTGGCTCATTTTTTTTGACTCTCAAAAGCTACGTGTGGCGTGTGTGTCGCAAATCTTGTTGGTGTAAAAATAAATGCAACGAATGTCTCCCTTTTTTTTATTATTGACAGGGGGTCCTGGCTGTCAGACCTTCATCAATAGAACATGTGAACGCACACTGTCAGCTAGGCCTCATGTCCTGAAGAAAAGTTGCCTATAGCAATCCAATCACATCACACCTTTCATTCTCCCAGAGCACTTTAAAAAATGAAACCTGAGTTGTGATTGGTTGCTATGGGCAACTGCAGCTGTTTTGATAAATTCTCCTTTAAACAGTATTGGGTCCATGAGCCCGATGTCCGAGTAGTTGTAAAGTCGATAGCTGTGATGGCGGCTCAGGTGGAGAGGGTTAAAGACGGCAAAACAAGTCCCTCGGGAGTGAAGTGTTACACCAGGCAGACAATTAAAATCCGTATCCTTGCACCTGATGCTGCGGCGTCCGACCCTTCTTTCCCTTGTTAGTCATGTTTTCTCCTCTTGGTAGAAAGTGCAGAAGTGAGAGTGCGATCACATGGCTGACTTAATAATTTATGGCCACACATCAATCAAGAAGCGCAGATAATTTATTTATACATCGCCACGACCGGGCACAGAGGATGCCGCTGCCTCATCCTGCGGCTGCAAAGGCCAAATTGTCAGCACACAGGAACTAAACTGGTCATGTTTTTCCTTAATTCTCATATTTTTACGGGATTTTTTTTTCTTACCCATTTTGACCCATATTCCCATCTTTTATTTATCTTTTACGCATTTTGGTCCTATATTCCCACTTGTGATTTTTTTTTAACTCCTTTTGACCCCGTATTCCAACTTACTAATTTTTTTTCCGCAACTCGCCCCCTTATTCCCATTCATGATTTTTTTTATCCCAGCAAAGAACCTGTTTTTAGGCTTGTCAAAGAAATATATGACCTCTTTTTACATGGCTGTATTCAGGGGAAAATAGAAGCATATTCACATATGGCAAAGTGGCAGAAAAAAAAACCATAAACCCCCCTCCCACTTCCCGACCAGGCTGATTTTTTAATTTCACATCCCCTTCCCGACCAGGCTGATTTTTATTTTCTGCACTTTTGTTTTCCTCTTCCCCTTTTTCCGTCAACATGGCTGTATTAGGGCTTTTTATTATGGTAACATTCATTTTACCATATATAGTGCACTGAAAAATGAGGGGAAAAAATTAAAGTTGAGTGAATTTGTGCAGTAAAAATCATCTAGCAACATGATTCTCCAGGTCAGTACGATTACGGCAATACCAAACTTATAAGGCCTTTTTTTATATAAATGTGTGAGAGCTTCTTTCTTTGTGCAGAGCTGCAGTTTTTTATACCATTTTTGGGTACATATAACATTTTGAGTTCCTTTTATTACATTTTTTTGGTAAGTGTAGTCTTATATTTTGACATGACAATAGAAAATGTTTTTTATAGGGGAAAGGGGTTGAATCAAACTTTTATTTATTTTATAGTTTTTAAAACTTATTAATCAACATTTTTTTATGCCTCCCTTAAGGATATGAATCTGTGACCGTTCTATCATTTGTACTGTATAATTTATTACAATAATGTATTGTACAGTAAAATTACTAATCTATGAAGCCCAGCCATAGGAGCCCCAAGATGTCAGCAATGGGGGCCTTCAATAGGCTGCCGGCTGCACCACATGATCACACTATTCAAATATGGGTGTCTGTAATTGGCAATGCCATTTAAGTGATTAAGTTGCAGTAATCAGAGCTAGCTCCTGTTGCTTGTAATTGGCAATGCCATTTAAGTGATTAAGTTGCAGTAATCAGAGCTAGCTCCTGTTGCTGCTGTTAAATGCAGGTAGTGTCCGCATAATACAGCCGGCAGCTTCAAAGTTAACTAGGTACATGTCACTTATTGAAGCGATTTTTCACATGCATGGTTGTATGAACTGCAGTGTAAATAATAGGAGGCATTCTGTGAGTAATTTTCATGTGGATTTCGGAGCACAATACTCACTAAAATCCGTGTGACTAACTCTAAGTGATCTTAAATTTGCAGCGCTTGTAGGTCAATGCGATGTTGACATTTGTATACATGCCAGTGTCTCAGTTAAGGGGTTGTCCACCTCTGGGGACAATTTATTTCCCTATATTAAAATGCATATTATTGGGGCTAAAAATCTTGGGTCTCATTAAAAATTGTGCACCGTTTGTCAACTATAGCCACAGTGCTGCACTGTCTATTGCTGGCTGCAATAAATATTAGCTATTCAATGTACTGATACGTTGTAACAACATGATATCTATGCAGAGGACTGTGGGTCTGTATGGTTTTGAGCCTCTGGACATAAAGTATGTTTTTATTCATTGATAAGAAGCCGATCTCTTCATGGTCAAGAAGAATTCAAACACAAAAAGTATGTCAAGAAGTTTGATAAGTTATTTACAAGAAATGAAGGGTGTTTCCATCTCAGACATTTCTTTCATTCTGGCCTATGTGGACTCCCATCGGCGCCATGCAACTCCGGTGCATATGACATGGTTAGTTTTTGTAGCGTTATTAGAGGTTATATAGGAATAGAAAAGCATGGCTGCTTTCTTGCAGAATCGGCGCCATGGTGGCAGCTGAACACCATTAAAGTGAATAGTGGGAAGTTGAACCCGTGGACATGAGGGCAAGGAAAATACGTTTTTCCATTTAGTGCATTAGACATTCAGAAGCTTTTCTGATATCCCATTCTAAATAAATAGGCATGAGCGAAGTGTTGGTCCCCTCATTGCAGATATCACAGCTTCCGCTCTTCTGGGAAGGTTTTCTATAAGATGTTGCAGGCGTCTGTGGTCATGTTTGGACTCTGAAGTTATGGAGTCAGCAGAAATGTCATGAATGGACTTGACACCTGTTAGAGGATCGCACTGGTATCAGGAATTCTGAGATATTTGGACAAACTTCACATCAATAGGCACAGAATATACTTAAATAGTATTTATGTATATTCTCTCCCTATTGCTGTGCGGTTCCTCCAAATATCTACAAATTCCAGGTGTTCAAAGGAACATAAGTGGTCTCCTCTATTGGGGGGCAATGGGGCAGGATTTTATGCTTCGGGGGTTTATGGAGCCAAATGTTATACAGGGGTTGTCTATGGGGCTGGAGGTTATACACAGGGGATGCTATACCTGCAGATCGGACACCATTTTCAACATGACGGGTTCACTTTTAATTTGCCTTTTAATTTTAACTTGTGCCATGTTAATACATTAAGAGCATCTATATCTCAGTGTAATCACTGTAGTAAGGGGAAGTGATTTCAGGTTTTCATTACATTTATTGCTACTTGATATAACTTGTAGATTATTGGGATCAGTATTAATACTGCCACTAGGGGAGCTGTTCCTTCACCTTCTATGGCAGAACTTCACCCTGGTGGGAAACCTTTAAAACTTTGATAGAAAAAAAATGCAACCATTAAATAACTGCATTTAGGAAATCACCTCTCAGTGTATAGCATAGTTACATATAACCTCTGGCTCTTCCTCATTGTACACTGTGTAGTGAACAAGCCTGAGATAGTTCGGGAATGTTTTTGCATTTGCATGTTTCTGGTGTACTTGCTTAATAATATTTCATTATATGTGCTGGTACAACATCTGGACTGAATTTGTAGGTCTGCATTAACATTCTGCCGGCGGTTCCTGCAGGACAAGCTCTGGGAACGTGTAATCCTCAGCATTACTGCCTGCTATTATCGATTTACTACAGCTTGTAAAGGGAGAACTTCCAATAACAACTGGAAAGTTAGATTGGGGAACAGTATCAGCTCCTGCACCTGTCTTAGTCTGGCGCAATTAGGGCAGATTTTCAGTGTGTGGATGTAAAGACAGTTTTCATTTTTTTTGTGATGGCAACTAAAATCCGACCCATGGCCAGTCCGACCTGTACTCAGATGTGTGAATCCGATCAAAAAATGTTTTCCATTCTGAAAAAAATGATCACCTATCCACTGGACAGGTGATAACTGTTAGATTGGATATGCTTCCACTGATCATCAAAATTAAGGCTATGTTCACACTGTGTTTTTTGGGGCTCTCAAAATCAATGTGTTTTTCAAGCAGAAACATTTTCTAGATCCATTTTTAAGAGAGTTTTTGTGAAAAAAATTATTTCCCTGAAAAGGTTTTTTACCTAAAGCGTTCTATGCAGTGAATTTGGAGGTGATTCTATCAGGATCCACATCTAAAAAATGGCATGTTCTTTTTAAAAAAAAAATTTTTCTTTTATCAGACATTTTTCAAAACATTTCCTGAAAATAAATACAGGTGCTCCTCACAAAATTAGAATATCATCAAAAAAGTTAATTTGTTTAGGATCTTCAGTACAAAAAGTGAAACTCATATATAGAGTCATTACAGAGTGATCTATTTCATGTGTTTATTTCTGTTAATGTTGATGATGATGGCTTACAGCCAATGAAAACCCAAAAGTCATTATCTCAGTAGATTAGAATAATTAATAAAAATCACCTGCAAAGGCTTCCTAAGTGTTTAAAAAGGTCCCTTAGTCTGTTTCAGTAGCTCCACAATCATGGGGAAGACTGCTGACTTGACAGATGGACGTCCAGAAGGCAGTCACTGACAAACTCCACAAGGAGGGTAAGCCACAAATATACATTGCTACAGAACCGGGATAACCGCAGCCTTGAAAGGATTGTTAAGAAAAGGCCTTTCAAAAATTTATTGAGATTCACAAGGAGTGTACTGCTGCTGGAGTCATTGTTTCAAGGGCCACCACACACAGACCTATATATCCAGCACATGGGCTGCAAGTGTCACGTTCCTTGTGTCAAGCCACTCATGACCAGTAGACAACGCCAGAAGCGTCTTACCTGGGCCAATGAGAAAAAAACTAGACTTTTGCTCAGTGGTCCAAGGTGTTGCTTTCAGATTAAAGCAAATTTTGCATTTCATTTGGAAATCAAGGTCCCAGAGTATGGAGGAAGAGTGGAGAGACAGACAATCCAAGCTGTTGGAGGTCTAGTGTGACTTTTCACAGTCAGTGATGGTTTGGGGAGCCATGTCATCTGCTGGTGTAGGGCCGCTGTGTTTTATCAAGATCAAAGTCAGTGCAGCCGTCTACCAGGAAATTTTAGAGCACTTCATGATTCCCTCTGCTGACAAGCTTTTGGAGATGGAAATGTCATTCTCCAGCAGGACTTGGCTCCTGTCCACACTGCCAAAAGTAACAATACCTGGTTTACAAACAACAGTATCACTGTGCTTGATTGGTCAGCAAACTCGTCTGACCTTAACCCCATAGAGAATCTATGAGGTATTGTCAAGACAAAGATGAGAGACACCATACCCGACAATGCAGACGAGCTGAAGGCTGCTATCAAAGCAACATGGGCTTCCATAACCCCTCAGCAGTGCCACAGGCTGATCGTCTCCATGCCACGCTGCTTTGATGCAGTAATTGATGCCAAAGGAGCCCCGACCAAGTATTCAGTGCATTTACTAAACATACATTTCAGTAGGCAACATTTTGGATTTTAAAATAATTTTTCCGACAGGTGTTATAAAGTACGTATTCTAATTTACTGAGGTAATGACTTTTGGGATTTCATTGGCTGTAAGCCATAATCATCAACATAAACAGAAATAAACCCTTGAAATAGATCACTCTAGTTGTAATGACTCTATATAATATGAGATTCAGTTTTTGTATTGAAGAACTGAAATAAATAAACTTTTTGATGATATTTTAATTTTGTGGAAAGCACCTGTAAAAAAAGGTACAAAAAACTGCTCACAGAAATAGCAAAGTGAATTTGCCAAAGATACAAATATGAAAAGTTTTCATCAAATTGTTTTTTTTGGAGTTTTTAAACATTTTAAAGGGAAAAACAAACACAATATATACCTAAGAACGAAGGGGAAGGAAAGAAAAGTGAGAGTATTTCGGAGGGGAAGAAGGAAGGATACAATTTTTATTGGGTGGGGAATAAGAAAAGTATATGGGGAAGAAAAGGAAAAGATAATCCTATAAGTTATATATCCAGAGGATAAATTCATGCCGGAATATCCCTTTCAGCAAAAACAAAAATTACCTCTGAAGGCGTCTGTCTCTTGTAAAGAGATTAGAGAATCATATAAAATAATCTAGGAGAATAGGAGAAAATGTTCTGACACTTTGTATTCATACTAAATATTTAGAAACCACAGTATCAATTTCCACTTACTTCATTGCTTTATACCTGTTTTTCTAGAGTGTTTTGAATTCTCAAAAAAGTTTAGAAACACCAAAACCCCACAGGCAAGCCGATTTACCTGTATCTAAACATTTTCAAAATTTCAGCCTCTTTCCCGGTCAGATCAGGTGTCACACTTATATTGTACATTCCAACGCACAAAAAAGTACAAAGTTTTCTGGCTTGATTGTCTTAAAAAACATGTGATAGCATGGACTAAATAAATACTTCAATATACATTTGTTCATTCGACCCAGGCACTCGTATTTGTCTTTTAAGCGCTTAAGAAAATTCAGATCGCTGCCAATGATTAGCGTGGAGTAATGTAGCAGGATTATACATCCATACAATGTATATCAGTTGTCTTTGTAGCTGATAATATTCTTTTATTTCTGTTCATTTATTTCCCTTTTAAGATACAGGCCCTAATATATACAATGACATATATATAGTACAGTAAGCAGGACCTCATCAACCCATCTGTTCCCTAATTTGAAGTGAATGGAGCTGGTGTTCAGTGCTCCTCGGAGGGTTGTATTCATCGGGTCTGAAGTCAGCCAGCGGAAAGCTATCGGAAATAATGATTTATACTGATCGCTGCCCTTATTATTTCAAACTTTTATCTTTAATGGTCGCCCCATAGCGGTGAGTAGAAGCATGTATGTCCTATAGGCTTGATGCCCATCATTTCTTAGAAAATTGCACATTTGTGTCTTTCTCTTGGTTTGATACCCTCAAGAGCATTGATTGAATGCAACACTTGGCACGGTGATTTGATCAATGTGATAGGACAGCTGGCTCGTATGTTCAGTAAGCACTAAACTGCTTGCAGAACAGATTTTAGGGGCGTCCTTACAAGGGTCTGGGGGTTCCAGCTATGGTACTTCTGTCACATAAAACGTTTTTATATATATATATATATATATATATATATATATATTGTGTGTGTATGTCTGTGTATATATATATATGCACATACAGTACAGACCAAAAGTTTGGACACACCTTCTCATTCAAAGATTTTTATGTATTTTCATGACTGAAAATTGTACATTCGCACTGAAGGCATCAAAACTATGAATTAACACATGTGAAATTATATGCTTAACAAAAAAGTGTGAAACAACTGAAAATATGTCTTATACTCTAGGTTCTTCAAAGTAGCCACCTTTTGCTTTGATTACTGCTTTGCACACTCTTGGCATTCTCTTGATGAGCTTCAAGAGGTAGTCTCCGGAAATAGTCTTCCAACAGTCTTGGAGGAGTTCCCAGAGATGCTTAGCACTTGTTGGCCCTTTTGCCTTCACTCTGCGGTCCAGCTCACCCCAAACCATCTCGATTGGGTTCAGGTCTTGTGACTGTGGAGGCCAGGTCATATGGCGTAGCAACCCATCACTCCTTCTTTGTCAAATAGCCCTTACACAGCTTGGAGGTGTGTTTGGGGTCATTGTCATGTAGAAAAATAAATGATGGTCCAACTAAACGCAAACCGGATGGAATAGCATGCCGCTGCAAGATGCTGTGGTAGCCATGCTGGTTCAATAGGTAGTCACCGGAAATGATCTTCCAACAGTCTTGAAGGAGTTCCCAGAGATGCTTAGCACTTGTTGGCCCTTTTGACTTCACTCTGCGGTCCAGCTCACCCCAAACCATCTCGATTGGGTTCAGGTCTGGTGACTGTGGAGGCCAGGTCATCTGGCGTAGCACCCCATCACTCTCCTTCTTGGTCAAATAGCCCTTACACAGCCTGGAGGTGTGTTTGGGGTCATTGTGCTGTTGAAAAAGAAATGATGGTCCAACTAAACGCAAACCGGATGGAATAGCATGCCGCTGCAAGATGCTGTGGTAGCCATGCTGGTTCAGTATGCCTTCAATTTTGAATAAATCCCCAACAGTGTCACCAGCAAAGCCCCCCCACACCATCACACCTCCTCCTCCTTGCTTCACAGTGGGAACCAGACATGTAAAGTCATGGCCAAAAGTTTTGAGAATGACACAAATATTATATTTTCACATGATCTGCTGCCCTCTGGTTTTTATGTGTGTTTGACAGATGTTTTTATCACAGAGAGAAATATAATAATTGCAAACATATGAGTAACAAAAGCTTATATTGACAGTTAGAATGAGTTAATGCAGCAAGTCAATATTTGCAGTGTTGACCCTTCTTCTTCAGGACCTCTGCAATTCTCCCTGGCATGCTCTCAATCAACTTCTGGACCAAATCCTGACTGATAGCAGTCCATTCTTGCACAATCAATGCTTTCATTTTGTCAGAATTTTTAGGTTTTTGTTTGTCCACCCGTCTCTTGATGATTGACCACAAGTTCTCAATGGGATTAAGATCTGGGGAGTTTCCAGGCCATGGACCCAAAATCTCTATGTTTTGTTCCCTGAGCCATTTAGTTATCACCTTTGCTTTATGGCAAGGTGCTCCATCATGCTGGAAAAGGCATTGTTGATCGCCAAACTGCTCTCGGAGGGTTGGGAGAAGTTGCTCTTGGAGGACATTCTGGTACCATTCTTTATTCATGGCTGTGTTTTTAGGCAAGACTGTGAGAGAGCCGATTCCCTTGGCTGAGAAGCAACCCCACACATGAATGGTTTCAGGATGCTTAACAGTTGGCATGAGACAAGACTGGTGGTAGCGCTCATCTTGTCTTCTCCGAATGAGGCGTTTTCCTGATGTCCCAAACAATCGAAAAGGGGATTCATCAGAGAAAATAACTTTACCCCAGTCCTCAGCAGTCCACTGCCTGTACCTTTTGCAGAATATCAGTCTGTCCATGATGTTTTTTCTGGAGAGAAGTGGCTTCTTTGCTGCCCTCCTTGAGACCAGGCCTTGCTCCAAGAGTCTCCGCCTCACAGTGCGTGCAGATGCACTCACACCTGCCTGCTGCCATTCCTGAGCAAGCTCTGCACTGCTGGTAGCCCGATCCCGAAGCTGAAACACTTTTAAGAGACGGTCCTGGCGCTTGCTGGTCTTTCTTGGGCGCCCTGGAGCCTTTTTGGCAACAATGGAACCTCTCTCCTTGAAGTTCTTGATTATGTGATAGATTGTTGACTGAGGTGCAATCTTTCTAGCTGCGATACTCTTCCCTGTTAGGCCATTTTTGTGCATTGCAATGATGACTGCACTTGTTTCTTTAGAGATAACCATGGTTAACAGAAGAGAAACAATGATGCCAAGCACCAGCCTCCTTTTAAAGTGTCCAGTGGTGTCATTCTTACTTAATCATGACAGATTGATCTCCAGCCATGTCCTCATCAACACCCACACCTGTGTTAATGGAGCAATCACTGAAAAGAGGTTAGCTGGTCCTTTTAAGGCAGGGCTGCAATGATGTTGAAATGTGTTTTGGGGGATAAAGTTCATTTTCTAGCCAAGTATTGACTTTGCAAGTAATTGCTGTTAAGCTGATCACTCTTTATAACATTCTGGAGTATATGCAAATTGCCATTAGAAAAAGTGAAGCAGTAGACTTTGTAAAAATTAATATTTGTGTCATTCTCAAAACTTTTGGCCATGACTGTAGAGTCCATCCGTTCACCTTTTCTGAGTCGAACAAAGACACGGTGGTTGGAACCAAAGATCTCAAATTTGGACTCATCAGACCAAAGCACATATTTCCACTGGTCTAATGTCCATTCCTTGTGTTCTTTAGCCCAAACAAGTCTCTTCTGCTTGTTACCTGTCCTTAGCAGTGGTTTCCTAGCAGCTATTTTACCATGAAGACCTGCTGCACAAAGTCTCCTCTTAACAGTTGTTGAAGAGATGTGTCTGCTGCTAGAACTCTGTGTGGCATTGACCTGGTCTCTAATCTGAGCTGCTGTAAACCTGCGATTTCTGAGGCTGGTGACTCGGATAAAGTTATCCTCAGAAGCAGAGGTGACTCTTGGTCTTCCTTTCCTGGGGCGGTCCTCATGTGAGCCAGTTTCTTTGTAGATCTTGATGGTTTTTGCAACTGCACTTGGGGACACTTTCAAAGTTTTCCTAATTTTTCGGTCTGACTGACCTTCATTTCTTAAAGTAATGATGGCCACTCGTTTTTCTTTACTTAGCTGCTTTTTTCTTGCCATAATACAAATTCTAACAGTCTATTCAGTAGGATTATCAGCTGTGTATCCACCAGACTTCTGCACAACACAACTGATGGTCCCAACCCCATTTATAATGCTAGAAATCACACTTATTAAACCTGACAGAGCACACCTGTGAAGTGAAAACCTCTTTAAGCTCATCAAGAGAATGCCAAGAGTGTGTAAAGCAGTCATCAAAGCAAAAGGTGGCTACTTTGAAGAACCTATATAACCTGTATAAAACATATTTTCAGTTGTTTCACACTTTTTTGTTAAGTATATAATTCCACATGTTAATTCATAGTTTTGATGCCTTCAGTGTGAATGTACAATTTTTATAGTCATGAAAATACAGAAAAATCTTTGAATGAGAAGGTGTGTCCAAACTTTTGATCTGTACTGTATATACACACACATTTAATATATATATACATACACACATACACTGGTGTTAAAAAGTGTTTTCCCCCTACCTGATTTCCTATTCTTTTGCATGTTGGTCACATAAATGTAACAGATCACTAAACAAATTTAAATATTAGGCAAAGATAACATAAGTAATCACTAAATGCAGTTTTTAAATTAAGGTATTTATTATTAAAGAAAAAAGAAATCCAAACCTACAATTCCCTGTGTGAAAAAAGTGATTGCCCTCTAAATCTGTTAATTGGTTGGGCGACCCTTAGCAGCAACAACTGCAATCAAGCATTTGTGATAACTGGCAATGAGTCTTTTACAACGCTCTGGAGGAATTTGGGCCCATTCATCTTTGCAGAATTGTTGTAATTCTGCCACATTCTAGGGTTTCTAAGCATGAACCAAATTTTTTGGTAGACCACAGAATTCATGGTTCCATTTACCACAGGAAGTCTTTCAGGTCCTGAAGCAGCAAAACAGCCCCAGACCATCACACTACCACCACCATATTTTACTGTTGGTGCGATGTTCCTTTTATGAAATGCTGTGTTTCTTCTTCGGCAGATGTAATGGGACATACACCTTCCAAAAGGTCCAACTTTTGTCTCGTCAGCCCACAGAGTATTCTCCCAAAAATTTTGGGGATCATCAAGATGTTTTCTTGCAAAACTGACATGAGCCTTTATGTTCTTATTGCCCCGAAGTGGTTTTCGTCTTGGAACTTTGCCATGCAAGCCATTTTTGCCCAGTTTTTTTTCTTATGTTGCAGTCATGAACACTGACCTTAACTGAGACAAGTGAGGCCTGCAGTTCTTTGGATGTTGTGGAGTCTTATGTGACCTCTTGGATGAGATGTCGCTGCGCCCTTGGGGTAATGTTGGTTGGCCGCCACTCCTGGGAAGGTTCACCACTGTTCCAAGTTTTCACCTTTTGTGGATAATAGCTGTCACTGTGGTTCGCTGGAGTCCCAAAGCTGGAGAAATAGCTTTATTACTTTTTCCAGAATGATAGATCTCAATTAAATTCAGAAACAAACGAAAACAAATTATTTGGATCAAGGAATGTTGTCTAGCTTTTGAGGAATCTTTGGTCTACTTCACTTTGTCAGGCAAGTCCTATTTAAGTGATTTCTTGATTTAGAACAGGTGTGACAGTAATCAAGCCTGCGTTTGATTAGGGAATTTGAACTCCGCTTCCCAAAGATGTGATAAACCTCATTTAATTTATGTATTAAGGGGGGAGGGCAATTACTTTTTCACACAGGACCCTGTAGGTTTGGATTTTTTTTCCTTTAATAATAAAGACCTTAATATAAAAACTGCATTTTGTAATAATTTGTGTTGTTATCTTTGTCTAATATTTAAATTTGGTGATCTGAAACATTTAAGTTTGACAAACATGCAAAAGAATAAAGGTACTGCCACACTACACGATCCCGCTAACGATCTCGTTAGCGTCGCATACTAATGAGATCACTAGCGGGATCGTTTACAATATCGCTAGTGTCGGCCACATTTAGCGATGTCGTTAAGGACGCTATCGCGGTTAGCGATCTCCTTAACGACTTTAGCGGTACAAAAGTACCGCTAAATCGCTAAGAAAAGGTGCCACACTCAGCGATAATACTTACCCAGCGGGAGCGCCGACGATAAAATAGGGTCCGGAACGATTCCAGCGACGAGCGAGATCACAGCAGGATCTCAGCAGGGGCTCGTCGCTGACAGATGCCGCACACAACAACATCGCTAACGGGATCACTAAATAGTGACGTTTTTTAGCGATCCCGTTAGCGATGTTGTTTAGTGTGGCATACCCTTAAGAAATCAGGAAGGGGGCAAACACTTACTCACACAACTGTGTGTGTGTGTGTATACACACACATATCACTAATTGTCTGTGTAAATATATTTCTAAAGGTGCTATCGATCTGAAATTTTCACCAGATGTCGGTAGCAACCCAATCCACACAAAGAAATCAAACCATAGATGTCCATAAATCATGTGTAATAATGAGAAATGACACAGGGAAAAAATATTGAACATGCTTCCTGAAATTTAATTAATACTTTGTACAAAAGCCTTTGTTGGCGATTACTTCAAGACGCCTCCTGTATGGAGAAACTAGTCGCAGGCATTGCTCAAGTGTGATTTTGGCTCATTCTTCCACACCAACATAGTGTGTATTATGGCATCCAAGGAGTTCAGTTTTGGACTAATCAGATCAGACTATATTCTCCCAGTATTTCACAGACTTGTGTAAATGTTGTTAAGCAAACTTTAAGCTCACTTGAGCGTGCTTTTTTGTTCAGCAGTGGAGTCTTGTGTGGTGAGCATGCATACAGGCCATGGAGACTGCGTGGTGAGCTTGCATACAGGCCATGGAGACTGCGTGGTGAGCGTGCATGCAGGCCATACAGGTCACGCGATGAGTGTGCAGACAGGCTGCACGGTGAGCGCACAGACAGGCCATGGATGTTGAGTGCATTACTTTTAGTTTTCTTTGAAATAATTGTACCTGCTGATTCCCGGTCTTTCTGTAGCTCTCCACATGTGGCCTTTGGTTATTGGACAACTCTTCTGATAATTCTTTTCACTCCTCTGTCTAAAAATCTTCTGTGGGGAGTACCTGGTCATTGCCGGTTTAAATTAAAATTATGTTCTTTCCACTTCTGGATTATGACCCTAATAGTGCTCACTGGAGGCTTGGGTTGTTAAAACATTCTAATGTAACTAGTGCCATCAGTATGTTTTGCAGCAATAAGGTTGCAAAGGTCTTGAGACAGCTCACTAGTTTTACTTATTATGAAATTTTTCTTATGTGGCACCTTGGTAATGAGCCAACTTTTTATAGGCCATCAGTTGAACCAGCTGATATTATTTGTCACTAAGTGGCAGGATTACTTTCTAATTACTTATAGACTGCAGCTGGTGTCAGCACTTTCCAGGGTGTGGAGTGGATTGGATGGTGTGTGTATGCGTATGCAGTGGTGTGAAAAGGTCTGGCGAGAATTTCATGTCAATAGCACCTTTAGAAATAGACTTACTTAGAAAGTTGGTGACATGTTCCATACTTATTTTGCCTTCTGTAAATATACTGTATGTAAGAGTTGGATAACAGAATCTTAGCGCATCTGTTTGCAGTAGGATCTGCCGCCCTGTCAGACCTATCATAATGATGTCTACAAACTTCTACTCTGGAAATACTCTGTGCTGCTGAAAGACGCTGCTAGTACTTACTACTCCATTTCTCTCTCCATATAATAACTATACTCGTCTTTACAAAGATAACCACACTAAAATTCTCTGTGCCGCTGACTTTATGCTTTACATTAAATTTCCCTCTCTACATAGTAACATTTACCTCCTTGCTGCTGAAAGACTCTGCCCTTATTATCTGTGATCCCCCTCAATCATTATTTATCTCCATATAACTGTACCCGTTTTTACTACTACAATATGCTTCTGAAGTACTCTGTGTTGCTGAGAACTTAACCCCTACTCTGTAAGTCTGTGACCTCACATTAGTATCCTTCCCCCTACCCATGTACTGCATCGGTAATACAGAGCCCTATTTTTAAATGAGTGGACAGGTCACTGCCTATCATAAAGTCAGGTTCCTCTGCTGCTCCTGTCATCATTCCTATGATCTGATTGGTTACATGATGTTCTGTCTCCTCTCACATTACAACTCCTCTCCTGCTCCAACCATCATTACTGTGATCTGATTGGTTACATGATGTTCTGTCTCCACCCACATCGCAACTCCTCTCCTGCTCCTACTATCATTACCGTGATCTGATTGGTTACATGATGTTCTGTCCCCACCCATTTTAAAGCATGGACAAAAAGGGGTTAATTAATCAAAGAAAGTGCACACCCTGTCGTCTGACGCACTGCATTGAGCTGATTCCTTACAGTGGCAAAGTAGTAATCGGTGGTAAATATTTCCAGTACCGTTTAAATATTCTGATTTTGTGTCACTAGATCAGATATGTCCAGTGTTTGCTTTTTTTATTCCTGTTGTTCCCCTTGAGTATTCAACTTTTCTGTATTTTTTTTAACCCCTTCCCGCCTATGTAGGCGTCATGAAAACCTGTGCCATTACGACCTGTGACACCTACGTAGGCGTCATGGTATAAATCGCGTTCCTGCGGGTCGGGTGACCGGGGTCACTGAAAAATTACCCGACCCGCAGACACAGAAAGCTTTGTGCTTCACCCCAGGGGGGGTGGCTTTGCCCCCCTGTGGCTACGATCACTCTGATTGGCTGTTGAAAGTGAAACAGCCAATCAGAGCGATAGTATTATTTCACCAATGAAACTTGGTGAAATATTACAATCCAGCCATGGCCGATGCTGCAATATCATCGGCCATGGCTGGAGACAATATGACCCCCCCCCCCCACACCGACTGACGGGGGCGATCTGCCCCCGCCACCGACTGACTCACAGCGGCAATCTGCGCCGCCGTCATTATCTGCTCCCCCTCTCCTTCCCTCCGCTCCCTCCCACCTTCCTATCACCCCCCTTACCTCCCCCGGAACATTACGTCTCCTGGTGTCCCTCCTCGCTCCTGCATGGGCGCCGCCATCTTCCAAAATGGTGGGCGCATGCACAGTGCGCCCGCCGAATCTGCTGGCCGGCAGATTCATTCATTTATTCAGGGACATTTTGATTATTGTGATAGACCCTATCACAGTGATCAAAATAATAAAAATAATAACCCCCCCTTTATCACCCCCATAGGTAGGGACAAATAATAAAATAAAGAAAATATTTTTATTTTTCTATTAGGGTTAGAATTAGGGTTAGCATTAGGGTTAGAATTAGAGTGAGGGTTAGCATTAGGGTTAGAATTAGGGCTAGGGTTGGAATTAGGGTTAGGGTTGGAATTAGGGTTAGGGTTGGAATTAGGGTTAGGGTTAGGGGTGTGTTAGGGTTAGAGTTGGGATTAGGGTTAGGGTTGGAAATAGGGTTAGGGTTGGGATTACGATTAGGCTTGTGATTAGGGTTATGGAAAGGGTTGGGATTAGGGTTAGGGGTGTGTTGGGGTTAGGGTTATGGTTAGGGTTGGGGTGTATTGGGTTTAGTTTTGGATTTAGAATTAGGGGTTTCCACTGTTTAGGCACATCAGGGGTCTCCAAACGCAACATGGCGCCACTATTGATTCCTGCCAATTTTGCATACAAAAAGTCAAACGGTGCTCCTTCCCTTCCAAGCCCCGACGTGTACCCAAACAGTGGTTTACCCCAACATATGGGGTATCAGCGTACTCAGGAAAAATTGCACAACATCTTTGGGTGTCTAATTTCTCCTGTTACCCTTGGGAAAATAAGAAATTGGGTGCTAAAAAATTATTTTCGTGGAAAAAAAATGTTTTTTTTATTTTCACGGCTCTGCGTTATAAACTTCTGTGAAGCACTTGGGGGTTCAAAGTGCTCACCACACACAGAGATAAGTTCCTTGGGGGAGTCTAGTTTCCAAAATGGGGTCACTTGTGGGGGTTTCCACTGTTAAGGCACATCAGGGGCTCTCCAAACGCGACATGGCGTCCAATCTCGATTCCAGACAATTTTGGTTTGAAAAAGTCAAATGGCGCTCCATCCCTTTCTAGCTCTGCCATGCTCCCAAACAGTTGTTTCCCCACACATATGGGGTATTAGAGTACTCAGGGCAAATTGGACAACAACTTTTGTGGTCCAATTTCTCCTGTTACCCTTAGGAAAATAAAAAATTGGTGACTAAAAGATAATTTTTGTGGTAAAAAAAAGAGTATTTTTTATTTTCATGCCCGGGCATTATAAACTTGTGTGAAGCACATGGGGGTTCAAAGTACTCACCACAGATCTAGATAAGTTCCTTAGGGGGTCTAGTGTCCAAAGTAGGGTCACTTGTGGGGGGATTCCACTGTTTAGGCACATCAGGGGCTCTCCAAACGCAACATGGCGTCCAATCTCAATTCCAGCCAATTTTGATTTGAAAAAGTCAAATGGCGCACCTTCCCTTCCGAGCCTTGCTGTGTGCCCAGACAGTGGTTTTCCCCACATATGGGGTATCGGTGTACTCAGAAGAAATTGCAAAACAACTTTATCTGTCCAGTTTCACCTTTTACCCTTCTAAAAATAAAAAAATTGTTTGTATAAGATCATTTTTGTGACTAAAAAGTTAAATGTTCATTTTTGCCTTCCACGTTGCTTCAGCTCCTGTGAAGCACCTGAAGGGTTAATAAACTTCTTGAATGTGGTTTTGATCAGCTTGAGGGGTGCAGTTTTTAGAATGGTGTCACTTTTGTGTATTTTCAGCCATATAGACCCCCTCAAACTGACTTCAAATGTGAGGTGGTCCCTAAAAAAATGGTTTTGTAAATTTTGTTGTAAAAATGAGAAATCGCTGGTCAACTTTTAACCCTTATAACTTCCTACCAAAAAAAAAAAATGTTTCCAAAATTGTGCTGATGTAAAGTAGACATGTGGAAAATGTTATTTATTAACTATTTTGTGTCACATAATTCTCTGGTTTAACAGAATAAAAATTCAGAATTTAAAATTGCGAAATTTTCAAAATTTTCGCCAAATTTTGATTTTTTTCACAAATAAATGCAAAAATTATTGACCTAAATTTACCACTAACATGAAGTCCAATATGTCACGAAAAAACAATCTCAGATTCGTTAGGATCCGTTGAAGCGTTCCTGAGTTATTACCTCATAAAGGGACACTGGTCAGAATTGCAAAAAATGGCCAGGTCATTAAGGTCAAAATAGGCTGGGTCATGAAGGGGTTAAATCTACCAAGGACCTTTTATTCAATCCAAATTTTACTTTATTATTTTTCTCTGTTTGCATGGCTCACATGGCATGTCTTCAATCTGCTCTGCATTACGGCAATCTCACACATCCATTTTTTTTTCACATGTGAATAAATCTCTTAGTTTCATCATCGATATTGTTCAAAGTTTCATCAGCGATTGGTCTGAATTGTATCAGTTTTTCTCGGATGAGAATCAAAAAAAAAAAAAAGTTTTCCTACCTTCTACTTTCTAGCAGCCCTTCAAAAAGGGACAGCTCTCAGCTGACATTCAACTGCTTTCATTTTTTGTAACCTAAACTTGGATCAATATTGGACTCGTCTCCGACATTTATTTTTTATTTACCTTGAAAAAGGTTGGACACGTGAACAGCCCCACAGACGATACTAGGTATTAGTTTGAATGATCCCTTACCCTGCCAGGCACACCTGCTTAGTAATGGCCATAAAAAGTAGCACTAAATAAAAAGTCCCATATCTCTGGATTTACAAAAACGGAATACTCGGGAGCAGCGGGAATAAAAGAAGAAAAATGGGACACTTCTCACCTGAGGTCTCCTTTTAAACCAGAGATCACATTCCAGAAAAATATTGGCGAGGTCAACAGAAGATTATTATTAGTGACAATTAGTCACTACAACGATTGTGTTACTTAAAATCTACTTTCTTGCCCCGACAACATGTCAAGAACTTTCTTCTTTTTTTCTTCCGGAAGCAAAATGCATCCAGGCTTCTGCTTTCCCAGGTAATGAAGTGATAAATAATTCATGCGGACTTGCACTCCATCAAACGTGCATTGTTACTGGCTTCTAGTATAGACAGTAGTATCTTTGGCCGGAGCTGGGATCGCACCGGCTTACCCCCCACTCTCTGAAATCGACTATGTAAATCTCTACCGGAGTGACAGACAAGCGGCATCCAGCTCTTTGTTTCAAGGGTATTCTTCCAATGAAAAGATTAGTCTAATTCTTGTTCTCCTTAGGCGGTGAAATGGATAAGAGGGTGCAGGATGGGATGTATTTTCCAGTGATTGATTTATACAATTTCTTTTCGTGCTTTATTCTAAATTGGCCTCTAGGCAGTGAGAGCCGGATCAAAATGGGATAGAGTCACAGCTGCAAAGGAAAACTTGTCACCTGATGCATCCCTGTTATCATTAATCTACCTTTTTTTCTGAGGGGGAAAGAGAAGGAAGACTGATAGCGACATGTATCTCGGCTCGGCAAACAGTAACTGTGCTTGAAAAATAGCAACAATGTAGATTTTACTGGGGCTTTGGAGATAGCCAATCTAATGTTTATGGAGACTGACACACATTACCGAATTTTCTCCAAAATCTCATTTCAGGTTTTTATGTTAAATGTATTAAAAAATAACTACATTTCGATTTTCCATATCATTATAAACATATTGAATAACATTAATGTAAAAATTCTTGCAATTTTTACACTTGCCACTAGGCCTTATTATAATTGACTCACACTTGTTCTGTTGTGAAAACTTTTCAGCAGTCTCATTATCATCAGAAACAGGATTCTAATGAAAGGTAGCATCTCTACAGTGGAAAACAGGATTTGAAATTCACCATAGGTGATGGCACAGCTCACCTGATCCTCCTGTACAATGACTGATAACACCTCTATATACAGTAGATAACACAGGATCCACCATTCACAATAGATGATGTCACAGCTCACCTCCTCCTCCTGTACAATGACTGATAACACCTCTATATACAGTAGATAACACAGGATCCGCCATTCACAATAGGTGATGTCACAGCTCACCTCCTCCTGTACAATGACTGATAACACCTCTATATACAGTAGATAACACAGGATCCACCATTCACAATAGGTGATGTCACAGCTCACCTCCTCCTGTATCGTGTACAATCACTGATAACACCTCTATATACAGTAGATAACACAGGATTCAGCATTCACCATAGGTGATGTCGCAGCTCACCTCCTCCTCCTGTACAATCACTGATAACAACTCTATATACAGTAGATAACACAGGATCCACCATTCACAATAGGTGATGTCACAGCTCACCTCCTCCTGTACAATCACTGATAACACCTCTATATACAGTATATAACACAGGATCCACCATTCACAGTAGGTGATGGCACAGCTCACCTCCTCCTCCTGTATCGTGTACAATCACTGATAATACCTCTATATACAGTAGATAACACAGGATCCACCATTTACAATAGGCGAGGAGAACTGTACACATCCTTGGCGAGGAAAGTTTGAAAAAAAGTTTGTCTAAAATGCATTACAAATGTGGTCCAAGCCTGGTAAGGAAGTTTTTTGGCACAAATTAATCAAGAATTCTGTCGTTCTTTCTTAGTCTTCCCTGACATATATTGTAGAGCTTTTAAAAGCTCTTCAACCAGTCGTGCACAGAAAGGAGGCCATTTCTTTTAATTAGTAGCCAGGAAATCTGAATCTTCATAGCCCTCAATATAAAAGCACTAAAAAGTGAGCGTCAGCGTTAAATTTATAAGCACTTAGCCTCCTGTGAATTTGTCAGCCCTTTGCTAAATCTTAATAACAAGTAGAAAAAATATATTTATATTAGCAAGCTTAGTTAAAGTTGAACTGAAATATAAATTAGTTTATAAAACGGCAGTAACCTTAAAGGAGTTTTCCGGAAAAGTGTACATTTTTGGCTAGTACTGTAACATGCAGAAACCTAATATACACAATGTCAGGATTTGGTTGTGCTTGCTGATTTGAGGGGTCATCTTGTGAATGTTCAGATGTGATTTCCATACTCGCAGTCACATGCCGACTTCTTTCTCTGCTTCTCGCAGTTCAGAAAATCAGGAGCAGAGACTACAGTATGTGGCTTGTTGCCCCAGATATGCAAATTATCTCTGAATGGTCAGATGGTGACCCTTCGAATGGGCCAGCACAGACAAATCCTGACACTGTATATATTAGGTCTCTGCATTCTACAGTGCTCGCTGAAAATCTGCCCTGGCTGTTTTTCAGTGGACACGTGTCCTGTGCACTAAATAAATGATAAATGTCTGGTCGTTGGAACTGGATCTGCTCCTTACGTGACATGTGGCCACTGCCTACAATGGTCGAAATGTACAAAATACAGTAGATGCCCTTAGTGATAACTTGCAATAGTTGGGTTCCTAGCAACCCTCTATAAGATTGTAGCAATAAAGAGAAAGCTCGGATCCAGGGCAACCGACTTCCTCCTTTTAGTAACTTTATACATAATAATCACAATGTTTCGGGCCACACAGGGCCTTTATCAAGCCATAAAAAATATACGTTTTTTTATGGCTTGGTAAAGGCCCTGTGCAGCTGAAACTGTATTACCAAAAGGAGAAAGTCTGGTTCTGGGATTTCGCTGACCCTAAATTCCTGGCATTGGAAAGTTGACTCAGCATAACTAATACCAAATGTCACGGATAACTTGGAAAGCTCTGGAGAGAGACAGAAACGGATACAATATAGGGCAATACCGTCTGGTAAGGGATGGTATAATCGATGGTAGCAATCCCCTAAAGATGTTCTGTGCTGGTGTGGAAAGCCGCTGCTGCAGGCCCGTGGTTGGAGGAAACAGTTCTTCCAGAGGTATAATGACAAAAATGGAGGCTTAGTTGGATTACGCTTCAGGAATGAAGAGCCTTGGGATTCCAAAACGTTATTTTATTAATTTCAGCAAGTTTCTGCTTTCTCAAGATGTAAAGATCCAATTGAGGTTTGGTTTTTATACTTTGAGAAAGGTGCCTATCCGGTGCAGAAACGCGTTGGTATTAATAAAAACCGTTTTGGAATCCCAAGGCTCTTCCGCCTAAATGTGCCAGCCTCCATTTTTGCCAGGATAACTTTTGAAGGCAGATGTAGATTGGGTTAGTCCCAATCTAATTTTTACTACAGTTAATAGCAAAATTGCACTATTCATCTAAGAAGGTGAAATTAACCGTTTAAGGGCAGGGGTTACCGTCATGAGAATATCTCTTTAAATATTCTTCATGTTTAGTGGGAAAACAAGTAAGATGCAGAAGGTCTGAAGAGCATCAAGCTGCAGATTATTACTCTGTTCTCAGCTTTTTTTTTTTGCTAGTTCATTCTTGTACGGGTTTAGCCATTAGCCTACAAATGCCCCCGTGATTTATGGAGGCGCTGGTTATAAAGCGATGGTCTGAATTCGCAAGCAGTATCTGAATCTACTGTAACATTAAGTGATATTTTTTTTATTTTTATTTTTTTTTTATGTGCTGACAGCCCCTAAGTTCCAAAAAAATGTAGTTT
The DNA here is from genome assembly GCA_033576555.1 of Oophaga sylvatica. Lineage (NCBI taxonomy): Eukaryota > Metazoa > Chordata > Amphibia > Anura > Dendrobatidae > Oophaga > Oophaga sylvatica. The sequence continues at coordinate 35,903,832 of JARQOD010000010.1, read as the reverse complement.
AAAAAAAAAACAGATTAAAGGGAAATGAATTAAAAAAAGAAATAAAAAAATAAAAAAGCAGCCATCTCCTTCCTATATGTCTGGTTTCTAAGCGCAATCGCCTGGAAGCTGCAGAGGAGATGATGAACTGTACACATTAAAGCAGTTCACAATTTCACATTTTAATTGCTCTTAAATTCAACATATTCATCACTGGCGAGCAGCAAAATAAAGAGGGATAATGTTTTGTTTGCTATAGCCTGAAGACTAATTGTGTCTCTGAGATGGTCGCGCAAGATTGCCTCGTGCAGATCACTAATGCGTTTCCCAACGATCAGGGCCATTCCTCAAAGTATCGGCAATTTAAAAAATGAATATATTTTAAGAAAGGAACCCAAAGTATTGTGTGCGTTGTGGAAAGGAGGTTGTAATTGTGTTTACATTTAAATGTCTTTGACCCCTGATATAGATATTAATTCACGCTGCGCCGAGGAAAAGAAGACATCAATTTTAATGCTGAAGGGGATTTCTGGAGAATGTAATAAATGAGCGCACTCATATTCAACCAAATGATGGAGAGCATCAGCTGAAGTTCCCATGTAAATCGCGAAATATTCCTGCTCTGTGAATCCTCGAGCAAGAATCTAAAATATAGACGACTTCAACATTTGAATGGCCGTCACTGACTTTTAGGGGGCAAGTGATTATGTTCAAAATCAAAATGGTGACTTATCTGCAACAGAAGAACAGTAAGTATACTTTTCTTGTACATAGGGGGCAGTATTATAGTAGTTAAAGTCTTGTACACAGGTGCAGTATTACAAAAGAAGCACAAAAAGAAAATGTGAGAAGAGCCTCACTGTGTAATAAATGTAGCGTTAATCCTTGTTAAACGGCATGTATCCAATACCGTTGACCACTGGAGAAAATTGACAAAAAAGGAAGAATCCACATGGCTGTATGGATAAAAAAAATACGTAAATTTATTTCACATGGTTAAAAAAACAGTTGTCCAGACAATTAAAAAACATTGCCCATTCTCAAGTACATTTCTATGAGCAGTATTATAGTAGTTATATTGCACATCGTAGCAGTATTATAGTAGTTATATTCTTGTACATAGGGGCAGTATTATGTAGTTATATTCTTGTACATAGGGCAGTATTATAGTAGTTTATTCTTGTACATAGGAGGCAGCATTATGGTAGTTATATTCTTGTACATAGGGGCAGTATTATAGTAGTTATATTATTTTACATAGGGACAGTATTATATTAATATTCTTGTACGTAGGGACAGAATTATAGTAATATTTGTACATGGGGCAGTATTATAGTAGTTATATTCTTGTACATAGGGACAACAGTATTATAGTAGTTATATTCTTGTACATAGGGGGCAGTATTATAGTAGTTATATTCTTGTACATAGGAGCAGTATTATAGTAGTTATATTCTTGTACATAGGGGCAGTATTATAGTAGTTATATTCTTGTACATAGGAGCAGTATTATAGTGGTTATATTCTTGTACATAGGAGCAGTATTATAGTAGTTATATTCTTGTACATTGGAGCAGTATTATAGTAGTTGTATTCTTGTACATAGGAGCAGTATTATAGTAGTTATGTTCTTGTACATAGGAGCAGTAATAATAATAATCTTTATATAGCGCCATCATATTCCGCAGCGCTTTACAGTTTAACAGTTTCAAAACACAAGTCATAAGTAACAACGTTAACAATACAATAATTAAAGCAAAATAAGACGACCCTGCTCGTGAGAGCTTACAATCTACAATTAGGTGGGGGAGATACAAAGTACAGGTGTGTATATACAATGGTGCATTTACAATGATGGTCCAGCCATCTTGAGGGAGTGAGGGATGGATGGAGATAGTGAATGGGCTACACACACACACTTACACATAGAATGACTTTGATTAGTGAACAAATGTGTTTTGAGGGAGCGCCTGAAACCATGCAAATTGTGGATAGTCCTAATTCTTGGGGTAGAGCATTCCAGAGGATTGGCGCAGCGCGGGAGAAGTCTTGGAGTCGGGAGTGGGAGGTACGGATTAGTGCAGAAGTTAGTCGAAAGTCGTTTGCAGAGCGCAGCAGTCGGTTAGGCCGATAGATAGAAATGAGGGAGGAGATGTAGGGGGGTGCTGCAGTGTGGAGAGCTTTGTGGGTGAGAACAAGTACTTTGATTTGGATCCTATAATGAATGGGCAGCCAGTGTAAGGACTGGCGAAGAGCGGACGCATCCGAGTACCGTTTAGCCAGATGGATGACCCTGGCTGCTGCAGTATTATAGTAGTTCTATTCTTGTACATAGGAGCAGTATTATCTATCTATATAATTGTCAAACTTTTACTTCCGTCTGTAACGGAAATCCTGCGTCGCTGATTGGACGCGACCAATCAGCGACAGGCACTTCCGGCCCACGCCACCGCTATCGTTGGGTTGGCGACAAGCACAGTCCAGCACGCCACTGCTATCGTCAGGAGATCAGTGGCTCTAGCTGCTGATCTCCCGACGGTAGCTGCGGGTCATCTCCAGTACATACTCACCTTCTGTCCCTGCATCCCTGTCCCAGCGCGTCTGCTTCTATCCTGTGCGGTGCTGTCACGTAGTACCGCTCATTAAGGTCATGAATATGGACGCGATGCCACTCGCATAGGCGTGGCCAGGGCTGTGGAGTCTGAGTCGTGGAGTCGGAGTTAGTTTTGGTCGGAGTCTGTAGAAATTTACCGACTCCGACTCCAGCTTTAAAAAAAATGTATTAATATTTCATAATTGAACTTTCATATGAATTTTATAAATGTTACTCAATTATATATGTTCTATCAAACTATGAACAACAGTGATAAGCAGTTCTGCTGGAGATAGAGACATTTCTTAAGCCCGGGTCTCACATAGCGATACACCAGCGATCCCGACAACGATCAGGATCGCTGGTGTATCGCTACATTATCGCTGCTGAACTGCCAAACAGGCGGTGCCTGGAAACCCGCTGTGTACCTTGGTTACCAGCTCCCTGCATCAGGGCGCTGGTATCCAAGGTACACAGCGGGTTTCTAGGCACAGCCCCGCGCCTGGAAACCCGCTGTGTACCTTGGTTACCAGCAGATCGCTGGTCTCCCGCCTGTCACACGCAGCGATGCGTGCCTGTCAGCGGGAGACCAGCGATCAAAAAAATGTCCAGGACATTCAGCGACGATCAGCGATACCCAGCAGGGGGGCTGATCGTCACTGAATGTCACACACAGCGATATCGCTGGTGAGCTCGCTGCTGCGTCACAAAACTAGTGACTCAGCAGCGATCTCGCTAGCGAGATCGCTGTGTGAGATGGGGGCTTTACTTCTTGTGTGTCACTGTTCTCCACTGCCCTTATCTAATCTTATACTTGGTTAACCTCATACTGCCTCAAACCCCCTACTTACAATGTATGAAACTGAAAGTGAAAATGTGTTGCAAATTCTTAGTAGTAAAGCTCCTCCTGTAGACTAGATGTTTACTAGTGTGCTTCTTCCAAGCATCTCACAGCTGCTACTCAGAAGAGGAAGACTGTAAGTACTGCACACTAGCAATCCGCTACATCTCTTAGCGTTGCATACTAATGAGATCGTAGCGATTGTTCATCAAAGCTGCGATTTACAATAGTGACGCTACGCTAATTTAGATTAGGTAAAAGTACCAATCCTAGTAGTAATACTCGGACGCACGGAATAGGGTCGAGCGATCAGCGGCATCAGCATCGTCAAGGACCTAGCGATCGCAATAGGATTTTAGGATTACAATTTTTGTGTTTTAAGAAGTATTATCCTTTCAACAAACTTTGCATCAGTTAACTGTGAGTACATGAGGAATAACAGTATTACTGACCACTATATCAGTTGTAGGACCTGCAATAATTTTGTACAATTGTTTTTAGGAAAAACATTGTCATTTGGATTGTGAATGCAGAATTAAAAATCTGAGAATGTCAAAGAAGCGTCACATTAAATCAGCTGTATTTGAACATTTCACCATCACTCAAGATAGAAAACATTATGTCTGTCAGTGTATGCAAATGATCCAGACGAAAACAAATGCTGTGAAGCCAAGATCAGTGCATATTCAGGCAAAGATAAAAATGCTCCTACCAGAGCTTCTAATCTAAAGAGAGATTTACAGCGCTTTCATCCAGAACGATGTTAATATTTTACAACAGTAAATTTATTGTTACGATTTGGCCATTTATGAAGGAGTCGGAGCCGGAGTCGGAGTCGGAACCTGATAAAATCCAGGAGTCGAAGTCGCAACTGTGGCTTACCGACTCCACAGCCCTGGGCGTGGCATCCATATTCATGACCTTAATGAGCGGTACCACATGACCGCTCCACAGTGGAAGAAGCTGACCGCGGGGATAGAGATGCAGTGACGGAGCGAGGAGGGTAAGTATGATGGGGGAGGACGGGGGAGCCCAGCGGAAGGTGGAAGCGGAGCCATGAGTATAGGATGGGAGGGTGGGAGCGGAGCCATGTATATAGGGTGGGAGCGGAGACATGTATATAGGATTGGAGGGTGGGAGCGGAGCCATGTATATAGGATGGGAGGGTGGGAGCGGAGCCATGTATATAGGATGGGAGGGTGAGCGCGGAGCCATGTATATAGGGTGGGAGTGGAGCCATGTATATAGGATGGGAGGGTGGGAGCGGAGCCATGCATAAATAAACTTCATACATATTCTAGAATACCCGATGCGTTAGAATCGGGCCTCCATCTAGTAGTAGTTATATTCTTGTACATAGGGGCAGTATTATAGTAGTTACAGTCTTGTACATAGGGGATAGTAGTAGAGTAGTTATATTCTTGTACGTATTATAGTGGCTATATTCTTGTACATAATGGGAAATGTTATAATAATTGTGTTATTGAACATAGGGGCAGTACTATAGTAGTTACATTTTTTTTTTGCATAGGCACAGTATTAAACTCATTTTATTTCTTTGTATGTAAGTAATGATTATCCAATTTATATAAAATCTGCTTGGAGCAGTTGTCCCTCTCCTTCCCCACTCCTTTTCTCATCTTCTACAATGCACATTATTCAGCAGCGGCTGATAGCACAGAGGTGCTATGAGAATATTATCACTCTCCATTCTAAAGTATGATAGAAGTTACATGCATGATAAAATAAAGTTAAGTTGGAATCCTTAGTGGCTGCCATTACCATTACTTGGGAATATTTTTTGACTTATTTTGTAAAATATAATTTGTCACTGGAATTGCTCTTTAATACCGAGCCGCACTGGGTAGTAGAACCAGTGCCATACTGAGATAGGCAGATGTGTGGGTGAAGAAAGCAGGTTGGCCCTTGTGTCTCCATCATTAGAACTCAAACCTTCAGCATTCCTTCTTTGCCATCCGAGTCCCTGTAGCATCTCCGGTTGATGCATTAACCCATATTAAACAGTGCTGAGTTCTGCCAAGCTAATGCACTGCAGCATTTTCCTTTTTTAATAGTCATTACAGAGAGAATTATACTTAATTGCTACGATTCCTAGCGCTATGTGCCAATACAAGAAGGGTATTGTAATAATGGGCTTTTTTTCTTTTTAGCTTGTATATATAAACCCTCCATCTCCCTACTTTTAATTGATTCTCTCTGAAAAAAAAAACAATTGAGCCGTTCTAAGAGATTGAGATAAAATAAGGATTTTTCTTTCCATTTATGAAAAAAAATCTGCTGCTGTGAATTATTTTTTAAAGATACTGGCTTTGAAAATGCTGCAGTTTCTTCTCTTCAGTTCTTCATGAGTCACTAAAAATGCAATATGCACAGTATATTCCTGAGCATTTATCACTGTCCCTTTACTCTCTCAAGCACATTATTGAAGAGGGGGGAAGAGAAAAGATTATAAACTCGCATTGAAGTTGGACGCTGATAAAATGGCTCCGAATGCGTGGATCACATTCCCGTCAGTGTGCAGACGCCTTCGTCTGTGACAGCTCCGGCAGTATGTAAAGCAGCCTGTTGATATAAATTCTTTATATACTGGTTGCCATAAGAGAGTCACGTACATTGGAAGCTGGGGATAAATCTTTTTTTTTTTTTAATGCCTTACACCTTCTGTCGATAGTAAATCAGTTTATCTTTCTAATATCACAGATATATCACAAGCCTATGGGAGCAGGAGACAAGGCTATCATTGACAACTCATTTCTGGAGTGAATACATAAGCAATCTGGGTAGCGAGGGCTGTAATGGACTTTTTCTAATTGATGAGTGTATAGGCTTTGAGCAGCCCCTTCCCATATGTCTTTTTGTCAACTTAATGTGAGTTTATAAAACACAAGAACTGTGTAAGTGTATAATACTATCTGCTTATACATAAAAGGCTATATTATAGTAGTTATAATTTTGTACATAGGGACAGTATTATAGTAGTTATATTCTTGTACATAGGGGGCAGTATTATAGTAGTTATATTCTTGTACATAGGGGGCAGTATTATCGTAGTTATATTCTTGTACATAGGGGGCAGTATTATAGTAGTTATATTCTTGTGCATAGGAGCAGTATTATAGTATTTATATTCTTGTATATAGTGGCAGTATTATAGTAGTTATATTCTTGTACATAGAAGCAGTATTATAGTAGTTATATTCTTGTACATAGGAGGCAATAATATATAGTAGTTATTCTTGTACATAGGAGCAGTATTATAGTAGTTATATTCTTGCACATAGGAGCAGTATTATAGTAGTTATATTCTTGTATATAGGGCAGTATTATAGTAGTTATATTCTTGTACATAGGGGCAGTATTATAGTAGTTATATTCTTGTACACAGGGGCAGTATTATAGTAGTTATATTCTTGTACATAGGAGCAGTATTATAGTAGTTATATTCTTGTACATAGGAGGCAATATTATAGTAGTTATTCTTGTACATAGGAGCACTATTATAGTAGTTATATTCTTGTACATAAGGGCAGTATTATAGTAGTTATATTCTTGCACATAGGAGCAGTATTATAGTAGTTATATTCTCGTACATAGGAGCAGTATTATAGTAGTTATATTCTTGTACATAGGAGCAGTATTATAGTATTTATATTCTTGTACATAGGAGCAGTATTATAGTATTTATATTCTTGCACATAGGGACAGTATTATAGTAGTTATATTCTTGTACATAGGAGCAGTATTATAGTAGTTATATTCTTGCTTGTACATAGGGGCAGTATTATAGTAGTTATATTCTTGTACATAGGAGCAGTATTATAGTATTTATATTCTTGTACATAGGAGCAGTATTATAGTATTTATATTCTTGCACATAGGGACAGTATTATAGTAGTTATATTCTTGTACATAGGAGCAGTATTATAGTAGTTATATTCTTGTACATAGGGGCAGTATTATAGTAGTTATATTCTTGTACATAGGAGCAGTATTATAGTAGTTATATTCTTGTACATAGGGGCAGTATTATAGTAGTTATATTCTTGTACATAGGAGCAGTATTATAGTAGTTATATTCTTGTACATAGGGGCAGTATTATAGTAGTTATATTCTTGTACATAGGGGCAGTATTATAGTAGTTATATTCTTGTACATAAGGGCAGTATTATAGTAGTTATATTCTTGCACATAGGAGCAGTATTATAGTAGTTATATTCTTGTATATAGGGGCAGTATTATAGTAGTTATATTCTTGTACATAGGGGCAGTATTATAGTAGTTATATTCTTGTACATTATGGCAGTATTATAGTGGTTATACTCTTGTACATAGGGGCAGTATTATAGTAGTTATATTCTTGCACATAGAGAGTAGTAATGTAACAGTTATATTATTATATATGTGAGCACTGTTATAGTAGATATTTGCTTCTGTTTAGGGATCAGCATAATTAAACTCACAGGATGTGTTGAGAACATGTCTCCCCCTACAAAATAATACTTGCATTGTGTATCTGTGCTGGACTTGTTCCTGCTTCCTCCTCACCTCCGGGCAGTGCTACCTGTAATGATGCGTATTATAGATGCAAAAATGGGCTTTACCTTGCAGAAAAACAATTAAAATGTGATCCTGTTTGTAGCTGTTGAGTTTTGAGGTTTTCAGTATCGTATAATTTATCTCTCTTCCTCTTTGCCTGGCTTGTGATTTTTACCTTGGTACCATTTTTGTGAATTCTTCATTGAAGTTCACATGGATTAATGAAAAAGACATTCAAGTCATAATCTCCTTTGTGATCAGGAATACGGAGTCATTATTACGTCGGTCTGCCGAACACAAGTGGCTCTGCCCCTTAAAAACATGTGGTTCTTGGCACTGGTATTGAATTTATCTAACAACCTACACGTGACACCTAGATTCCCAAAATAACCAGGTATTGACTGATCCTGCAGCCCTTAAGGCTTGTGGTGTCTTCTAGATGAAAGTTTTGTAGCCAAGAATCATTGGGGCATTTATAATTCTGCAGGTTTTGGAGCCAACAATGCTTTATTGTGCCTTTCTAATCCTGTGTCTATTTCTCTGTTATTGCATTTTGCAAATTGATATCTAAACTCTATACACATTACGTTCTTCTTTTTAGTAAATACTTGCTGACTGCTTTTAATAACAACCAGCCGAATTGTACATGTGGCGACTTGTTTGCTTTTACCTGTGTGATTTGCATATGTTACATGAATTGAGCCTCATTTCCCCAGAAGCTAATTTGATTTGGAGTATTGATCTCAGATTTTCTCTTGTCCATTGTGAGCTACCTGTTGCCGCCACTAGGGGGTGTCTCTGCCCACCTCCGATTAGGATGCCGTGTAGCGCAGGTCAGTTTACAGCACTCCTCTTCCTCGTGGACTCTTAGGAGTTAATCTGTCTTCTTCATGTCCTCAGCTCAGTCAACTTGCTTTAGATCTGGCTTCTTTTGTGACTATAAATATCTGTTTTCTTGTGAGGTTGTAATGTAACACTTATCTCCTGTAATTGAGCAGAGGACTGAAATATTTTTATTTGTTAAACGCGAGTCATCAATCAGCTCCATAAATAAGACTGAGCTCTATTTCCATCCAAGGTGTAAAAACACCTCCCAGGTCTGTAGTTGTCTCTTCTGTCTTGTTCAATCTAATGATTGTTTATGTGCATATATTATCTGTATGCTGCATGCTTTAGGGTCCCGTCACACTCAGCGGCGCAGCAGTGATCCCGACAACGATACGACCTGGCAGGGATCATTGCTGCGTCGCTTTGTGGTCGCTGGTGAGCTGTCACATAGGCAGACTCACCAGCGATCAGAACCAGCGAGCACGCTGGTATCCAAGGTAAACAGCGGGTAACTAAGCGCTGCGCGGCACCTAGTTACCCGATATGTACCCTGGATACCGGCTCTCAGCTTCTGCTGTAGAGCGCTGAGAGCCGGTGTCCAATGTACATATCGGGTAATTAAGCACTGCGTGGCACCTAGTTACCCGATACGTACCCTAGATACCGGCTCTCAGCGCTCTACAGCAGAAGCTGAGAGCCGTTAACCAGGGTACACATCGGGTAACTAGGTGCCGCGCAGTGCTTAGTTACCTGATATGTACATTGGATACAGCTCCCAGCTCGCTGATCGTTGGTCTCCCGCTGTCACATGCATCGATACGCGCTGGCCAGCGGGAGACCAACGATCTAAAAATGGTCCAGGACATTCAGCGACGATAAGCGATACCCAGCAGGGGGGCTGATCGTCGCTGCGTGTCACACTAAGCGAGATCGCTGGCTAGGTCGCTGTTGCGTCACAAAATCGGTGACGCTTCAGCGATCTCGCTTAGTGTGACGGGGGCTTTACTAACAGTATACTGCCAAACCATACAGATCTGCTATACTACAGCAAACAGGAGAGCTGATGGATCTACTGTAATACACCACACAGGACATTTCCTCTATATACAGCACCGCACGGGACACACCCTCTATATACTACACCAGACGGGATACATCCTCTATATACAACACTGCACGGGACACATCCTCTATATACTGCACCACACGGAACATATCCTCTATTTATTACACCGCACGGGACACGTCCTCTATATACTACACCACACGGGACACATCCTTTATATACTGCACTACACGGGACACATCCTTTATATACTACACCACACGGGACACATCCTCTATATACTGCACCACACAGGACACATCCTCTATATACTACACAAAAACACAGGACACACCCTCTATATACTACACCACACGGGACACATCCTCTATATACTACACCACACGGGACACATCCTCTATATATTATTATTATATATACTGCACCACACGGGACACATCCTCTATATACTACACCACACGGGACACATCCTCTATATACTACACCACACAGGACACATCCTCTATATACTACACCACACGGGACACATCCTCTATTTATTATTATTATTATTATTATATACTGCACCACACGGGACACATCCTCTATATACTAAACCACACGGGACACATCCTCTATATACTGCACCACACGGGACACATCCTCTATATACTACACCACACGGGACACATCCTCTATATACTGCACTACACGGGACACATCCTCTATATACTACACCACACGGGACACATCCTCTATATACTGCACCACACGGGACACATCCTCTATATACTACACCACACGGGACACATCCTCTATATACTACACCACACGGGACACATCCTCTATATACTGCACCACACGGGACACATCCTCTATATACTACACCACACGAGACACATCCTCTATATACTGCACCACACGGGACACATCCTCTATATACTGCACCACACGGGACACATCCTCTATATACTACACCACACGGGACACATCCTCTATATACTGCACCACACGGGACACACCCTCTATATACTACACCACACGGGACACACCCTCTATATACTGCACCACACGGGACACACCCTCTATATACTACACCACACGGGACACACCCTCTATATACTACACCACACGGGACACATCCTCTATATACTACACCACACGGGACACATCCTCTATATACTGCACCACACGGAACACATCCTCTATATACTGCACCACACGGAACACATCCTCTATATACTACACCACACGGGACACATCCTCTATATACTGCACCACACGGGACACATCCTTATATACTGCACCACACGGGACACATCCTCCATATACTACACCACACAGGACACATCCTCCATATACTACACCACACGGTACACATCCTTTATATACTAAACCACACGGGACACATCCTCTATATACTACACCACACATCCTCTATATACTGCACCACACGGGACACATCCTCTATATACTGCACCACACGGGACACATCCTCTATATACTGCACCACACGGGACACATCCTCTATATACTACACCACACGGGACACATCCTCTATATACTGCACCACACGGGACACATCCTCTATATACTACACCACACGGGACACATCCTCTATATACTACACCACACGGGACACATTGTCTATATACTAAACCACACATCTTCTATATACTACACCACACGGGACACATCCTCTATATACTACACCGCACAGGACACATCCTCCATATTACTACACACACAGGACACATCCTCCATATACTACACCACACGGTACACATCCTTTATATACTAAACCACACGGGACACATCCTCTATATACTACACCACACATCCTCTATATACTGCACCACACGGGACACATCCTCTATATACTGCACCACACGGGACACATCCTCTATATACTGCACCACACGGGACACATCCTCTATATACTACACCACACGGGACACATCCTCTATATACTGCACCACACGGGACACATCCTCTATATACTGCACCACACGGGACACATCCTCTATATACTACACCACACGGGACACATCCTCTATATAGTGCACCACACGGGACACATCCTCTATATACTGCACCACACGGGACACATCCTCTATATACTAAACCACACGGGACACATCCTCTATATACTACACCACACGGGATACATCCTCTATATACTACACTACACGGGACACATCCTCTATATACTGCACCACACGGGACACATCCTCTATATACTACACCACACGGGACACATCCTCTATATACTGCACCACACGGGACACATCCTCTGTATACTACACCACACATCTTCTATATACTACACCACACGGGACACATCCTCTATATACTACACCGCACAGGACACATCCTCCATATACTACACCACACGGTACACATCCTTTATATACTACACCACACGGGACACATCCTCTATATACTACACCACACATCCTCTATATACTGCACCACACGGGACACATCCTCTATATACTACACCACACGGGACACATCCTCTATATACTACACCACACGGGACACATCGTCTATATACTGCACCACACGGGACACATCCTCTATATACTGCACCACACGGGACACATCCTCTATATACTACACCACTCGGGACACATCCTCTATATACTACACCACACGGGACACGTCCTCTATATAGTACGCCAACGGGACACGTCCTCTATATACTACGCCACACGGGACACGTCCTCTATATACCGCACCACACGGGACACGTCCTCTTTATACTGCACCACACGGGACACGTCCTCTTTATACTACACCACACGGGACACGTCCTCTATATACTACACCACACGGGTCACGTCCTCTATATACTACACCACACGGGACACGTCCTCTATATGCTACACCATAGGGACACATCCACTATATCAGCGGTTCTCAACCTGTGGGTCGCGACCCCGCGGGGGTCGAACGACCAAAACACAGGGGTCGCTGAAAGGAGCCGGCGGCTGCAGCACTGTAGTGACAGCTGCAGCCGCCGGCTTCAAGAAGACATCCATACTTACCTACCGTGCTGCGTCCCTGTCGCCGCGGCAGCTTCCTCCTGGCAGTGCGGTGACGTAGTACCGCTCATTAAGGTAATGAATATGGACGTGACGCCACTCCCATAGGCGTGGCGTCCATATTCATGCCCTTAATGAGCGGTATTACGTCACTGCTGCGCACAGAAGGAAGCTGACGCGGCCGACAGGGACGCAGGGACCTGCAGCGACGGAGCGAGGAGGGTAAGTATGATGGGGGCGGGACGGGGGAGCGGAGCCATGTATACAGGATGGGAGGGGGGAGCGGAGCCATATATACAGTATGGGAGGGGGGAGCGGAGCCTTGTATACTGGATGGGAGGGGGAGCGGAGACATATATACAGGATGGGAGCGGAGCCATATATACAGGATGAGGATGGAGCGGAGCCATGTATACAGGATGGGAGGATGGGAGCGGAGCCATATATACAGGATGGGAGGATGGGAGCGGAGCCATATATACAGGGGGGGAGGACTGGGAAGCGGAGCCATATATACAGGTGGGAGGGGGAGATGGAGCCATGTATACATGGAGGGGGAGCGGAGCCATGTATACAGGATGGGAGGGGGGAGCGGAGCCATGTATACAGGATGGGAGGGGGAGCGGAGCCATATATACAGGATGATAGCGGAGCCATATATACAGGATGGGAGGATGGGAGCGGAGCCATGTATACAGGATGGGAGGATGGGAGCGGAGCCATATATACAGGATGGGAGGATGGGAGCGGAGTCATGTATACAGGATGGGAGGATGGGAGCGGAGCCATATATACAGGATGGGAGGGTGGAGCGGAGCCATGTATACAGGATGGGAGCGGAGCCATATATACAGGATGGGAGGATAGGAGCGGAGCCATGTATGCAGGATTGGAGGATGGGAGCGGTGTTGTGAATGGGTTTGAGATGAGTTCTGAGCAGAGGCTCCTCTGGTGGTTACAAGCGGTGCTAGTGAAGATTGTGAGGACTGGGAATCAGGTGTTACTGACTGGTCTTATATAAGGGAGTCATTTTCCCATCAGGGTTGCCGGTGATCAATTGTTCTGGTCTGAATCCTTCATTCCAGTTTCCCTTGTAGCCTGCTGTGTCGTGTCTGCATCTCCTGCTTACAGATAAGACTTTTGCTTCTTTTGTGTTTGTGCTATATTTTTGCATTTTGTCCTGCACTTCTTTGGGGGCCTTCAGGGTCCCCTCTGGGGGCTTCTGCCCTCTCAGTTTAGTTCAGCCACTGAGTTTTGTTCTTTTGCTTTTTCCAGTTTTTTCAGTGGCTGCTGTTTTTATTTTGTTACACCAGAGAACTAATTTAGGTGGTAGAGGTCGTGTGATCTCAGGTGATTTTGAAATTAGTAGAGTTGGTGCTTTTCAGGGTTTTCTGAGATTGCAGTAAGTACCCTTCCTATCCTTTTCTATTTAGATAGTTTGGGCCCCAGCGTTTGCTCATACTATTTTCTTTCTGTGTCAGTATTTCCTCTTGTCTAACCGCCATTACATGTTTGGGGGCTTTCTGTTATCTTTGGGGTTCTGCTCCGGGGCAGATAGCTTTCCTATTTCTATCTTTAGGTGTAGTTAGTTTCTCAGGCTGTGACGAGGCGTCTAGGACCAACGTAGGAACGCTCCACGGCTGCCTCTAGTTGTGGTGGTTAGTCAGGGTACTGCAATCTCATACATTCCAACTGCTCTGGTGTTTTGCCTTTTTTACCTGCACTCCTCAGTTACCGAAACATAACAGTATCACCGGCCTAAAAATTGAAATTGTATGGTACTCACAGAAGGAAAAAAAAAATATTGTGAAAGAAAAAAAAGTTGTCAGAGTTGTCAGAGATATTTTTCTGTTTGTTGCATTTTTTTTTTTCCTCTGTATCTCTGGGTGCTGGGGAGGATCTTTTCTCCCAATGGAGTTTGCACAGTTGTCTGGCCGTGTGGATCAGCTTGCCACTGAGGTTCAGAGTATTGCTGCATATCTTGCTAGGTTGCCTGTTGTGGAACCTAGGATCCCCATGCCAGATTAGTTTTTAGGGGATCGAGCTAAGTTTCAGAATTTCAAAAATAATTGTAAATTGTTTTTTGCCTTAAAATCTAAGTCCTCAGGAAACGCAGCGCAGCAGGTTCAAATTATCATCTCTCTCCTGCGCGGCGATCCTCAGGATTGGGCTTTTTACCTGATACCTGGGGATCCTGTTTTGAGTGATGTTGATGCGTTTTTTCAGGCTTTGGGGTTATTGTACGATGAGCCTAATGTCACTGATCAAGCTGAAAAAACCTTGTTGGCATTAAATCAGGGGCTTGATGACGCTGAGTTATACTGTCAGAGATTCCGTAGGTGGGCAGTCCTGACCAAATGGAATGACGACGCTTTGGCGGCCCTTTTCCGGAAGGGTCTGTCAGATAATGTAAAGGATGTTATGGTGGGATTCCCTGTCCCCTCTGGTCTCAATGATTCTATGTCATTAGCGATTCAAATTGACAGACGTTTGCGTGAGCGGAGAAGTATGCGTGGAATGGTGTTGCCTTGTGAACCAGCTTCTGAACCCATGCAGTGTGATAGAGTGGTGTCTGGGGCACAGCGTCATGAGTTTCGAATGCGCAATGGGTTATGTTTCTACTGTGGTGATGCCTCTCATGCTATTTCAGTCTGCCCTAAGCGGGGAAGACGTTTTGCACGCTCAGTTGTCTTGGGTAGTGTTCAGACTAAGTTTTTATTAACTGTCACTCTGATATGCTCTCTGTCCTCATTTTCTGCTCAGGCTTTCGTTGATTCTGGAGCAGCTATTAACCTGATGGATTATGATTTTGCTAAACGTTGTGGGTTTCCCTTGATACCCCTACAGAAGTCTATTCCCCTACTGGGGATCGATTCTACCCCTTTGGCTGAGAATAAACCCAGTTTTCTACTCAGGTGATAATGAGGGTTGAACCTGATCACCAGGAGTGCTGCAAATTTTTGGTTCTATATAATCTGCATGACATTATCGTGCTGGGTTTCCCTTGGTTACAGTCTCATAATCCTGTTTTGGATTGGAAATCTGTGTCTGTAACCAGTTGGGGCTGCCAATGTGTTAATACCAACACTCCTGTTTTTTCTGCCTCCCCCCAGGCTCAGGATGTTCCTGACTTTTTGTTTGATTTTTCTGATGTGTTTAGCGAAAGTAAATCTGCATCCTTGCCTCCCCATAGGAGCTATGACTGCGCTATTGAATTAGTGCCGGGTAGTAAATTCCCTAAAGGTCGCCTTTTTAACTTGTCTGTACCTGAACATGACGCTATGCGGTCTTATATCAAGGAATCATTGGAGAAGGGTCATATCAGACCATCTCTTCACCCTTAGGTGCCGGTTTTTTCTTTGTGGCCAAAAAAGATGGTTCATTAAGGCCGTGTATTGATTATCGTCTCTTGAACAATATTACTGTGAAATATCAATACCCGTTACCCTTGATTTCTGACCTGTTTTCCAGGGTGAAAAACGCTACTTGGTTTACCAAGCTTGACCTCAGGGGGGCGTATAACCTTATTCGCATTAAGCACGGGGATGAATGGAAGACGGCATTCAATACCCCTGAAGGGCATTTTGAGTACCTAGTGATGCCCTTTGGGCTCACTAATGCTCCTTCCGTCTTCCAGTCCTTCATGAATGACATTTTCAGGGATTTTGTGGACAAATTTCTGATTGTTTATTTGGATGATATCTTGATTTTTTCTAATGACTGGGACTCTCATGTGAAACATGTTCGAACTGTATTCCAGATTTTGAGAGAGAATGCTCTGTATGTGAAGGGATCAAAGTGTCTTTTTGGCGTACAGAGGATCTCATTTCTGGGATTCATTTTGTCCCCATCTGTTATTGAAATGGACCCGGTCAAGGTTCAGGCCATCTGTGATTGGGTCCAACCTACTTCATTAAAGGCTCTTCAGAGATTTTTGGGTTTTGCCAATTTTTATCGTAAATTTATTGGTAATTTCTCGGTTATTGTTAAACCATTAACTGATTTGACCAGAAAGGGTTCTGATGTGGTGAATTGGCCTCCTGAGGCAGTCTCTGCATTTCAGGAACTTAAGCAGAGATTCACTTCTGCTCCTGTTCTACGGCAGCCTGATGTTTCTCTGCCATTTCAGGTGGAGGTTGATGCCTCTGAAATTGGGGCAGGTGCCGTTTTGTCCCAAAAAGATCCAGAGACCTCTAAAAGTAACCCTTGTGCCTTTTTCTCTCGAAAATTTTCTCCTACTGAACGTAATTATGACGTAGGTAATCGGGAGTTATTGGCCATGAAGTGGGCTTTTGAAGAGTGGAGACATTGGCTGGAGGGAGCCAAACATCAGGTGGTGGTCCTTACGGACCATAAGAATCTGGTCTATCTGGAATCTGCCAAGCGACTCAATCCTAGACAGGCCAGGTGGGCCTTGTTTTTCACACGTTTTAATTTTGTGGTTTCCTTTCTTCCTGGCACTAAGAATGTTAAGGCGGATGCCCTCTCGAGGAGTTTCCTTGCGGACTCTCCTGAGTTATCTGATCCTTCTGTTATTTTGAAAGAGGGTGTAGTTCTTTCCGCCATCTCGCCCAATTTGAGACTTGCTCTGGAGGGGTGTCAGGAGGATAGGCCCGAGCGCTGCCCTGTTGGAAAATTGTTTGTCCCGGACCAATGGAAAAAGAGTGTGATGTCTGAGATTCATTGTTCCGCATTGGCTGGGCATCCCGGAATTTTTGGTACCAGAGACTTGGTTAGTCGGTCCTTTTGGTGGCCTACCTTGTCTCGTGATGTCAGGGAATTTGTGCAGTCCTGCGGGACTTGCTCTCGCTCCAAGCCTTGCTCTCGCTCTAGTGGTTTGTTGATGCCATTGCCTGTGCCCAAAAGACCATGGACCCATATCTCTATGGATTTCATTTCCGATCTTCCTGTTTCTCAGAGAATGACCACCATCTGGGTAATTTGTGATAGGTTTTCCAAAATGATACATCTTGTGCCATTACCTAAGTTGCCTTCCTCCTCTGAATTGGTGCCGTTGTTCCTTCAGCACGTGGTTCGTTTACACGGCATTCCTGAGAACATTGTGTCTGACAGAGGAGTCCAGTTTGTTTCCAGATTTTGGAGGACTTTTTGTTCTAAACTGGGTGTTCAATTGTCTTTCTCCTCGGCATTTCATCCTCAGACCAATGGTCAAACTGAGAGAACAAACCAGACATTGGAGACTTATCTTAGATGCTTTGTGTCTGCTGATCAGGATGACTGGGTCTCTTTTTTGCCTTTGGCTGAGTTTGCTCTTAATAATAGGGCTAGCTCTGCCACTTTGATGTCTCCGTTTTTCTGTAATTCTGGGTTTCACCCTCGATTTTCTTCAGGACAGACGGAGGCTTCTGTCTGTCCAGGTGTTGACTCTGTTGTGGAGCGTATGCAACAGATTTGGGACCAGGTAGTGGAGAGGTTGTCCCTCTCTCAGGAGAAGGCCCAGCGGTTTGCTAACCGGCATAGGACTGATGGTCCTCGGTTTAAGTGGGGGACTTGGTCTGGTTGTCCTCAAAGAATATTCCTATGAGAGTAGCATCTCCTAAATTTAAGCCTAGGTTCATTGGACCTTATAAGATCATGGAGATTATTAATCCTGTTTCTTTTCGTTTGCTTCTTCCAGGGACATTTAAGATCCATAACGTGTTCCACAAGTCCTTGTTGAAGAGGTTTGTTGAGCCAGTGGTTCCTGCTGCTGTGCCTCCTGACCCTGTTTTGGTTGAGGGCAATCTGGAGTATGTGGTTGAGAAAATATTGGATTCTCGTTTTTCTAGACGGAAACTCCAGTATTTGGTTAAATGGAGAGGTTATGGTCAGGAAGACAATTCTTGGGTGTTTGCTTCGGACATCCATGCTAGGAGACTTATCCGTGCGTATCATAGAACTCATCCTGACCGACCTGGTTGCTCAAATGAGGGTTCGGTGACCCTCCTCAAGGGGGGGGTACTGTTGTGAATGGGTTTGAGATGAGTTCTGAGCAGAGGCTCCCTCTGGTGGTTACAAGCGGTGCTAGTGAAGATTGTGAGGACTGGGAATCAGGTGTTACTGACTGGTCTTATATAAGGGAGTCATTTTCCCATCAGGGTTGCTGGTGATCAATTGTTCTGGTCTGAATCCTTCATTCCAGTTTCCCTTGTAGCCTGCTGTGTCGTGTCTGCATCTCCTGCTTACAGATAAGACTTTTGCTTCTTTTGTGTTTGTGCTATATTTTTGCATTTTGTCCTGCACTTCTTTGGGGGCCTTCAGGATCCCCTCCGGGGGCTTCTGCCCTCTCAGTTTAGTTCAGCCACTGAGTTTTGTTCTTTTGCTTTTTCCAGTTTTTTCAGTGGCTGCTGTTTTTATTTTGTTACACCAGAGAACTAATTTAGGTGGTAGAGGTCGTGTGATCTCAGGTGATTTTGAAATTAGTAGAGTTGGTGCTTTTCAGGGTTTTCTGAGATTGCAGTAAGTACCCTTCCTATCCTTTTCTATTTAGATAGTTTGGGCCCCAGCGTTTGCTCATACTATTTTCTTTCTGTGTCAGTATTTCCTCTTGTCTAACCGCCATTACATGTTTGGGGGCTTTCTGTTATCTTTGGGGTTCTGCTCCGGGGCAGATAGCTTTCCTATTTCTATCTTTAGGTGTAGTTAGTTTCTCAGGCTGTGACGAGGCGTCTAGGACCAACGTAGGAACGCTCCACGGCTGCCTCTAGTTGTGGTGGTTAGTCAGGGTACTGCAATCTCATAGATTCCAACTGCTCTGGTGTTTTGCCTTTTTTACCTGCACTCCTCAGTTACCGAAACATAACAGAGCGGAGCCATGTATACAGGATGGGAGGGGGAGCGGAGCCATATATACAGGATGGGAGGATGGGAGCGGAGCCATGTATACAGGATGGGAGGATGGGAGCGGAGCCATGTATACAGGATGGGAGGGGGAGCGGAGCCATATATACAGGATGGGAGGATGGGAGCGGAGCCATGTATACAGGATGGGAGGGGGAGCGGGAGCCATGTATACAGAATGGGAGGGGGAGCGGAGCCATATATACAGGATGGGAGGATGGGAGCGGAGCCATGTATATAGGATGGGAGGGGGAACGGAGCCATGTATACAGGATGGGAGGGGGAGCGGAGCCATATATACAGGATGGGAGGATGGGAGCGGAGCCATATATACAGGATGGGAGGGGGAGCGGAGCCATGTATACAGGTGAGATGTGAGGTGTATGTGTCTGTGTGTGTCAGTGTGTGTGTGTGTGTGTGTGTCTGCCTGCGTGTGTGTATGTGAGAGAGTGCTGCGGTGCTGTCTGTGTGTGGTGCTGTATGTGTGATGGTGATGGGGGGAGGCAGTGATGGTGGTGAGGAGGCAACGATGATGATGGGGAGCCAATGATGATGGGCAGGCAAAGATGATGATGATGGGGAGGCGATGATGATGGGCAGGCAATGATGATGATGATGATGATGGGGAGGCGATGATGATGGGGAGCCAATGATGATGAGCAGGCAATGATCATGATGATGGGGAGCCAATGATGATGGGCAGGCAATGATGATGATGATGATGGGGAGGCGATGATGATGGGGAGCCAATGATAATGGGCAGGCAATGATGATGATGATGGGGAGCCAATGATGATGGGAAGGCAATGATGATGATGGGGAGGCGATGATGATGGGGAGCCAATGATGATGGGCAGGCAATGATGATGATGGGGAGCCAATGATGATGGGAAGACAATGATGATGATGATGGGGAGGCAATGATAATGGGGAGCCAATGATGATGGGGAGGCGATGATGATGATGGGGAGGCAATGATGATGATAATGGGGAGTCTTTCCACAGTGCCCTTTCCTGAGCCATAACAGTGCAGAATGCAGCACAGTGCAGAGGAGAGCTCCATATTTTGTATGGAGCATTATATGGGGACCAGTATTCTTTATGGAGCATTATATTTGGCCCATAATACTGTATGGAGGACTATGTGGTGCCCATAATATTGTATGGAGGACTGTAATTATTTTTTGGTTTGGGGGTCACCGCAACATGAGGAACTGTATTGCGGGGTCACGGCATTAGAAAGGTTGAGAACCACTGCTCTATATACTACACCACATGGGACACGTCCTCTATATACTACACCACATGGGACACGTCCTCTATATACTACACCACACGGGACATGTCCTCTATATACTACACCACACGGGACACGTCCTCTATATACTTCACCACACTGGACACATCCTCTATGTACTGCACCACACGGGACACGTCCTCTATATACTACACCACACTGGACACGTCCTCTATATACTACACCACACTGGACACGTCCTCTATATACTTCACCACACTGGACACGTCCTCTATATACTGCACCACACGGGGCACGTCCTCTATATACTACACCACACGTCCTCTATATACTGCACCACACGGGACACGTCCTCTATATACTACACCACACGGGACACATCCTCTATATACTACACCACACGTGACACATCCTCTATATACTGCACCACACGGGACACATCCTCTATATACTGCACCACACGGGACACATCCTCTATATACTACACTACACGGGACACATCCTCTATATACTACACCACACGGGACACATCCTCTATATACTACACCACACGGGACACGTCCTCTATATAGTACGCCACACGGGACACATCCTCTATATATTACACCACACGGGACACGTCCTCTATATACTACACCACACGGGACACATCCTCTATATACTACACCACACGGGACACATCCCTTTCCACAGTCTTTTTAGTCCTGTGGCAGTGGACATGTAGTGCGCAGCAGTAGAGAATAACACTTCTGTGTAAATGTCCTTCTTACCTTTACTTTGGACCATAAAGGTGAATTGTGCTTCGGCGTGCAGATTATGCCCGGTTATGTTACCGTGCGGCTATATTTGCACTTATTACAGTGTTGGTATTCATGGCAGAAGTCTGGAAATCTCTAAATAATTAAACAATAAGATCCTGTCTATAAAATGAGCTCATCACTATGCAGCAGCTTGGTATTTGTATGGAGAGGAGCATTTACATATGCATGGGATATATATTGTGTAATATCACTATATAATGCTGCTGGGAGGTTACGACCGTCACTTAAAGGTGATGTCCATTGTGTAGTCTTCATACAGTTTATTCATTAATTAATATCTTTGCACAATCTATGCTTATGTCTCAGAATTTTGCAGTTTTCGTTTCCTCTTCACACTGAGTAAATTAGTGCAAGAAATCATTCAAGATACCAAAATTTGCCAGGAAAAAAAATTTATGCATTCAAGATAAGGCCATGAGAAGGTGCAGTTAGTTTCTATTTATTGAGATACTCGAGTGAGAGCTGGAGAATAAAGTTGGGCTAAGCGTAAGGTAGGTCCCAATTCTTTCAGTAGTGGAGATCGACACGTGGGAGAAAAATTGTAAATAAAATGTTCCAATATGTAATGACAGTCTGTGTATTATGGAGGGATACCATTACCCTGGCTGAACTTTGAGTGTATGTTTTTACAGCTCCCGTCCTGTTGTTCCTAATGACATCTATACTGCAAAGCACCTAAGGCTCATTTTATAGAAAACTGATGACCAGCATGGTCCTGTAATAGGAGCCAACGGTGTAACAAGTCAGCCCTAAACTTCTTCTGGTATCGGCACAAACAGTTCGCCTCTACCAGTAGCTTCATGGCTGAGCAACTGCATGCAGCCTTACATCACGAAGCACAATGCTGAGCGCCCGATGGAGTGGTGTAAAGCTGCCACCACTGGACTCTGGAGGAGACGTGTTCTGTGCAGTGACTGATCACACGTTTCAATCTGCGTCTGATAGAAATACCTTACTGCATTTTGCCCGCTCTATCGTTTGATGGAGGAGGATATTGCTATGGGCTTATTTTTTAGGGTTTTGTCCTTGACCCCTGTGTTTCAGTAAAGAGAAATCTTTATACAAGCACAAGACATTTTGGACAGTTGAAGCTTTCGGCTTTGTGGGAACAGTTTGGGGAAGATCCTTTTCTGTTCCCAAAGACTATACAAGCTCCATACAGACAAGGAAGAGATAGAACATGAACAACCTCAAGGAACCTTGGCCTCAACCACGTCCAAAAACAACATTGGAGATTGTGAGCCTGGCCTCTCCCCAACATCAGGTTCTGATCTCACAGTGTTCATGTGGTTGAGGAAGCAAAAAATTCCCCACAGACTCCTCCAAAATCTGGTAGAAATCTTTCCAGGAGGAGCCAGAGCTTTTTTTTTTTTTTACATCTGTGGAGAAGTCTACTCCATATTTTTGTCTATGGATGTAGAACGGGAGGTCAGAAAATATAGGTGTAATAGTATACATACTTGTCTAATATTGTGTAATTCCCCCTTGTGATGCTAAACAAGCCCTAACCTACTGAGACATGGTTTCCACCAGACATCTGAAATGTTCCACCAAACCGTTAACAGCAGATCTTCTGCGGCCACCATGGATTTGACTTGATTTTCCAGAGTATCCTTGAGATCTTTGGCATTTGTTGACAAGTCATCATCTTGATCTCTTTGACTTGTTCCTCAAACAATATGTTCAGTGTGGCTAACAGGCAATATCATTAGGGAACGTGGTGTAATTCCCAGGAGAATATTTCCCCATCACACCAGGTCCACCAGCTTAACTTCTTCCATACTAGCGCACCCTGATGTCATCTCTTCCCCTGATAAGTGATGCTCGCACAGTCTACATATATTGTTTCATATGCACTTTTCTCCTGAATTTTTAGACCCCCTTAATACAGTATTTTATACAATACGTCCATACAGTCCCCACATCACTCTGCTCTTCTGCTATTCTCTGTATCTGTGCCATCAGGGGGTCACTAAGGAGGGCATCCATTGTTGCTGCCAAGATTGCTATGAAATAATAGCCGGCCGGTATAGATCTAAAAAAAAAACTTGCCTTTCTTAACCGCCCTGAATCACAATGTAGATCAAACCTTAATGGAAGGAAACAGACACTCGCTATAGAATAGGAAAACAACATGTATTTCTAGTTTCCCCAAAAAAGTCCCTTTTATGCACCTACTCATTATTATTTTTTTTTTTTCCTGGCCATCGTCCTTCTCCTTTTTATGTCTCTGTAATGAAAAGTGTATTTCAGCTTGTTAAAGTTTGATATTCGGAACCTCTTGGCTACCGTCCAAGTTGAGGAAAAATTGCTCTATTCTACTTTCCGAGTGGCCAAGGGTGATAAAATATAGCTGCCGATGACATTTTTCTTGTGGTTTAGATGTAAAGACGTATCCTATTATCAGCGGTAATTTAATCTATCCCTTTATGGCGATGACCTTCGTAATGGTTTCTGTCTTGTCGTGAATATTATAAAGCAATTTAGCGCACATTTGCATGATTTTTAAAATTGATTTTTTTTTTTTTTTTGTATCATCTTCTGTCAGTCTTCAAAGAGTCAAGAGCGTCGGTGCCCCACCACCACCCGTACCCTCTTGCTCATGTCATTAGACCACGTAAGTCGGAGATGGCAGTAATACTATGCGGAATTATCCGCTGATGACTGGTAATGAAACTCTATAGTTCCTAGTGTAAAAAAAAAAATGAAATAAATACCGTAAGAATTCCACACACTTTAAATAAGGTATCTTTACCGAAGCTTTAATCGAGGGCTTGGTTTATTGCTCATTCATTAGGCTTTGATTGCTGCTGATAATTATAGGTGCGCAGGGTGGAAGGATGAGATTGTGGGTTATAAGACAATTTAGTCAGAATTTCTTTTTACTTTATTATATTTAGCTGCTTAACTACATAAAGTTTTATTTTTAATGTCATGCCGGGACATCTAGAAAAAGCAACCAGGACATATCGGCATATATGCCTGCTCTCCTGAAAGGTCCCGGGAAAAGGGTAGACCTCCCAGACTCGTGGAAGAGTTGGGACATCTCCTGTGTGCCACTGGATCCTTCCAAAAAACACATGGCTTCCAGACTTTTTCTAGTTTGTAATGCTATGATGCTCGATCACTACATGGTACTATGGTACTTTTGGTCTTGTGACCGATGGCGCTACTCTGATCGATACCTGGACAGCCAGAAATTGTACACTCAATCCCATACTTATTGCCCAAGTCTATGGAATGCCAATTGCTAAGGAACGTATTGACTAGTGTTATTTGGTCAGCTATCTGGTACTGTTAGGTTTGCAGAATGACATCCAAAAATCTAGGCAGTGCATAGGTTCATAACTTGGAGGGGAATCCCAAAGGAGGTCACCCTGGAAGCAAAATTTCAAAAGAAAAAAAAAAAAAAAAAAGTAGCTGTGTCCTTCCTAGTGCCGATGTTCAGGGGAAATGTGCATTTTCTACACTTCCGGCCAGGTGGCCCAGATTGTCATGGTCCCGATATCATTGGATCTTGTGGAAATGCTGACAGCCATAGGCTCTACCACTCTCCCTCCAGTACATCACAACCTGCTGTATATCCCTACAGTCTGCAAGATGTCCGCATCCTGGAGCAGGCAGCACAAATGATGTCACTGCATTGCACTGCCTGTTCCGACCTGCTCTGTGCACAGAAGAGAAGATGACCTTTGCTGGTGACAAAGTGACATGGTGGTTGTTGTCAAAATGGGTGCCTGGCACATTGACAAGTGTTGACCATGGGGATGTTGAGGGCTAAGGCTCCATTCAGACCTTGCTATTGGGTTCTGGCTTTTCTAGTTACCCTCCTGATTCACTTTTTAAGGGGAAACTAAGGGGACACTAATACTTTTAAAGGGGACTCTCAGGGTGCATTATTTATTTTGAGGGGGGCTCTCATAGGGTCAAAATACTGGGTTAGAAGACGCAATAGTTGATATTTCTTTTGTACTGGCAACCTCAGTCTTCCACAGTGGCACTGAATGCAAACTTCCTTTATGTCGTGGTCATTATACAGATTTGTCCTGTTTCATGGGTAATCATGATCGTGTCAGGCCGAGGCCTATTATGTTATTCATTTTGCTGTTAAGCCACTTCTACAATAGTGCTTGTTTATTACGATGTTAAATATTTATGGCAAATCTAAGGGAGATCTCATTGACTTCAGTAAGAAGAGACCAACATGTGTTAGGCTCACCAGGTGAGGTGCATCCTCTAAGCCCAAGGTCTGGGTGTGCACACGGGCCACAGGTGTCTGTACAGCAGATGGATGTGGCATTCTGGACATGGATAGCTGAGGGACTGGAGACTACAGGTAGACAGGAGTCTGCAGACAGTCAGCTGGGATGCTGGAAGCCGCAGGCTGGTAGGAGATGTCCTGAGACTGCAGACAGCCAGCAGAGCAGGTCAAGGTGCATAGAGAAACTCACTCTTAGAAACACTGAAGTCTTAATACCAAAACACAGGTGTGTGTTTTGGTGAGTCTTATATATGCCCAGGCAGATGACGACATAGGAGCACGCCGGGTCATCTACAAACGTGGAGCACCACATAGTTTAGTGTACTGGAGTGAGGGAAGTAAAGCATTGATCTGGGACAAGTGCGTAACAACTTGAGTGTCCATCTCTCCACTACTTGAAAAAAAATTAAATAGTAAAGAATAAAATGGCAAAATAGAAGAGATTTTAGACATCTTTGACATATGGTATCTATTGAATTAGGGTCTCCGATTTGACAGTTTTCAGATAGCATAAGTCAAAAATGTCTTAAGCTCTTCCATTTTTCCATTTTATTCTTTAGTTTTTATTACTTTTCTCCCCCATATCCATAAAGGGGTATCTGCATTTCATCTCAAATGATAGTATATTATTAGGAGATGCTGTTACTTTTCGTTATGGGGTTTGACCTCTACTAGTCCCAGTAGTGAACGGTGCTGACCGTGTAGAGTTGCGCCCCAGTCATCAACCCCAAGTGAGTGAGGTTATCCTGCAGTTCCCTGCAAATAAGTTGGCAGGGTATATTGCTGGACAGGAAAATCAATGAAGAAGTTGCAGTCTTGATTCAGTACCCTTCATTCTCAGGATCAGTGGAGGTTCAAGAGATCACACCCCAACCGATCAGAAAGTGAAGCCATATCCCAACGATGTACCATCACCTTATGAGATGGGAATATCCCTATAATGTTATATTTTACGACCGGTAATTTTTTTTGCTGTCTGCAGAGAAATGAATCGCTTGAAGGACACTGATTATTGACACTTAGTCATTACGGCATGATCCATGTTTAGATCTGTGTGGAGAGGCAAAACTCGCCTGTTTTATCAGTCTGTCAAGATCCCGTCTGGGTTGGAGCCGATGTTACTGCAAACACTAGGGGAAGCAGAGGCAGGTAGCGTAGTCAGATGGCAGCCGGAGGTCGGTACACAGGAAAGCAGTGTTTGTAGCAATGGATCAGGCGGATAACGTAGTCAGGTGGCAGCCGGAGGTCGGTACACAGGAGAGCAGTGTTTGTAGCAATGGATCAGGCGGAGAGCGTAGTCAGAAGGCAGGCCGAGGTCGGTTCACAGGAGAGCAGTGTTTGTAGCAATGGATCAGGCGGAGAGCGTAGTCAGAAGGCAGGCCGAGGTCGGTTCACAGGAGAGCAGTGTTTGTAGCAATGGATCAGGCGGAGAGCGTAGTCAGAAGGCAGGCCGAGGTCGGTTCACAGGAGAGCAGTGTTTGTAGCAATGGATCAGCAGGAAACGCTTGACTAAAGGCTTGGAGCTCAATAATCTCGCAATGACACACCCACAGGGCCAGGTTTATATAGGGTGTGTAATTGGCAATCAGAGGCCCAATCAAGAGAGCACTAGGTGTAGCCAATCAGGAAGAACAGTCAATGGTATCTGGGTTCAGCAAGGAACTTTGCAGCCAGCAGAATAGCTCAGATGGTAGAGCTGCTGGCCAGTGGACAAGAGGTACTGGGTTCGACTCCTGACAGTACTCCCCTCCTTCCAGGATGGCCTCTGGACATCTCAGGAGCTGGCTTATCCGGGTACCTCTGATGAAAGGCTCTTGTTAGTCTAGGAGCATGGACGTTGTCCCTTGGTTCCCATGAATTTTCCTCTGGTCCGTAACCCTTCCACTGCACCAGATACTGCAGTTTACCTCTGAATTTTCGGGAGTCCAGAATCTTATCCACAATGTATTCTTCTTCACCACGGATCCTTTCTGGTGGAGGAGGTGGCTGAATTCTTCCTGGAAACGGGTTTTCACAGAAGGGTTTGAGCAAGGATATGTGAAACACTGGATGAATCTTTAGATTGTTGGGAAGTTTTAAACGAAAAGCAACCTGGTTAATTTTTGCAGAAATTTGAAAAGGTCCAATGAATTTCTGACCCAATTTGGAGGATGGCACATGTGTCTTAAGGTTTTTAGTGGACAGCCAAACTTTGTCTCCAACCTGAAGAGCAGGGGGCACTCTCCGATGTTTATCTGCTGCTTCCTTATATTCTTCCTGGGTCTTGAGCAATATCTCTGATAATTCCTTCTGGGATTCCTGTAATTTTGTAAGCCTGTCATTAACAGCAGGAATGGGAGTGTTCACTGGCAGATTAGGGATAAATACTGGATGTACTCCATAATTAGCAAAAAATGGGGTTTGAGATGTAGCGCTATGTATGGAGTTGTTGTAGGCAAACTCTGCTGTTGGTAAATAGTCCACCCAGTCATCCTGAAGATAGGAAATGAAGCAACGGAGGTATTGCTCCAAAGTCTGGTTCGTTCTCTCCGTCTGGCCATTGGACTGAGGATGGAAAGCGGTAGAAAGATTCACCGTGACTCCCAAGGCTGTACAGAAACTCTTCCAAAATTTTGACGTAAACTGAACGCCTCTGTCAGACACCACGCTGTCAGGAATTCCATGTAACCTGAATACTGCTTTGATCATCAGTTCTGCAGTTTTTTCAGCAGTAGGAATTCCTTCAGTTGGAATAAAGTGGGCCATTTTTGTGAGTCGGTCCACTATGACAAGGATGACGGTCATCTGTTTGGAAGGGGGTAGTTCCACAATAAAATCCATGGAAATAGATCCCCAAGGCCTGGATGGAACTGGGAGTGGTTGCAAGAGTCCTAGAGGAGACGATCGTGGGGTCTTGTTTCGTGCGCATGTTAAACAGGTTGAAACATATTTCCTCACGTCCTTCCTACAATTAGGCCACCAAAAGAAACGAAGTAGTAAGTCTTGTGTTTTTGCAACTCCAGGATGTCCTGCCAGTTTAGAATCATGGACACTTTTGAGGACTTCAAGGCGAGAAAGATTCAGGTACATATATTTGGTGTTTCTGCATCCAAAACCCCTCTTTGAATGAAAGATCGACGTCTTCCGAAGGATGGTTAAGGAAAGAGTCCTCTTGATATCCATCTTTAATTCTATTACCTAGTCCTCTAGAGTGCAATATTCCCAAAAAATTTTTAGGGCCTAGAATTGTATCATCATTACTAGACCTCTCCTGAGGTTCCGAACACATCCTAGACAGAGCGTCAGCCTTGCCATTCCTTGAACCAGGCCGGTAAGAGATTATAAAATTGAATCTTGAGAAAAATAAGGCCCATCGTGCTTGTCTTGCAGACAATCTTTTTGCTGTACGGAGGAATTCAAGATTCTTGTGGTCCGTGAGGACAGTCACAGGGTGATTGGCACCTTCCAGAAGATGTCTCCACTCGGAGAAGGCAACTTTAATGGCTAACAGTTCTTTATTACCAATGTCGTAGTTCTTTTGTGCAGATGACATGGTGTGGGAAAGAAACGCACATGGGTGAAGTTGCATCTTGTCCCCAACTCGCTGAGACAGAATAGCTCCCACTGCAGAGTCCGAGGCGTCCACTTCGACAGTAAATGGCAATTCAGGATTTGGGTGTACTAACAATGGAGCAGACGTAAAAAGAGTTTTCAACTTGTCAAAAGCCTCCTGTGCCTCTGGAGACCAGAAAAATGCTTTTGTCTTTTTTGTTAGTGTAGTAATTGGTAGTATGATCCGTGAAAAGTTCTTTATAAATTTTCGGTAAAAATTTGCAAATCCTATGAAACGCTGGACGTCTTTTAAATTTCTTGGAACAGGCCAGTCCACTACAGCATTGATTTTGCCGGGATCCATGCTCAGACCTTCTGGGGAGATGATATATCCCAGAAATTGGATACTGGGTTGTTCAAACTCACATTTTTCAAGTTTAATGTAGAGATGGTTCTCCTGTAGTCGTTCCAAGACTAACTGGACGTGCCTGCGATGCTCTTCCAAGGTGTCTGAAAATATAAGAATGTCATCGAGATAAGCCACAACGAATTGGTCCAAGAAATCTCGAAATACATCATTAATAAAATGTTGAAAGGTGGCTGGGGCATTGCTAAGGCCAAAGGTCATAACAAGAGATTCAAAATGTCCATATCTCGTTCTGAAGGCGGTCTTCCACTCATCTCCTGGGCGAATCCGTATGAGGTTGTAAGCCCCTCTAAGATCCAGCTTCGTAAAGATTTTCGCAGAACGGAGTCTCTCGAATAGTTCAGGAATCAAGGGTAGCGGGTAGCGATTCTTGACAGTGATATTATTCATCTCTCTGTAGTCAATACATGGCCGCAGAGTGGAGTCTTTCTTTTCAACAAAGAACAGGGGTGCCCCAGCTGGAGATGTGGAAGGTCGAATAAAGCCTTTCTCTAAATTTTCATCCAGGAACTTTCTTAATACCTTCAATTCAGGTTCGGAAAGATTGTAAATCCGTCCAAATGGAATGGTTGCTCCTGGCAGCAATTCAATGGGACAGTCATAAGGACGGTGAGGAGGTAATTGATCTGCTTTCTTCTTACTGCAGACATCAGAGAACTGCTGATATTGAGGTGGTAGTTTCTCTTCCTTCTCATGCGAAATCTCAGAGATTTGGACTTGTTGGAGAACAGGGGGTTCCTTATGACAATTATTCTTACAGTAGTCAGATGGAAAGGTGATGGTCCTTGATGCCCAGTTGATAGAAGGGTTATGGACTGAAAACCAGGGGATCCCTAGAATAACCGGAAATTTCGGAGATGAAATAAGGTGGAAACTGACAGCTTCATGATGATCCGGGTCGATACAAATCTCCAGTTCGATTGTCTCATGCGTGACAGGTCCAGAAGACAAAGGTGATCCATCCACAGTTTCCATTTCAATTGGTGTGGATTTGGTCCTACTGGAAATATCATTATCACGTGTAAATTTTAAGTCCATAAAATTTCCTCCTGCTCCCGAATCCAACAGGGCAGAGCATTGTATTTTTTGGGTGCCCATTACAACCTGAATGGGGATTACAAAATGAGATGATGTGGTATGTATTTTGTCTATTTCTGGCGTTACTGATGAGATAGTCTGCAAGATGGAATCCGACTGCTGAGAAAGGTCCGTATTGCTGGCAGACCTGTTGTTGGTAAAGGCTATAGTCCTTTTGTTAGGACAGTTGATGGCATAGTGTCCAGGGTCCCCACAATAGAGGCAGAGATGTTCTGCACGTCGCCTCTCCTTCTCCTGTGCAGAGAGTGGTCTTCGGATGACGTCGATCTGCATCGGTTCAGACACAACTTGCGTCTTTTCTTGGTGGTCTGATGCTGAAAATGAGAAGCCAGGGCTATTCCCAAGTGCTCGCAGTCTCTCCTTTCTCCTTTCAGTAAGTCTCTGGTCAATCCGGATACATAGTTGAATAAAGTCCTCCAACTGGTCAGGGGTCTCAACCCTGGCAAGCTCGTCTTTCACTGGTTCTGATAACCCTCGTCGAAATTGACTTCTCTGGGCCGCTGGATTCCAGGTGGTGTCGGCCACCCAGCGACGGAACTCCGATGTATATTCCGCAACAGAGCGACGTCCTTGGCGCAAATTATGTAATTTGGTTTCTGCTGTGGCACAGCGGTTTGGGTCATCAAAAACTTGATTCATAGCTGCGATGAAAGCTTCCAGGTCATTAAGGAGGGCATAGTCCTTTTCTACATAAGGTGAAGCCCAAGCAAGAGCTTCATCCGTCAGGAGATTTATCATGAAAAAAACTTTCTTCCTCTCACTGGTAAAGGGAGCAGGTTGCATCTGGAAGTATATGCGGCATTGATTGAGGAATCCTCGGTACTGCTTGCGATCCCCACTGAACTTTGCAGGCAGCGGCAGCCGCGCATTTGATTCGGACCCTGAATTGCGCACGTCCAGTAGTTGTTTTTGTAGCTCAATTACTTCCTCTTGTATCGCCGTGAAATCAGTTTGTAACTTGGCATATTTTCCTTGAGAGTCCGTACAAAAACTTTGAAGCTCCGTAACTTGCCGTCTCAGGGTGTTCACAGCGGACTCCATTTTGGCGCGAGATTATTCTGTCAAGATCCCGTCTGGGTTGGAGCCGATGTTACTGCAAACACTAGGGGAAGCAGAGGCAGGTAGCGTAGTCAGATGGCAGCCGGAGGTCGGTACACAGGAAAGCAGTGTTTGTAGCAATGGATCAGGCGGATAACGTAGTCAGGTGGCAGCCGGAGGTCGGTACACAGGAGAGCAGTGTTTGTAGCAATGGATCAGGCGGAGAGCGTAGTCAGAAGGCAGGCCGAGGTCGGTTCACAGGAGAGCAGTGTTTGTAGCAATGGATCAGGCGGAGAGCGTAGTCAGAAGGCAGGCCGAGGTCGGTTCACAGGAGAGCAGTGTTTGTAGCAATGGATCAGGCGGAGAGCGTAGTCAGAAGGCAGGCCGAGGTCGGTTCACAGGAGAGCAGTGTTTGTAGCAATGGATCAGCAGGAAACGCTTGACTAAAGGCTTGGAGCTCAATAATCTCGCAATGACACACCCACAGGGCCAGGTTTATATAGGGTGTGTAATTGGCAATCAGAGGCCCAATCAAGAGAGCACTAGGTGTAGCCAATCAGGAAGAACAGTCAATGGTATCTGGGTTCAGCAAGGAACTTTGCAGCCAGCAGAATAGCTCAGATGGTAGAGCTGCTGGCCAGTGGACAAGAGGTACTGGGTTCGACTCCTGACACAGTCAATGGTTGTCATCCTTGGTCATTTGTATCAAGAACTGGAGATGCATTCTCTTGCAACTAAATACATTTGACCCTTTTGACCTCTGGCAGAGGCAGAAAATAATTGAGTGTCCTTTCCCCGGAGTTCTTCCTTTTACTTACTGCCTGGCGAAATAAGATACATTGTACATAGATGTGTGTTCTAGTATCTGCATAATGGTTACCGTGTTGAAACACTACGACTTTCTGTCGCATTTTAATGTTTTCAACAACTAATGTGACTTTGAGATTCCGTCAATAACCTTATCAATCTGCTGGGCTCCATACATAAAACCTAGTTGGTCCATTTTTGCCCTACAAAGAGGTTTGTTTCATGTTTGTAAATAAGTAAAATTGCAAAGTGTTGAGTAGAGTAGAGAATATGATGGCGCTATATAAATAAAGATTATTATTATTATTATTATTAGTAGTAGAGTGATCTGAAAAGATTCAGAGCCCTTACGCTCCTCCAATGCTTTAGAAGGCGAATCTGCTGTCGTGCATCTGGGTTCGAACCCTTGACCCGTTCTTTATGGTCAGCTTCTTTGTCCACCTTGCCACATCAGATTCACGTTTTTTCTGGGTGTCAAGTTTATGTTATTCTTGCTTCATAGGGTAAGGCTAATTTCACACCAGCGTCTGACCGACCTGCGTCGGTCAGCGCACGGCCGCCGCTAAGCTCCGCCCCGGCTGCGCTTCCTGCGCCCAACGCACCATGTTGTTTTTGGTTGCGCTCGGCGCACCGTCAAAAGGACGCATGCTCCGGCAGGCGCATACCTGCGTACGGCCTGCGAACCCAATGCTAAAGATAGGGTGCGCAGGTCGCATGCAGCGTCATGCGCCCATAGGCGGCGCGAGCTGGAGGAGGCGCGGCTGGGGGCGGAGCTGGTCTGAAATTAGCCTTAGAGGTGTTTTCATTTACTCCTTTGTCTGTCCTATCACCTTTCAGATGAGGCTATATACTGTATACATTTTCCCTGCTGGTAATTTCTGCTGGTGATAGTCTCATTTGGATGTCCAGCAATACTGCTGTAGTTTAAGACTGTCAGTGAAAGACCAGCTAGGGTTTATCTCTCTGCTGTATGTTTTTTACCCTGCTCCTTTTTTCTGTTTCTTTTTAGGAAGTAATCGGCATATTCTCTAACAGTAAATACGGTACTTAATCCTTTACTTTATATTTTGCTTTTTGTTTTACTCACTCTGGGATCTCTTTCTATTTCAGCACATTTTCTCTTTTGTAGGTAATTTGCACTCTGCTCTGTCATACGGTTCTTTAGGAGGAGCGTAAAGTGCTCAAAAGCCTTTCAGGCAGCATGCGTCCGTGTTACCATTGTCTAGTCTGAGGTTAGGGTTATCTCAGCTCATGCAGGAAATACTAGGGACTGCGGGGTCAGGAGCTTTAGTCTGTACAGGAACCAGCATGGTCAGTTGCAGTTTTCAGTGTGTTACCTATTTTCCAGAATGCGTTGTGACTTGCTACACTATAACAGCTGCCTAACTGACCGTTCTCGCCAGCGGGTCAGCAATACTGCTGGTCCCAACTGTCAATCAACAGGAGCACACCGCCCCCTGGCAAGCATGAAGCCACGAGGCTGAGGAGCTGTGTGCTCCTGATAAAACATGTTGTAATGGTAATCCCTAACAAATGATATTCAGTATTATAGGAGAATTCCTTTGGGCTCCTAAGATGGTATGATTCTGAGATCCACCCCTTCAACTACACATATAACAAATGTATTATCATGGCACCAGCAGGATAAACTTGCCAACTCTCCTGAAACATCTTGGAAGCCTCCAGGATTTCTGGAAGATTTGGAGATCTCCCAGGTGCCGCTGGAACTTTCCAAAAAGCAGGACTTCCAGAAGGTTTCTAATTTGTAACACCGTGTATGCCGTTTGTAATGCTGACATCCAAATGCTTTGTCAGGGTTGCTGAGGGTATGTCATTGGCAAAAAATAAAAAAACCTTTCTAATGCCAATCAGTTTGATTATTTGTGAACCATCCTATAAGAAATGGACCCTAGTGGCAGGAGATTTTTCCATCCTCCTCTTTATGGGGTTGTCTTTTGCTGGACTATTGGGACCTAATATCATGTCAGAGTCTGCACCATCCACAGGATCCATTTTTGGAATGGTTAGTGGTCAAGACTATGGAATTCATTACACTCCATTATTTTACATTGTTAAATGGATAAAAGTATGTGAACCCAGTTGACATAATAAACCGTAAACGGTTTTGGCCATGCCGTCCATTGTGACTCATATGAAGGGCGTTCTCTTGAGCAGAATCGGAGCCTTTATTTGCAGCAGGAATTCTTAGACGGGAATCGCTAATTGGCAGCTAAGAGCCCAGGTCTCTATAATAAAAGCTGCAACGGCTTCCGAGTCATCGCGCAGCAGGAGGTGTAAAGGTCAGGCTGAATATTTCTCTCTAATTTGACAGACACTCTGAAAAGTATCGCTGATCTCATTTATGGGGAGATAATGCAATATTCTCTTTCCAAAGTTATTATAGATTTCTCCCCCCTTTCTTCCTTTTTTTTATTTTTGTCACCAATGTGCTAATAAAACTGCAGTCTTTTCTTGATTGACAATGGTAACACAATGACCTGATCCCATTAAATCTGCGACATACATTAGAAATTTTACCGTTATATGAAACATTCTTTTTAATAAGTCCCGGAAAATAACGAGGTCATTATTTTTCTATTCTTTCCATATCTGCAGGAGAATAGATTCATAGGTGCATAGTAAGTGGAAACACGGTTAGAAGGGGCATTGTAATAGCTGGGGGTTTCCGGTGTTGGGGGCTGTAGGCTGCATGTTATTAGGTAGAGGTGGCCAGGAGGTGCCGTATTTGTTAGCAAAAAGTGTTCATATCTTCCTAATGACCTACTGGTAGGAGAGTTGTCCTTCCATGAAACTATGCTGATAGGTCAGGAATGATAATAAATGTGCTGGTGCCTTTACACTGGCTGACCCACGGTCGCAAACTGCAGCAGATCGGCCACATTTGCCAATTGGCGGGCATTTAATAACTTGTTTTGATTGGCAGCCCGTGCTTCTGATGATCACAGCACAATCAATAATAGTAATCTGTCATTGTTCTCTGCAGCACAAGTCCTGTTTACACCACGCAATCTGGTGTGTATGCACCCTAAAGCCGTGTTCACACTTACTCTAGCTACAAACTGGGTCATAGCTGTTGGAAATGCAGAGATTAGAGTTGTGCTTAGGACTTAGTACCTGAAGATCCTTCTTCCTAATAAGAAGGCTGCTGTTAGTTGAAAGTCCCTGCAACAGATCTTGCAGTAAGACCAATGAGCTTTGGATTACGCTCTCAGGGTTTTCTTGGATCTGCATTGCTCTTTCCCAAGTTTGCGGTTCCCCTACCAAGGTTTTTGGTGTACCGCCCAGGATTTTGTGTGAGTCTGTGCCCCTTTGGTTTGTGTGGGTCTGTTTTACCCCATCCAAGGTATGTTTTCGCTTCTCCGAGGGTTTGCTTGGGTCGTCTCTTATTTCCAGGGTCTCTGTGGGTCGGCACCTATCCCAGGATCTGTGTTGCTCTGTGGAGTCTTCCATGGCCTGTGTGGGTTGGTACCCCTCCCAGGGTCAGTGTGGGTTGGTACCCCTCCCAGGGTCAGTGTGGGTTGGTACCCCACCCAGGGTCAGTGTGGGTTGGTGCCCCACCCAGGGTCTGTGTGGGTTGGTGCCCCTCCCAGGGTCTGTGTGGGTTGGTGCCCCTCCAGGATCTGTGTGTGTTGGTACCCCTCCCAGGGTCTTTGTGGGTTGGTGCCCCTCCCAAGGTCTGTGTGGGTTGGTGCTCCTCCCAAGGACTATGTGGGTTGGTACCCCCCAAGGTCTGTGTGGGTTGGTGCCCCCCCAAGGTCTGTGTTGGTTGATGCCCCCAGGGTCTGTGTGGGTTGGTGCCCCTCCCAGGGTCTGTGTGGGTTGTGCCCCTCCAAGGGTCTGTGTGGGTTGGTGCCCCTCACTCAGTCTGTGTGGGTTCGTGCCCCTCCCAGGGTTTGTGTTGGTTGGTGCCCCTTCAGGTCTGTGTAGGTTGGTGCCCCTCCCAGAGTCTGCGTAGGTTGGTGCCCCTCCCAGGGTCTGTGTGGGTTGGTGCCCCTCCCAGGGTCTGCGTAGGTTGGTGCCCCTCCCAGGGTCTGTGTGGGTTGGTGCCCCTCCCAGGGTCTGCGTCGGTTGGTGCCACTCCCAGGGTCTGTGTGGGTCGGTGCCCGTCCCAGGGTCTGTGTGGGTCGGTTCCCCTCCCAGGGTCTGTGTGGCTCGGTGCCCCTCCCAGGGCGTGCGTGTTTCTGTGCCCCTCCCAGGGTCTACATGTTCTTGCGGCACCTTTCCCAGCGTCTGCACAGTTCCATGGCACTCATCATATCCACGAGCCATGCATTTTCCACCCCAAAAAAAGCATTTGCTCACAGCTTGAATTAAAGGGGATGTCCATTTCAGGACTGGTATTTAAAATTGTGCCTTCTGTGCAGCAATCTCATCCATACGATGGCAGCAGATGAAGGAGAATATGACGCTGGGCTTCCTGAGCAAAGGACTATAACTTAGAAGTGACAAAAAGGAGGTGCTCAGTAATGACTTACCTATTGCTGTATATCACAATTACAATATGAATCCCAAATCCTCAAAACTAGTTGTTGCATGTCCCCATTCCTGTGTCCATCCCTGAGCAGTCCTGAATTTCACCACTGCGGTTACAACACTTCACTAGAAATCTTGAGGACAAAAAGTTTTGCTTTATTACAAATCCAACAATACTGGGAATATTTATGTGATTGCTAGAAAGCGCTTTACGTGTACATAGATGGTAATTATCCTATCACTTAGTTTTCGCCTCGTTTTCCTATCTGCCTTCTTAAGTTTTCTTCCCTTTAGAATAATTTTTTACAATGCTTTTCCATCGCCATAAAAAATGCAAAAAGGCAATCCTATATGCACACAAATTGATCCATTTTTCTCCTAATTCCCGGCTATATGACCGATGGAATAATCGTGCCATCGTTCTGAATGTGCGCAAGGGGTAATAATTTCACCGTGTTTATTGTTTTTTTCCGCATATTAATGGTTCTTCTGACAAAATAATTTTTGAGATAATCGGCATTGGAAATGACAAGCAAATTAAAATGCATTTGATTTGCAATCTATAACATTTAATTGCTGCTGCATGAAATACTATTGATGGATTTCCAGGGCCGTTTCTGCATTATTGACTAATGTAAGGCGGGGTGCGGTGCTGCGTGCGCTGGAGGGAATCGTCCTGCTCCCGATCACTTTAATATATGTTGCCGTCATGGCCGCATAAGTATGCAGCACGAAGCAGCCATTAAGGATTTTAGAATATTTTTACTCCATTGTAATAAATATCCTTACCATTCTTAATGGATGTTAATGGAAGCGCGTCTTTCCCCTGAGAGCCATCTCGGATTACAACGAATGGATACTTTACGTGTGTTTATCGTGCTTTCTGTCAGATAAATACACATGTAATCCCTCGTTTTCCCTCCTGTTGACAATCACTTGCATTTGCAATGATTTAAAGTCTAAAGTTAGTTACACGTTTTTTTTTCTCGTTTTTTCTTTTTTAATTCTTCAGCAAAAGTGCACAGACTCCATTATGTCTGTTGATTTGCTTATAGGTTATCTCCTTGGCGTGATAAAAATCACCTCTTCTGCACTGACCTGAGATTAGACCTGTTCAGTGCTGCAGTGTGAAGCATAGGGGACAAAACTTCAGCCGAGGCAGGCAACATTAGACACGATAGACAAACAACTATGCTGCATTCTCTGATTTATAGCTGAGCTTTAATAGAGCCATTGTAAAATTCCATCTACTATTGGTAGTAAACTATGTTAAATATTAAATTATACCTATGAATGTTCTTATATACAGGACTATGCAAAAGTTTTAGGCAGGTGCGGAAAAAATATTGCAAAGTAAGAAGCTTTCAAAAATAGAAGTGTTAATAGCGTAATTTGATAAATGAACAAAATATAAAACTAAATCAATATTTGGTGATTGTCCTTTGCCTTCATCACTTCTTCTCGATACTTTGTACTTGCACATGGTTTTTGAAAAATGTCAGCAGGAGGTTGTTCCAAACATCTTGGAGAACTGACTCCAGAACTTCTTTGTATGAGGCTTATGCTGATCCTTCTGTCTCTTCATGTGACCCCAGACAGACAGGATGATGTGATATCAGGGCTCTGCAGGGGCAGGATCATCACTTCCAGGACCTCTCATTTTTCAAGACTTTGGCTGGATGTTTAGGGTGGTTGTCCGGCTACAAAATATATTTGAAGCCGATCGGACGCATCCCTGATGGTGATACATGATGGATAAGTAGCCTTTTTGTCTATCCAAATGTCTCTGGAGCATTACAAAACTTGTTTATAGATTCAGAAGTCTCCAAGCCTTTTGTGGTCTTCCATCTAGACTATAAGGGATCACTAAAACCAAATAAATGAGTCGGAGCATAAGTTGGTTCACATAGAATGTGTAGGACCATATTCACACTGTTGCCATTTCACAAACAAAACCCCAAAAAAGAACAAAATGATCCTATACCCTGTGCTATGTAAACAATAATAGTACATGTAAGTAACATAGGGTACTTATTTAACACTATGCGTTAAAGACATCCCACCAGGACAAGGTGTACCCAGTCGGGACAGTCCTATCCTATCTGGGATTAAAACCTTATCTTGTGTCAGTCGACCTCAGTATAGATAAGAGCAAAGCAGGATACAGGTCTGACTGTTAAAACACTGGCCCATGGGAAGTTCCATAGATGCAATACCCCTGTTTGTACAGAGTACAAGAAACTACAACAAAACCAATTAAATGAGCCGCAACATAAGTTGGTGTACGCGCAGTGTCTAGGAGCATGTTCACACTGCGGACATTTAAGACAAAACCCAAGAAAAAAACAAAGTGAGGATATACCGTGTAGTAAGTAAATAAGTTAGAACATCCGGATGGGTACACCTTGTCGTGGTTGGATGGCTTTTGCGCTTTTTGATCAATATGGTTTTAACTAAATACTCTGTTATTTACTTACTACAGGGAATATGCTCACTTTCTTTTTGTTTTTTTTCTTGGGTTTCATAAGGAATCATTAACCTTTAAGGCTATGTGTTGACGATCAGGATGTAGCAGCGTTTTGAATGCGTATTTTTGCTGCATCCAAAATGCTGCATTCTAATCACACAGATAAATCTGCACGTGTTCATTGAAACTTGTGGATTTAACGTATCTAATGAATGACTGGGTGAGACAACACAGTGGAGACTAGCGTCTCTTTTGGATATAATTGACATACTGCGGTTTGTAAACCCTCACCGCTGCTGAGTTTACGCAGAGTTAAATAGCAGCACAGTGGGCATGGGATTTCTATAAATACCATCCACTTTGCTTCTAATGTAGAACGCAGCATATTGGACGCAACACAGGTGAACTGCGTCCAAAACGCTGCTATTCCGGTTCGTGGGCACATATTCTAAATGGGAACTGCATTTAAAACAAACTTTGCATAGATCAGTAAGATAGGCACATATAGCTTATTCCGAAAAGTTATTTTAAAGTACAGTAACCCTTTAAGGATCAGATCAAAATGGGGGGAGGAGAAGTGAGAGAAC
Organism: Oophaga sylvatica; assembly: GCA_033576555.1. Lineage (NCBI taxonomy): Eukaryota > Metazoa > Chordata > Amphibia > Anura > Dendrobatidae > Oophaga > Oophaga sylvatica. The sequence continues at coordinate 35,863,312 of JARQOD010000010.1, read as the reverse complement.
AAGCAAAGGAAGACACAGGAAGATCATGCTGAGCTTCCAACAAGTCTTTTACCTCAGACCTGAGCCGGAATCACATCCATACTGATCAGGGACTGTTCTATAATGAGTAAGGATTTAACATCAGTCTGAAAGACAGAACAAAAGATATGGATTTTATCTTTCTTGCCATCACACTGTATGCCTGTTAATAGAAAATCAATACAATTTGATTATTTAAGAAATTGTATCTCCAGATTTTTACTCTTTGACTGCTGAATAATGTATTCCATGCCTCTTCTGCTTCTGTCAGTGTACTAAGGAATAAAGAGTGGACTAGTCAGCCCTCTTTGCATGATTTGCAAGAGCCGACATCATCACCAGCTCCCTGCAAATCTCGCGCATCTGCGCCGCTCTGTTCTGCGCCGTTATTGTTCCTCTGAAGCCTGGTGTTTTCTTCTCAGCTTCAGAGGTGAAACGGCGCATGACCGAAGGGGCAGAATATGTATGCAAGTGTCTTCTGCACTTACGGCATTGCGCGAGATTTGCAGGGAGCTGGTGATGACAGGGGTGTGATAACCTGCAAAGAGGACCTACTAGCCTGGGGAAACTAGCGCCCCTTCGACTAGTCAAAGGCCTAATTAGCATAGTAAAAATGGAGCTTATTAATACTTTTTTAAAACATGGATGTAAGTGAATAACATAAAGGGCTGGTTAGGCATGGAATTGAATGATACATATGTGAATGCTGCTGGGTTGGAGGGCATGGGGGACCTGACCGGTTCTTTAAGTGCTGAAATATGAAAAGTTCTGCAACTTCCAAAATCCATTTTGCTGCATTGTCATTGTTTGCATTAAATTTATCAAAGTGTTGCTCAATGTTTGATTAGTGTTGAGCGATACTGCTCGATATCTAAAAATATCGTATCGAAATGGTATCGCCGATATCACTAAATATCGTCGATATCCGATTCTGATACCGGAAGTCCCATGTAAGTCTATGGGAACAAAATATCGCAACAAAAAAAACCCTTTCTTTCGTTTTAAACACAAAATATACACACATAGAATACATATATATATATATATATATACATGTCATTGTGACATATATATACATATATTTATAGTTTATACACTTCTACATAGTAAAATAGACTCTGATTCAATTGCCGGGTAAAGCTGTGACATACCCCATAGAAGTCGACGGGCTCGGTGCCGAGTACCCCCAAAACCTCTGGCTCTGTGCGACTCAACTTGGGCGTCACGAACAGGATTCTGTAGCTCGCTATAAGCGAGTCCTGTGTGCCTGAATTGAACTGGTTTTGTGCTTGAGAATTGCTAAAATCATCAGAGAATGTATTTGCCATTTTTCCGCCATATCTGCGTCACGACGAGGCACTGGTGAAGAAGAAGGGCGTGCTCTTCGTGGGTGTACACTCACTCAGTGGTGCGAAAACGATGGCCGACCACTGTAAATGGTACTGCAATGTAACATCGTGCCCCACAGCTCTTCAGTTCCGCCTCCTCATCCTCCTCAGTGTGCGGAAACTAACACGAAGGTCCCGCCTCCCTACAAAAGAGGGGCCCTCTCCAGATGCTAATGACACATGTGACTTGGCAGAGATGGCTAATGGACACGAGCAGAAGTGTGAAGGGATGGAGCAGTCAGAGCTCTCCCCCCACGGAAGCGACCCGATCGCCACGGAACCACCGTTGGGCACCCGGCCTGGAAACCCTCCTACGCTGCAAGAAGCGGAGGATACCCTAAGAGGCCTGGCCCGGCACCGGGAGGAGGTCGCCAGGATGGAAGCCAGCTGGCGTGCCCTAAAACTAAACTTGGAGCGGCGCCAATCCCTCTTACCTGAAGTGTCTGTACCGGAAGGTGAGGCACCCGTTCTAGTAGAGGAGCCTTTGCAATGTGATCCGGTTGACATTGTCGCAGTGGAGGCACCCGTTCCTGGAAAAAACTCTGCACCGGCAGCACCCCAGATCCCGCTGTCTGCCCCCGTCGCTGAGACAGAAGAAGCGACACCCGTCCTCATGGAGGAGACCGCGCAGGCACCAGAGGTCTACCTGCCTGTACCGGAGCCCGACTGTCATCTGTTCCAGAGCCGGCTGCTTCCTCCGCAGGTGAGCGCCGCCAGGACTGGGGGGCGCCAGGAGAGCTGCCGCAAACCGGACACTGTAAGCTGCAGTTTGATGGTGGAGACATGGAGCTGCTGGTGGAGGAGAATTTCAACCGGCGTCAGGAGGAAGAGTGGAGACGTTGGGAGCGGGAAGCAGAGGACAAAGGGAGCAGCGAGAAACCCAAAAGCTTCGCCAACGTCAGCTGGAGAAGGACCGGGCAGATAAGGACCGGATGAGAAAAGATAAAGGAACCCTGTGGGAGCCGCGGCGTAAGGGTGCATTACGGAGCTTTAAATTAAAGGTGGTTGGGGCTTCATCCAGGAGCCTGGACTTTATTTAGAAGTCTTTGTGACCCGGCGGGACGTGGAGACTCACCTCCCAGAAGGACACCCGGGGAGGGACCTGTTGCCAGGAGACTTGGTGACTTACACCCGACACTGGGGTTACAATGGATGGTACGCCCTAAATGTTACCAGGTGCGACCCCTACTCCCCAGAGTGTCAGGAACCTGTGAGACCCTCGGAGCCTTCAGCCTCCCACATCCAGGCCTCTGCAAAAGTGCCCACCCCACGCCGTAAATCTCCCCAGCCTCCCTCAGTGGTCTCCTCAGCAGCCCCAGCTATGGACATGATAAGTATAGCTGGCCCATACCCGGCGCCTGTTAGGCCCCCTGGGGTTCGTTCAGTCCGGGACATAGGGTTCCAGACCCGGAGGGAGATGAAAGAGGTGGCCACACAGACCCAGATAGCGGGTCACGACTTCACTGTACAGGCCACACGACGTCATCAGGTCCTGGTGGTCCTTGGTGACCTCGGATGTTTGGCAAGCATCAGAAAAGTACCAGGTGGTACCTGGAACACCCCTGCCAAAGAATTAGAAATAACCCGGACAGGGTCCCTGTATGTAAATAGTTAAATTGTTGATGTACCCGGACGGGTGAATGTTCATAAAAAAGTTTTTTAATTTAATAAAAAAAAACAAAACACAGTTTTCATTACTTTTATTACAGTCTCATCCTGCGACGCCATCGATCTCCTGTAAAATAAAAAAAAAAAAAAAAAGTATACCACCTGACCGACGCAGTCCATAGTAACGAGTGTCCCACGACGATCCAGCTCTGCTACATCAGAATGACAGGCAGAGCCTGACATCCCGGCGCAGCACAGCTGATTACCTACTTCCCCGGCGGTGACGTCATCGGACTGGTTTACGGCCGGGATTACCCTGCAGTCACTGCAGTTATCGCGAAAAACTGCATGTGACCGCCAGGGAGAAGATAATGGCGGCCATCAAGCAGTCCAGGACGTGACCGCCCGAGATCTTCTGCCAGGTAAGTGCCGCTGACTCCTGACAGACCCGACCGACGGACACTCACAGTGACAGTGACAAATCCGATTCCGGTATTCGATATGACGAAAATATCGGTATTCGGAATTGAAAGGCCGATACAGCTAATATCGGCCGATACCCGATATTTGCAGTATCGTATCGCTCAACACTATGTTTGATACATTTTGGTGCTTCCTTAAATATAACACTTCTGTCTACAACGGTTTCTCCAGTTTTTACATCACCACCTTACTGAAGTTAGCATTGTGTCTTTTCGCATAGTTAACCTTTTTCAAATGTTTTCCACTTTAAAAATCTAAATCATAAGAAGTAAAATCATAAAAAAATCTCAAAAATAATGTGTGATGAAATTTGCAACTTTTAAAGCCTTGATAACGTTACACCTTTATGTTCTGAATTCATTACAATTTTCAAGATCTATTGTTTGTGGCCAGTGAATGACATAGTGTTTTGAGTCCATTTACAGGCTGCAAATCATTACATGTCTAGTCCTGCTCTCAGCTAAGAAGAAGATAGAGCATTGTCCAGAGTGCATATATTTCTATGAGCTGAACAGTCTGGAATCTTGCCTGATACATTGTATCAAACTACTACCTGCACACAGAGCATTGTCTAGACTGGATACTTTTGTATCCACTTTTCACCCATGTGCAGATTTTGCTGCCTCTGAAAGCAATAGTGTTCTAATTCAGAGACAGGAATATTTTTGCCAGGTGTTAACAAGTTCACTGCTGGACTAAGCATGAAATGTAAAGATTACAAAGCTCAGCCATGGTTTTGGTTACTTGCATTAGTCATGGTTATTACTGCCTTGTAAAGGGGATTGGAATAAGTATTTTAGCCATCTTACCTTTTGAAAGGAATAAGTGATATTGATTAGATCCATTTTCTGTGCTCCGTTATTAGGAGACGTATAAGAGGCTGCAGATCGATACCGGGATAATAAAGTCACAATGTTTGCTGATTCTGGACATTAATTATACGAGTGGTATCTCCGCAGGATGCCTAGTTGGTGCCAGTACTTATTATCTAGACATCTATGCCCATTTACTGCATGCAAAATGCACTGTATGATGCTGCATTATTACTATACATACACTGTGTGATGCTGCATTACTAATAGAAATGCACTGTGTTATGATTTGGTAGCTGAGGAGAGCAGGCAAAAAAGGAAATACACCAGAGAGGTTGGAATCTATGGGATTGCAGTACCCTGACTAACCACCACAACTAAAGGCAGCCGTGGAGCGTACCTACGTTGGTCCTAGACGCCTCGTCACAGCCTGAGAAGCTAACTACACCTAAAGACAGAAGAGGAAAACTATCTGCCCCGGAGCAGATCCCCAAAGAACATAGAAAGCCCCCAAACATGTAATGGCGGTTAGACAAGAGGAAAATACAGACACAGACAGAAAATAGTATGAGCAAACGTTGGGGCCCAAACTTCCTAAATAGAAAAGGATAGGAAGGACACTTACTGCAATCCCAAAAAACCCTGAAAAGTACCAACTCTACTAATTACAAAAACACCTGAGATCACACGACCTCTACCACCTAAATTAGTTCTCTGGTGTAACAAAACTAAACAGCAGCCACTGAAAAAACTGGAAAAGGCAAATGAACAAACAACAGTGGCTGAACTAAACTGAGAGGAGCACAAGCCCCCGGAGGGGACCCGGCAGACCCCCACAGAAGTGCAGGACAAAATGCAAAAAGCAAGCACAAAAAAACTAAAAGAAGAAAATGTCTTATCTGTTAGCATAAGATGCAGGCATGAAACAGCAAGCTACAAAGTGAACAGGAATCAAAGATGAGACCAGAACAATTGATCACCGGCAACCCTGATGGGAGGGAACCTCCCTTATATAAGACCAGTCAGTAACACCTGATCGCCAATCTTCACAATCTTCATTGGATAGTTCAGTACTATTTGTAACCACCAGAGGGAGCTTCTGCTCAGAATTCATTTCTAGCACATTCACAACAGTACCCCCCCCTTGAGGAGGGGTCACCGAACCCTCATTTGAGCAACCAGGTCGGTCAGGATGAGCTCTGTGATACGCACGGATGAGTCTCCTAGCATGGATGTCCGAAGCAAACACCCAAGAATTGTCCTCCTGACCATAACCTCTCCACTGTGACTTAACCAAATACTGGAGTTTCCGTCTAGAAAAACGAGAATTCAATATTTTCTCAACCACATACTCCAGATTGCCCTCAACCAAAACAGGGTCAGGAGGCACAGCCATAGGAACCACTGGATCAACAAACCTCTTCAATAAGGACTTGTGGAACACGTTATGGATCTTAAATGTCCCTGGAAGAAGTAAACGAAAGGAAACAGGATTAAGAATCTCCATGATCTTATAAGGTCCAATGAACCTAGGCTTAAACTTAGGAGATGCAACTCTCATAGGGATATTTCTTGAGGACAACCAGACCAAGTCCCCCACTTCAAACCGAGGACCATCAGTCCTATGCCGGTTGGCAAACCGCTGGGCCCTCTCCTGAGAGAGGGACAACCTCTCCACTACCTGGTCCCAAATCTGCTGCATACGCTCCACAACAGAGTCAACACCTGGACAGACAGAAGCCTCCATCTGTCCTGAAGAAAATCGAGGGTGAAACCCAAAATTGCAGAAAAATGGAGACATCAAAGTGGCAGAGCTAGCCCTATTATTAAGAGCAAACTCAGCCAAAGGCAAAAAAGAGACCCAGTCATCCTGATCAGCAGACACAAAGCATCTCAGATAAGTCTCCAATGTCTGGTTTGTTCTCTCAGTTTGTCCATTGGTCTGAGGATGAAAAGCCGAGGAGAAAGACAATTGAACACCAAGTTTAGAACAAAAAGTCCTCCAAAATCTGGAAACAAACTGGACTCCTCTGTCAGACACAATGTTCTCAGGGATGCCGTGTAACCGAACCACGTGCTGAAGGAACAAAGGCACCAATTCAGAGGAGGAAGGCAACTTAGGTAATGGCACAAGATGTATCATTTTGGAAAACCTATCACAAATCACCCAGATAACGGTCATTCTCTGAGAAACAGGGAGGTCGGAAATGAAATCCATAGAGATATGGGTCCATGGTCTCTTGGGCACAGGCAATGGCATCAACAAACTACTAGAGCGAGAGCAAGTCTTGGAGCGAGAGCAAGTCCCGCAGGACTGCACAAATTCCCTGACGTCACGAGACAAAGTAGGCCACCAAAAGGACCGACTAACCAAGTCTCTGGTACCAAAAATTCCGGGATGACCGGCCAACGCGGAACAATGAATCTCAGACATCACACTCTTTTTCCACCGGTCTGGGATAAACAATTTCCCAATAGGGCAGCGCTCGGGTTTATCCTCCTGACACCCTTCCAGAGCCAGTCTCAAATTGGGCGAGATGGCGGAAAGAACTACACCCTCTTTCAAAATAACAGCAGGATCAGATAACTCAGGAGAGTCCGCAAGGAAACTCCTCGAGAGGGCATCCGCCTTAACATTCTTAGTGCCAGGAAGAAAGGAAACCACAAAATTAAAACGTGTGAAAAACAAGGCCCACCTGACCTGTCTAGGATTAAGTCGCTTGGCTGATTCCAGATAAACCAGATTCTTACTGTCCGTGAGGACCACCACCTGATGTTTGGCTCCCTCCAGCCAATGTCTCCACTCTTCAAAAGCCCACTTCATGGCCAATAACTCCCGATTACCCACGTCATAATTACGTTCAGTTGGAGAAAATTTTCGAGAGAAAAAGGCACAAGGGTTACTTTTAGAGGTCTCTGGATCTCTTTGGGACAAAACAGCACCTGCCCCAATTTCAGAGGCATCAACCTCCACCTGAAATGGCAGAGAAACATCAGGCTGCCGTAGAACAGGAGCAGAAGTGAATCTCTGCTTAAGTTCCTGAAACGCAGAGACTGCCTCAGGAGGCCAATTCACCACATCAGAACCCTTTTTGGTCAAATCAGTCAATGGTTTAACAATAACAGAGAAATTACCAATAAATTTACGATAAAAATTGGCAAAACCCAAGAATCTTTGAAGAGCCTTTAATGAAGTAGGTTGGACCCAATCACAGATGGCCTGAACCTTGACCGGGTCCATTTCAATAACAGATGGGGACAAAATGAATCCCAGAAATGAGATCCTCTGTACGCCAAAAAGACACTTTGATCCCTTCACATACAGAGCATTCTCTCTCAAAATCTGGAACACAGTCCAAACATGTTTCACATGAGAGTCCCAGTCATTGGAAAAAATCAAGATATCATCCAAATAAACAATCAGAAATTTATCCACAAAATCCCTGAAAATGTCATTCATGAAGGACTGGAAGACAGAAGGAGCATTAGTGAGCCCAAAGGGCATCACTAGGTACTCAAAATGCCCCTCTGGGGTATTAAATGCCGTCTTCCATTCATCCCCGTGCTTAATGCGAATAAGGTTATATGCCCCCCTGAGGTCAAGCTTGGTAAGCCAAGTAGCACTTTTCACCCTGGAAAACAGGTCAGAAATCAAGGGTAACGGATATTGATATTTCACAGTGATATTGTTCAAGAGACGATAATCAATACACGGCCTTAATGAACCATCCTTTTTGGCCACAAAGAAAAAACCGGCACCCAAGGGTGAAGAGGATGGTCTGATATGACCCTTCTCCAATGACTCCTTGATATAAGACCGCATAGCGTCATGTTCAGGTACAGACAAGTTAAAAAGGCGACCTTTAGGGAATTTACTACCAGGCACTAATTCAATAGCGCAGTCATAGCTTCTATGGGGGGGCAAGGATGCAGATTTACTTTCGCTAAACACATCAGAAAAATCAATCAAAAAGTCAGGAACATCCTGAGCCTGGGGGGAGGCAGAAAAAACAGGAGTGTTGGTATTAACACATTGGCAGCCCCAACTGGTTACAGACACAGATTTCCAATCCAAAACAGGATTATGAGACTGTAACCAAGGGAAACCCAGTACGATAATGTCATGCAGATTATACAGCACCAAAAATTTGCAACTCTCCTGATGATCAGGTTCAACCCTCATTATCACCTGAGTAGAGAACTGAGGTTTATTCTCAGCCAAAGGAGTAGAATCGATCCCCAGTAGGGGAATAGACTTCCGTAGGGGTATCAAGGGAAACCCACAACGTTTAGCAAAATCAAAATCCACCAGGTTAATAGCTGCCCCCGAATCAACAAAAGCCTGAGCAGAAAATGTGGACAGGGAGCAAATCAGGGTAACAGTCAACAAAAATTTAGTCTGAACACTACCCAAGACAACTGAACGTGCAAAACGTCTTCCCCGCTTAGGGCAGACTGAAATAGCATGAGAGGCATCACCACAGTAGAAACATAACCCATTGCGTTTACGAAACTCATGACGCTGTGCCCCAGAAGCCACTCTATCACACTGCATGGGTTCAGAAGCTGGTTCACAAGGCAACACTGTTCCACGCATACCTCTACGCTCACGCAAACGTCTGTCAATTTGAATCGCTAATGACATAGAATCATTGAGACCAGAGGGGACAGGGAATCACACCATAACATCCTTTACATTCTCTGACAGACCCTTCCGAAAAAGGGCTGCCAAAGCATCGTCATTCCATTTGGTCTGGACTGCCCACCTTCGGAATCTCTGACAGTATAACTCAGCGTCCTCAAGCCCCTGATTTAATGCCAACAAGGCTTTTTCAGCTTGATCAGTGACATTAGGCTCATCGTACAATAACCCCAGAGCCTGAAAAAATGCATCAACATTACTCAAAACAGGATCCCCAGGTGTCAGGGAAAAAGCCCAATCCTGAGGATCGCCGCGCAGGAGAGAGATGACAATTTGAACCTGCTATGCTGCGTTCCCTGAGGACTTAGATTTCAAGGCAAAAAACAACTTACAGTTATTTTTGAAATTCAGAAATTTAGCTCGATCCCCTAAAAACAAATCTGGCATGGGAATCCTAGGTTCCACAACAGGCAACCCTGCAAGATAGGTAGCAATACTCCGAACTTCAGTGGCAAGCTCATCCACACGGCCAGACAACTGTGCAAACTCCATTGAGAGAAAAAAAAAATCCTCCTCAGCATTCAGAGAAACAGAGGGAAAAAAAAAAAAAAATCTCTGACAACTCTGACAATCTTCTTTCTTTAACACTATTTTTCCCTTCTGTGAGTACCATACAAATATCAGTTTTTGTGCCGGTGATACTGTTATGATTTGGTAGCTGAGGAGAGCAGGCAAAAAAGGAAATACACCAGAGAGGTTGGAATCTATGGGATTGCAGTACCCTGACTAACCACCACAACTAAAGGCAGCCGTGGAGCGTACCTACGTTGGTCCTAGACGCCTCGTCACAGCCTGAGAAGCTAACTACACCTAAAGACAGAAAGAGGAAAACTATCTGCCCCGGAGCAGATCCCCAAAGAACATAGAAAGCCCCCAAACATGTAATGGCGGTTAGACAAGAGGAAAATACAGACACAGACAGAAAATAGTATGAGCAAACGTTGGGGCCCAAACTTCCTAAATAGAAAAGGATAGGAAGGACACTTACTGCAATCCCAAAAAACCCTGAAAAGTACCAACTCTACTAATTACAAAAACACCTGAGATCACACGACCTCTACCACCTAAATTAGTTCTCTGGTGTAACAAAACTAAACAGCAGCCACTGAAAAAACTGGAAAAGGCAAATGAACAAACAACAGTGGCTGAACTAAACTGAGAGGAGCACAAGCCCCCGGAGGGGACCCGGCAGACCCCCACAGAAGTGCAGGACAAAATGCAAAAAGCAAGCACAAAAAAACTAAAAGAAGAAAATGTCTTATCTGTTAGCAGAAGATGCAGGCACGAAACAGCAAGCTACAAAGTGAACAGGAATCAAAGATGAGACCAGAACAATTGATCACCGGCAACCCTGATGGGAGGGAACCTCCCTTATATAAGACCAGTCAGTAACACCTGATCGCCAATCTTCACAATCTTCATTGGATAGTTCAGTACTGTTTGTAACCACCAGAGGGAGCTTCTGCTCAGAATTCATTTCTAGCACATTCACAACACACTGTGTGTGATGCTGCATTACTAATAGAAATGCACTATGTGATGCTGCATTACTAATATGTATATGCGCTGTGTGAAAACCACTGGTGTCAACTGTTTTAGCATGAAGCCTCTTGTTACGCTGACTTCCCACTGTGCTTTAACACAATGTGCAGCTGCAGTGTAAAGCATGGGGAACGGAACCACAGCTGAATAGAATTCAGGATTGTTGTGCAGCATAGATGTATTCTGTTATTAATCAAAACGGAGGTACGGGAGATGTAAGGGGAGCGCGCTATGAATATACTGGACTCATAAACTATGTGTCCGGTGCTTTCTCCCATCGCTTGTTAGCCAAAAGCCTAATGCGTTTTTTTTTCTAATGGCAGAGCAGATTTTACATAGGGCAGCATAGTCTGATGACAAATCCACTTTAATAACAGTAAGTGCATTTGTATGTGTTGAGGGAAGTGTATGATTAAATAAGTTAGTAATCATTGTTAATTGCACTGATTCTGTAACAGCCGCCTATAGCATGTAGCGATTATATATAATGAGCGTGTTCCCCGCACTCAGACGCCCCTTGTTTGGTACTTTAGCAATACTCAGGAATATGTTTCCTTTTCAGATCTTAATAAATACTTTGCTTTCCCCTTCTGTGACAGACAAGCAGGAATAACTTTTAAATGCAGAACTGCATGGAGCGTCTGTAATGAGGCACTTAGCGTATTAATGTTACCTGCTAAACACCAGCTCCGCGCGGTGGGGGGGGGGCGCTGCTTATAAGTCCTAAGACAAAAATGTGTTTCATAAACAAATGTTGAAATATTAAAAGGTAGGATTTTGGCATTGTATGAAACTAAATTATGTCTTAAAAAAAAAAAGCCCCATAGCATCTAAGTAATAAAGAAGGGGGTGGGATGTAGTGGGGAGTCGATTAGGACCCTTCCTGCACTAAGGAGTGGCTGCAAACATTATCTCTGGAGGACCCACCATGCCCATTCATTACTCAGAGATGACGATTTAAGTGTAAATTGTTCAGCACTTAATTTTTCCTGTGGAGGTGCTGTGGGGAAGTGGAACACTCTCTGCCATTTAGGCTATGTTCACACATTGTGTTTGCTGCGTTTTTTCTGCAAACAAAACCTCCTTAAAAAAAACAGGTTTTTCTGCATAGTTGCTGCGTTTTTGTTGTCTCTTGTGCGTGTTGATAGAGTTTAGAGCCTCCCCCAAAAAAACATGATGCAACGTCCTTAGGTTTTTGCACTAAAAACGCAGCAAAACCTGATACCTGCGTCTTTGCATTTACTCATTCCTTTCTGTGCGTGAAAAATGCTGTATAAACACTGAAAGAAGTGACGTGCTGCAATTTGCAAAAATGCAGCAGTTTTCCAATCCAGTGAGGGGAAAAAAAAACAATGCATGTGCATTAGATTTCTGAAATCTCATAGCTTTTGAGGGTACTGTAAAATGCAGCTTTAAAATTTGCATTTAAAAAAAAAAAAACGCAACGTTTGAACATAGTCTTAAAGTTCGGCATTTAAGGAAACACTAGTGCTGGTCATTTGGCCTTTTCAGAGAAGATTATTGCAGAAATCTGAAGGCCCGATTCCACAAAGGTTTCATGCCATAATTCTGGTGTAAGGCTATGTTCACACTTTGAGGATTTTTCGCGTTTTTTTAGCGTTTTTGCGGCAATTTTCCGCTGAAAAAACGCATGCATTAAGCATCTTATTAGTAGAATGCATACCGCAATTTTTGTGCACATGCTGCGTTTTCTTCCGCGGAAAAAAACGCAGCATGTTCATTCTTTTTCCGGAAACGCTGCGATTCTGCCGCCATAGGAATGCATTGAACTTCTTACTTTCCGCATGTGGCTATGACCACCATACGCAATAGGTTCATGTGCGGATGGTACCCAGGGTCTGGAGGAGAGGAGACTCTCATCCAGGCACTGGCTACCATATCCATATTAAAACAATAACTAAAATAAAAAATAGAGATATTCTTACCTTCCGGCGGCCCCTGCAGCCTTCCCGCCTCTCAGCGACGCTCCCGGCCAATCATGTTCCCAGGCGTCCTTAGCGACAATGACCCCAGATGATGTAGCGGTCTTGCGTAATGCTACGTCATCTGGGGTCATTGTCGCTAAGCATCCCTGGAAACGGGATTGGCCGGGAGCCTCGCTGAGAGGCGGGAAGGCTGCGGGGGCCGCCGGAAGGTGAGAATATCACGATTTTTTATTTTTAACATTAGATCTTTTTACTATTGATGCCGCATAGGTGGCATCAATAGTAAAAAGTTGGTCACACTTGTCAAACACTATGTTTGACTCGTGTGAGCAACCTGTCAATCAGTTTTCCAAGCGATGCTACAGATCGCTTGGAAAACGCTAGCATTCTGCAAGCTAATTACGCTTGCAAAACGCTAGTTTCTGGCGGGAATATGCAAACCTATAAAATGCGTATTTCCCGTGGCAGGGGAGGTGCGGGATTGCCGCGGAAATTTCCGTGGCAATTCCCGAACGTGTGCACATAGCCTAAAAGCTTGACAAGTTGGGATATGTAGGCGCAGCTCAGAGTTGCATTTACATTTTACAACTTGTTTTTTTTTACAACAAAATTGGCAGACTTGGGATGGGGTCACTGCAGGAACCTGACGCCACAGCTTATCTAATTCATTAAGTTTCGTAAGTCAGAAATATCACTCCAATCCCCTGAATAGAGAAGTCTGGCGTATCGCACGGAGGGGCACGCCACTAGTCAGATGATCCAGATTCTTGAAGAAGCGTGCATCTCTTCTTGATTCAGGAGTACCTGACTCCTACTCGCCTCCTCATCAGGACCACCGAGAACAACACGTGTCATGATATATAGGGCTTTACATGTTGCAATTCTATTTGCCTAGTGTTTTTACTATTGCATTCAGATTAGTGATGGAACAGTGAAAACTCAGGATATTGTAAATGAACATGAAATGAAAACATTAATGCACTCCTTTATTTAAGGTGACTCTTAAGAATGATCTGTTTTCTGTGTACATGAAGATTAACATGGTTTCTCATCATTTAAATTACTTAAATCCTGCATTTTGATAAGTTTTCCCCTCTAAAGTCTCTATCTTTAATTTTCAGTTGTCTCTGAGCTAGTGGGTGTAGATTAGCTCCTATGGTGTCTCCCATACACAGCACATACATACATGAGGGATTTCTGCTCTCATGTCTCTATGTAGCACATGTTCATAAGCAGCAGCTGCATGGAGGACATTATACAGCGGTACTGAGCAGTGTAGCTGTGAATCAGCTGGATTCACAGCTACAATGCTCAGTACTGCTGTATATCTTACTAGGGTAAGATAAAGTAAAGATGTATATCTTTGTACCGTGTTAGCCAGTAGATAGAAAAATATTTAGAGTTGAGAGTCCTCAGTGGTTGATACCTTTTAATGGCTAACTGAAAAGATGGTAACAAATTGCAAGCTTTCGAGACTACTCAGGTCTCTTCATCAGGCATAGACTAATACAACATCTGAAGAATCACATATTTATACACAAAATAGCACAGAAAAAATGCAATAGGTAGGACAAGTGACGTGAAGCAGAATAGTCATTATGGCAGAGGGATGAGCATAAATTTTGGAACAGTTTATAGATAAGGAGTGTGAAAGTTTTATTACCCTCTGATTGGGGTCTGGTAATGTTTTGTGATGTTTTCACAGGGTATTTGGAGTAAATTCCTTAATTGATGTAGTAGGCCATAAATCCATGTGTTAGGTTCATTCCAGCATTAAGAGTGTCAAAGGTCACCATCAATTTGTATTCGTAAATTCTTCTTTGTCTCAGAGATGTGAAATTGCCTCTGAGTACAAGTATTTCATATCTAGCAAGCTATGATCAGGGGAGCAAAAATGTTTTGCCACAGGTAGATCCATTCTCAGTTTTTGCCCGGTCTCCCCTACATACAGACCCCCAGTTGGAGATTTAGTACATATAATTAGGTACACCACATTAGATGTGATGCAGCTGAAAGTACCTGGTATCTTGTAGTCCCGATGGGAGTTGGGGATCTTTATCTTGTCCGTGGTCATTATAAATGGACAAGTTTTGCATTTCTTCTGGTTGCAAGGAGAGGTTCCTGCCGCTGATGGGGAGGACAGGGAACTTCTGACAATGATGCTTCTTAGATTTGGGGGCTAAGATAGGGTAAGATAAAACACTAGAAAACATAAGCAGGATCTGCTTCATTCTGCTCTTCACACACTTTACTAGGCAGCTGTAATCTGACACCCAAGTGATCTGTCTGGATGTTGTTTTAAGCAGAATGGACTTAAGATAAGCTTAGGATGTGGGAGCATTGGCTCATAAGTGGAGAAAGAAGCATTTGCCTCAAGATGCAGCAACCCACTTAAAGGTGCTTGTCTGTGTATATTGTATTTGTATAATTTCTGGAACCTTCTGTGTCCTTGGATGGCGGAGGGCAGAAAGTTTGACAAGTTTAAAAAAAGTTACAAAACATTGAATCCCAACTGCAACTTCCTGTCGCCACTTGTAGGGAATCCTAATAACCTACGACTCATTCTTTTGTAGTTTCCCTTTTTCCTTCTTTCAAATTGGATTCCATTGGGTTTTGCAAGTTATAGCAACAATTGAATGTGACAGGCAATTAATACTCAGTAGCAAAACTAAGAGAAAAAAAAACCCTCTTAGACAGGCAGGTCCCTTGTACTTTCAAATCATCTCAAAAGATTAATGAGTTTAGTGATTTACTTGCTTGCACAACAGAAAAGAAGTAGAATGTGTGCGCTGCGCCGTGTTTTATCCCATGCATTAAAGAGATGGAAATACAGTTATTTGATCTGCTCTAATTAGACTAAAAATAGAAGTTTTATCTCCAGTAAAAATCTAATTATAACTTTGTAAGCGTTTCCTGCTCTTTATGTTGTAAATCGCCCACCGTGCAGTGATGCAAAGTGCAGAAATTCTACAATAAGTCCAGTGCCAAATCCTTGGTTAACTGAAGCCCCTTTCTCCCCCACCTTCATCCATAGATTACATTAAAAAGTCTGAGAGTATGCTGCAATACCAGACACAACCTGTGGGTTAGGGAGGTGCTGTTGAAGGAAAAAAAATGCTTTTTATTATCAAATACACAGATATCTGCTAGGAAAATGGAGGGGAACCACAATGCCCGTTCTGCAAGCCATTGAATCAAACTTAATCCAGAAGAGAACTGAATTGAAGTCAATGGGAGTTAGTGCAATAGTTGAGCAAGATGAGTAAATTAAAGAAATGGCTAACCTGCAATCTAAACTCAACTAAAATGATGCAACTTTGAATATAGTTTTCATTAATAAACTTCTGTCGTTTTGTGTTTACAGCGCTTTATGCAGCGATAATGTCTCCATGGTAACAGACAACAAATAATCTCTGTGTAGTCTGAGTGTGGAGTCATATTCTCTTCCTTATGCCCCTTTATTTTGTGTGTGTTGTAAAAGCAACAAATTAGCAATAAGACTTAAAGGGCAACTGTACTGTCAACAATATTTGCATATATCAGTAGCACATCTGAATGTAATAGAATTCTGCTTTCTCCATTTATGAGCCTCTTCTCCCCTTGAACCCAATATTTATTCTGAAAAAAAAAACAGTGTAACTCCATCTTGCTCAAGACAAATACACTAAGATATGCTATTATACTCTATGGAGGAAGAAGGTGTAAGGAGCAGAGGGAGACATAGAAAGATGCTGAACCTTCCAACAAGTCTTATCTCACCCCAGAGCTGGATTCACATCTACACTGATCTGGACTATTGCATAATGTCCTCCATACCTATGCTACTTCTGTCGTCATACTAACTAAGGAATGAAAGCAGGAATCCCTCATGTCTGTGTGCTGTGTATGGTTGACATCGTAGCAGCTTGTCTCCCTCCACCAGCTCAGAGTCAACTGCAGAATAAAAGCTAGAACCTGCAGAGGGAAAGACTGGTGAAAATCCAGAATACAAGTCATATGATCACAAGATATAGTGTTATTCCTCATGTATACACGCAGAACAGCTTATTCTGAAAAATTTCTAAAAAGTATATTTCTCCTTTAAGTATCAGACCACAAAGGTTTTGTTTGTAGTCTGTTACCATAGAGACACATAGATCTCCATAGGAGCTGTAGATGCAATTCAGAAAGATATTTTTCATCAGGACAATTTAGAAACTTTATTTTTTTTTCCAGGATGACATGTCCTTTAAAGAAGATTTTGCCTTGTTTGTGATTCTTCTCATTACCGGCTATGTTTGGGTAATGTGAGTACAATACAGAATTGTTTGCCCAGGCTCCCTTATGTCTTGTGATCCAATGTAACGTGGTTCTCCTGGGAATGAACCGGTGATGAGTGCTGTCTCACAGACGTACATAATTACAGCTTTGTCTGTCTAGTAGAATCATCAGTCACTGGCGGCAGTGATGGTTACTGTATTCAAGAGGTAAAGTGCAGATCCAGAGACGTGGAACATTCAGGGTTTGTGTCACGGGACCATAATTACATTGCTGAAGTGACTTCTTAAAGCAAAATCGCCAAAACTCCTTCTTTTATATAGCCTTGGTGCATGAGTCGACACATAAATACTTGCAGATATGTATGTATACACAGGAGCGGATACATATTTATACACAGGAGCTGATACATATGAATACACATGAGCGGATGCAGATACATATGTATACACAGGAGCAAATACATATACATATGTATACACAGGAGCAAATACATATGTATACACAAGAGCAGATACATATGTATACACAAGAGCAGATATGTATACACAGGAATGGATGCATATGTATTTACAGGAGCAGATACATATGTATACACGGGTGGATGCAGATACATATGTATACACAGGAGCTGATACGTATGTATACACAGGAGCGGATGCATATGTATACACAGGGGTGGATGCAGATACATTCAGTGGGAAACATAAGTATTTGATACACTGCCGATTTTGCACGTTTTCCCAACTACAAAGAATGGAGAGGTCTTTTTTATTGTATTTACTCTTCAACTGTGAGAGACAGAATCTAAAAATATCAGGAAATCACATTGTATGAATTTTTACATAAATAATTTGCATTTTATTGCATTAAATAAGTATTTGATACATTAGAAAACAGAACTTAATATTTGTCCAGAAACCTTTGTTTGCATTTACAGAGGTCAGACATTTCCTGTAGTTCTTGACCAAGTTTGCGCACACTGCAGCAGGTATTATGGCCCACTCCTCCATACAGATCTTCTCCTGATTTTTCAGGCTTAGGGGCTGTCGCTGGACAACATTGAGTTTCAGCTCCCTCCAAAGATTTTCTATTGGGTTCAGGTTTGGAGACTGGCTAGGCCACTCTAGGACCGTGAAATGCTTCTTGCGGAGCCACTCCTTAGCTTCCCTGGCTGTGTGTTTCAGGTTATTGTCATGTTGGAAGACCCAACCTGGTGGCCAGAATCTCGCGATTCATGACCCCATCCATCCTCCCTTCAATGGAATGCAGTTGTCCTGTCCCCTTTTCAGAAAAGCACCACAAAAATATAAGATTTCCTCCACCATGCTTCATGGTTGGGACAATGTTTTTGGGCTGTACTCATCCTTCTTCTGCCTCCAAACACGGCGAGTGGCGATAATATCAAAAAGTTCTATTTTGGTCTCATCTGACCACATGACCTTCTCCCATGCCTCCTCTTGATCATCCAGATGGTCTTTGGCGAACTACAAATGGGCCTGGAGATGTGCTGGTGTGAGCAGTGGGACCTTGTGTGCCCTGCAGGATTTTAATCTTTGACGGCATAGTGTTACTAATGGTACTGTATGAGACTGTGGTCCCAACTCTCTTCAGGTCATTGACCAGGTTCTCCCATGTAGTTATGTGCTGATCCTGACCTTTCTCAGAATCATCCTTACCCCACGAGGCGAGACCTTACATGGAGCACCAGACCGAAGAAGATTGACCGTCATCTTATGTTTCTTCCATTGTCTAATAATTGTGCCAACAGTTGTTGCCTTCTCACCGAGCTGCTTACCTATTGTCCTGTAGCCCATCCCAGTCCTTAGACAGCTCTTTGGTCTTGGCCATGGTGGAGAGGTTTGAGTGTGATTGATTGTGTGGACAGGTGTCTTTTATACAGGTTAACGAGTTCAAACAGGTGCAGTTAATCCAGGTAATGAGTGCAGAGTAGGAGGCTTCTTATAGGAAAACTTACAGGTCTGTGAGAGCTAGAATTCTTGCTGCTTGGTAGATGACCAAATACTTATTTCATGCACTAAAATGCAATTGAATTATTTAAAAATCATACAATGTGATTTTGTGGTTTTCATTTTTAGATTCTGTCTCTCACAGGTAAAGTGTACCTACGAAAAAAGTTACAGACCTCTCCATTCTTTGTAGGCTGGAAAACTTGCAAAATCGGCAGTGTATCAAATACTAATTTCCCGACTGTAGAGAATGCATCCAAAACAGATGCATCAGGGGGTAGATAGGTGCAGATCTGGGCATATCATAGCTCGAGGGTGTGCTGTATTTGCACTTTTTATGATGATGCACATTATTGTGATGTCAGCATGAACCCCATGTGTATTCTGCGCAATATCAGTAACAGGAAGGAAAGAAAAGTGACACCGGATACTATGTAACCTCCGCACATAGCTCAATAATAAACCTAGAGCAGGGAGGCACTTGGTTCCATTAGTTAGAACGCCCCTTTGGGACTAATTTAGTCAAATGTATCAAGGTTGAAGTATCTTTTAAGGTTGTTCTCATACGTACAGAAAGCGATCGCTCTTTTCTGTCCTAATGACACCTGTGGCTTTACCATAAGTAGTTTCCATGTTGTTGTGCGTGTTATAACTTGGGTACAGCCATTTCTTTTATCTTCTCCTGGGAAAGCCAGTGTGGCATCCTCAGCAGAGCTCATAGAAGTTGTTATGCAGATTTTCTAAATTGATTCATGACTTGGGATAAAAAGCCAAACCAGAACGGTATTGAATTATAGGATTGCTAGAGTTCCTATTCCGTTCCTGTGTAAAGAGGATATTTGCATCATTAATTTCCCATGGCCGATAAGTCTCCATACGCCAGCTGGGCGCTCTCCACAAAAGAAAAGTTCCCCCTCTAGATCCCATTTCACAGGTATAACACGTACCCATTATAAGCTAAGGGGCTGTTCCCTTGTCCCTGTTATTTTATGGACCATGTGTCTCCAAAAAAATAAATCACAGAAACATATCCATTTTTGATCGAAATCACGAATCAAAATTACCAATACAAGTCTAAGGATTAGTGAAAATCATGGACAGCACCCGGGAGGCCATCCATGTGCAATTTTTTTATGCTTTCTGCTTTTAATACTGACCAATTTTGATCGGAGGTTAATCACAATCAGCAATGGAAGTCAAGGAGTCCGTGAAAAAAATTGGACTGCATTTGGATGACATCCGAATGCCATCCAATTTTCACAGACTATCAAAATGGAGAAGGTGGAGAATTTTTTTTTTTTTAATTTCTCCATGTACGAGAAAATTGGATGACTCTGGTCTGCGTAGAATAATTGGTCCTATTTTCTCGTACGTGAAAAAAAATCGGAAGTCTGATTGAGGCTTAACACATCAGATCACAAACTAAGCAATTTGGGAATCGGGGCGCCCACTGATCTACATGATCTTATTAATCATTTTCACATCCTGTTAGTTATTTTCAGAGGTTATAATTTTTTTGTATAAAGATGTTATATCAATTTTTTATCTAATTTTTATATATTATTACTTTGAATGGAAATAATTGTTTTCTGTCAGCAGATAAAGATCCTTACTAGTCATATAACGGTGTGTAAGATTCACAAGACAAAGCTTTAATAGCTGAATATTCCAGTTGATGATGGCTCCAACAATGCTGTCTCAAAAGTTGACATGTCTCCTGAGCCTCATGCATCGCCCTGCTGAGTGCGGTCTTTCCTTGTAGGTTGCTCTGTTTCCATAGAATTGGCAAGTTGTCCTTTGATCTGGAGCCTGCGATGCCTCATTCCTCACCCGTAGATAAATAACACTGTGAAATAATCATGGCTTAATAGAAAACACTTAGCCGTACTCTAATATTTAAGACTCATTTTCCTTTTTTTTTTCCTTTTTCTTCCTTCTTGCTCCTGATTAAAGAGAAGACAAATTCGAGTCATTTATTTCTGCTCTGGTGACTTGTAAATATTTATCTTGCAGTGACACGCAAATTACGGCGCTCATTAGAGGCGCTCTCGCATTCTGCCGGCATTGTATATGGGCCTGCGCTTGCATTTTTTTTTTTTTATTTATGTAAAATGCCTATTTTTAATGTTCACTTCATTGTCGGGAAAGATCAATTGTATTCATAAGCTTCTTTCAAATGCTAGAAAATGACTCCTGACATTAGAACTGAGATGAAAATCACAAAGTGGCAACCGGTGATTTCCAAATAACACTGTAAGCACAAAAGTTCAGTAATTACCATAATTTTTCCATTTTTTAATACAAGTTGCAACATTGTCAACTGCACCTTTGTCGTCAAAGAAAATATATTCCTTGCATTTAGCTTTTCGCATGGATAAAGGAGTGTATTCATCGTCTGGCTTCTCCTGCCTCTTGGCTTTTTCTTGATGGGGTGCCGTGTGCTGCTGAATTATTGACTGCTTGGGCAAGCGCCATTGGTGTCCGATGTTGGTAGCAAAGGCAACTTTACTTCTGCAGCATGGGAGGAACACAGGGGATGATTCAGTCAGACTCAGAGCACCGCTTTTTGAAAGAAGGGGTCAAGCGAGCGTAAATTCTCTCATGCAAGAGAACTGGATGGGTTGTATAAATGACACTCGGATCAAACTGTAATCCAAGTTTGACCAGAGTGCCCGCTTAGCGCGATCGATTCTCTCAGAAGGGAGAATCGTAGCACAAAAGAGAAGATGGAGAACAAGATTTCTCCATCTTCTACATTGTGTGACTACTCAAAAATTGGACTGCACTGAGATGTCATCCGAGTACAGTCTGATGATTTCCACGCACCAGTAGACTTGATTAGGTTTGTGCAATCCGATTTCCTCTGCAAATCACCGCATGCTGCAAATTTTTTCTCATGTCGAAGTGGCATGAACCACCCCCCGCAGATCTGCACTGCCCCGTAGAATAACATTGGTTTGAGTTCTATCCGATAAAACATCAGCTAGCACTCGTCCGATGTATATGCCCCCTAAAGGGAACCTGTCGGCTGCTCTAACCCCACAAACTACCACCATGTCTTTATTGAATTCTATATCTACTTTTTACCAAGCCCCTTTTTGTACCTTATTAATTTTTGAACCACCATAAACTAAACTTTGAAAGTGCGCTTATGAAAAAATAATTAGTGGGTGACTAGTAGTGGGGCCATTTTTTTCCCCTACTAATCCTCCCACTAATTGTTATCATGCCCCTGCAGACATGCAGATATGATTTGCAAATCCCGCATATGTGTGCATCGTTTTGCCTCCCTGCCAGTGATGTGAGTAGCCGGGTGTATGTTTCCCAGCTTTATCAGCACACTGTGCTTGCCCACCGAGGCAGCAGTGATTCAGGACTCAGCCAGCTGTGCAAGTCTTAGATCCCCCATATACACCAATCCACCAGTGTTTTGTGTTTCCATCAATGGTACATAGTGGCTTTAAAACCAGTTTTATGCTATGTTCACACAGTGCGTTCTTTTTGCGATTTAAAAGCTGCTTTTTACAGTACCAGGAAAAGCTATGAGATTTCTGAAATGTCATACACACGCTTTTTTTTACCCCTGACTGAATTGGAACACTGCTGCTTTTTTTTAAAGCATCAGCGTTTTTTTTTCACCCATAAAAGCAATGATAAGTGCAAAAACATTGCCAACAGATTTTACAGGTTAGTGAAAAAAACAAAACCCTTCTTTTTACTGCGAGACAGGTTTTGGTTAAAGGGTATGCCCTAAACAACACCTAACGATCGTAAAAACGCACTATTTACGATCGTTAGATGTGTGTTCGGCTGTCACGCGAGGCCCTGCGATCTGTCGTCGTGACACGTCGACCCTATTTAGTCGTCGGCGCCGAGGTAAGTATATATCGTAATTGTGCACCTTTCTCGTTGCGTACTTTACGCAAGTCGTTAAGAATCGCTACCGCGAGGTCCTAGCATCGCTAAGTAAGCCGCACTTACGAAAAAAAATCCCTGATGCTTAGTTGTCTTTAGCTATCGCTAGCGGGATTGTTTGTGTGGCTCCTTAAGAGAGCAGGTTTTGGCTGCGGAAAAAAAAACAAGCAGCAAAAAAGCAAAATATGAACACAGCAGTTGTAAAATTGATTTTATTGTGTTTCAACAATCAATAAAATCTAAGATAAAGCAAAATTAGCAAATACCCTATAGTGCGTAAATAATTATTGCTATTAGTTTACTTACTGCATGCTATTTGCTCATTTGGTTGTTAGTGGCCAGTGTGAACATGCGCCTACACATTGCATGCACACCAATTTATATTGCAAGTTACTACTTTCATTTTTTGCAACAAATAAGCTAAGAAAAAGGGGCTTGTTAGAAAGTAGATATAGGTAAAGACATAGTGGTGGTTTTGGAGTCCAAGAGCTTGGAAGCACGCACTGCTTGCACAAGGAACTGTCCTCCACTTATAGACTACAAAGGTGGCGGATAACCTAGCAGTAATTTGCAGAATTGAAAAGTTACTCCGTATTGAGAACAGAGAGGTAAATTGCAACATTGTTTGATTTTACAAGCACTTTGCAATTTTACCTATTTAACAAGATGAGAGAAAGGAAGTAACAAAATGTCAGAAAAGTTACTGATTTGGAGGGAAGATGTGTATCTTCGTACCGTAAAAGGTATCAACCACTGAGGACTCTCAAGTCTAAATATTTTTTTGATTTGGAGGGGTAATGTTTTGCCTTGTGGAGACTTCCAAGCCAGTGTAAGGAGACTTACAGGTCATGCAATGCTCCTCTGGGAATTTAAATATGTAATTAGCCTCTTTAAAGTTGGATAGGACACGAACTCTAGCGCTGCCTATTAGAGGTTGCAATCCTAAAATATATTATCCTAAGTCTTGTGGCAAGGTTTTTTTAATGTATTTAGGTTTTTAACGGCCTTCGACTCGATCTCAAGCCATGGTTACTTGCTGAATGAACGGTCTGTAGGAAGATAAGCCTAAGTAGGTCCAGCAGGGTCGTTTCCGCAATTATCTTGATAGTATCAAGCCACCGGGTTGCTGATCTTCCTCTTCGCCTTGTTCCTTCTATAAAGGTTTGTTACAGGGTTGATATTGACCTACACGATTGCTATTTCCGTTAGGCGGCACTAGAACTCTCCGAAGGAGCCGGTTGCATATTTAGAAAAGTTCTTTTAAACTTATTTTTTAGTTAATGCCTGGGGATACTGGTACACAGATACTGGTCAGAACAGGGCAGATGCAATTTGTCCAATGTAATGCAATGATTTTGGTCCAAATTTTGCAATTCTGTATCAAACAAATCACACTGAAATGCTTTCTTCCCTAAAAGAGGTTGTAATAGATTAACACGGCATGGCTGCCTGCTTTCTTCTTGTTCACAGAAGTTGCAGGTGGTATTTTTAAATAACGGTGGATTAAAAAGGGAAATCCAGGTCCACGGTCATGCAAACTTCTTTATTTAACAATAACACACGGCCTGAAATAAAACTTCGTTATCATCTTCGAGTTTCAGGTGTCACATCATCTTTATGATTAAAGGTGCTGTGATACCTGAAACGCGTAGATTTGAACATGAAGTTGTGTCTACTGTCCTATGTGTTAATACATTAACATTAGAAGTTTGCATTTCCATGGAGCTAGATTTTCCTCTTTCATCCACCATATCTTTAAGCCGAGGCTTTTTCTCCGTGATCCGGACAGAATAGGATACACAAACGGTGAGCTGTAAGGCTGAGTTCATATTGCGTTAGGGCAGTCCGTTTGACGCATGCGTTAAACAGACTGCGCTAACACAACTGCCTTTTCTTGATCACGGTAGCGCAGATGGAGCATCTGCGCTAGCAGTGACGGACCCTTGAACGCTGCAGACCGTGTCCGAGGGTCCGTCACAGCATGACGGCACATAGTTAACGCATGCCGATTATGACATGCGTTAGCAATGCGCTACGTTATGGCAGTCTATGGGTGTGTTAACGGATGCGTTACATCGCGTTAATGCTGCGTTGTAACGCAATCCGTTAGACCAGTGTTTCTCAACTCCAGTCCTCAGGACCCACCAACAGGTCACGTTTTCAGGATTTCCTTGGAATTAATGCTTGAGCAGGTGATAAAATTATCACCTGTGTATACTATCACCTTTGCAATACTAAGCAAATCCTGAAAACATGACCTGTTGGGGGGTCCTGAGGACTGGAGTTGAGAAACACTGCGTTAGACGGACTGCCATAACGCAATGTGAACCCAGCCTAACTCCTTTTTCCATTTTTTAATAATAAAATTATTAACCTGTTAATATATTTGCCTTTATTTTACTGTTCTTTTGCAATGGGACTCAAATGACCAATCCTGAAATAAAGGGTAAATTATGGAAAAAAAAAGCCTCAGATTTGCACATTGATTTATGTGAGATTAGAGGTTATTTTATAATTTTTTTTTCCTCTGCGGTATTTTAAGTTGCCTTGCATTACTAATACTTTTCTAGGGAGAGCACTGTTCATACTGATAAACTGCAGCTTAGGAGTACTTGCCGTTTCTTGCTTGCCAAGTGACACCATCTTAAAGATGAATGACTGACTTGTGACATTTACCTGCGGTTTTAACATTCCGCCTTGATATATGCAGAGTAGCTTGTAGCTGTAGGTTATCTTCTAATGCGGAGGCTTTGTCATGTATAAGTCTGTGTGTCGCAGACGCGTGGTATAATCATAGCCTGGAATTATATCTGCAGTCATTGAGCGCTGACATGCTCATACATTATATTGTCACTGTAACATTTGAGAAGAAATACAATTGTATCATGTCAAAACCTAATGCAAACAAGCAGCCAGCGCATCCTGCAAAGCTCATCACTCACCTTACTGGAGACATTAGGAAATCTGCGCAGCGACAACAGTAAATATGGACTTGCACAGTAAAATATTGAGGCAGAGGATGATTTAAATGGGCTCCATATTTACTGTGCAAATTAATGTAATCCGTCGTTTCCAGCTGTGAGACATTTCAGGCTCCATGTTCTCAGAACCTTTTTTCATCCAGAGGTTTTATAAATCATAGAGTAAAGTATACAGCATACTTGCTTATGTTCTCCCTCTAACCTCTACTGACTGACATGATGTCACATGCAACTAAGGGAGGATCAGGAGGCAGTCAGCACCAATTCTGCTCAGGAACCAATACCAGGCTCTTACACAGGAGAACGATGAAGAAATACATCAGGATAAGACTTTGCCCACAAACAACCTTGTACGCCCTCAGAGTCCTCCTGAATGGAGAAAGAAAACTGTTGTGAAGAAGAAACGGAGAGTTGTTGTCATGGGCGATTCCCTGTTGAGAGGAACAGAGGCCGCTATCTGCAGACCGGATATAACCTCAAGAGAAATCTGCTGTCTTCCAGGTGCAAAAATTAAAGATGTGTCTGACAGGATATCAGGACTCTTCAGACCTAAAGATGACTACCCATTCCTGCTAATACATGTGGGGACAAATGACACCGCTAGAAACGACCTGGAAACCATCTGCAGTGACTTTGAAAACTTAGGTAAGAAAGTGAAAGAACTGGGAGCGCAGGTGGTCTTCTCTTCCATCCTCCCAGTGGATGGCCATGGAACAAGGAGGTGGAATAAGATTCTGCAGGTGAACAACTGGCTACGTCGATGGTGCCGTCAGCAAGGATTTGGATTTCTGGATCACGGAGTGAATTACCTATACGATGGACTACTTGCTAGAGGTGGGGTGCACCTTACGAAGACTGGAAAACATGTATTTGGAAGTCGCCTTGCTACACTCATCAGGAGAGCTTTAAACTAGAACAATGTGGGAAGGGAAGCAAAACGCCAGCAAAAGCCATACACTTGACAAATACTATTGAGATTTCTGCTATTAGAAGTGAAGGGGAAGAACAAAGACAAAAAAATTTACATAATAAAAATATTGAAGGAAGAGAAACCAATCACAAACTAAAGTGTTTCTATACGAATGCACAAAGCATGGGCAACAAACAAGGAGAACTGGAGCTACTAACGCAGGAGAAGAAATATGATGTCATTGGAATCACTGAGACTTGGTGGGACGATACACATGATTGGAATACAAGGCTAGAAGGATACAACTTATTTGCAAGAAACAGACTTGATAAACGAGGAGGAGGTGTTGCATTGTATGTTAGAAAAGCGTATATCTGCACAGAGATTGACGCTTCAGAGACTGGGAGTTCTGTGGAAACTGTTTGGGTAAGAATACAAGGACAGAACAATGGAAAGGACACCATTGTAGGCATTTACTACAGGCCGCCTGTGCAAGCTGAAGATATGGATGAACTCTTTATGCATCAAATGGCCAAGTTCTCCAAAAAATATGACATAGTGGTCATGGGAGATTTCAACTATCCAGACATTTGTTGGGAATCTCTCTCAGGCAAAACTAACAGGTCCAGGAAATTCTTATCCTCTCTTGCTGACAACTTTATCTTCCAAAAGGTAATGGAGAAAACAAGGGGATCTGCTACCTTGGATCTAATCCTCATAAACAGGGAGGAAATGGTGGAGGAGGTAAGAGTGGCTGGGACTCTAGGAGGTAGTGACCATGCTATTTTAGAATTTTGGATAACAAGAGGAGGAAGACCTGTGAAGACTCAGACGTCAAGGTTAGATTTCAGAAAGGCAGATTTTAAGGAACTCAGAAAGAGAATTGGAGGGATCCAATGGCTGGATATCCTTAAGGACAAAAATGTCCAGGAAGGATGGAAAATCTTGAAAAATTAGATTCTCAAAGCACAATCGTTAACAATTCCGAAAAGAGGGAAGAATGGGAAGCATTTAAGGAAACCAGGATGGATGAACATAGAACTTAAACACATGCTAAAAAGGAAGAAAGAAATGTTTATCAAATGGAAAGAGGGAGGCATATCTAAAGAAGAATATAATGCCGTCTGCAGAACCTGCAGGGCACAAATCAGATTATCTAAAGCTGACAATGAATTAAGGCTTGCAAGTGATGTCAAAAGCAACAAAAAAGGATTTTGGGGATACGTCAAAAGTAAAAGAAAAGTCAAAGATGCTATAGGATTTTTACAGGATGAAAATGATGAAATGGTAAGTCAGGATGTTGAGAAGGCTGAACTTTTAAATTCCTATTTTGCATCTGTTTTCTCTCAGAAAGGAAATGTAACATCAACTGATCTTCACTGTCCTATTAAAGGAATAGAAGAATCCAGGATATCTATAAACAGAAAGACAGTGAGGAAACACTTAGCTAACATAAATGAATTCAAGTCTCCAGGTCCAGATGAATTACACCCCAGGGTACTGAAGGAGATAGCAGAAGAAATTCTTGAACCACTGTCCATAATCTTTGAAAATTCTTGGAGAACAGGAGAAGTCCCAGAAGACTGGAGAAGAGCAAATGTTGTTCCTATCTTCAAAAAGGGGAAGAAGGTGGACCCAGGGAACTACAGGCCGGTGAGTCTGACTTCTATACCAGGAAAGATCTTTGAACAAATTATTAAAGAACATGTATGCAAGTACCTGGATAAGAATGAAGTGATTAAACAGAGTCAGCATGGGTTTGTAACTAATAAGTCATGTCAGACTAACTTAATTTCCTTCTATGACAGAATCACTGACTGGGTGGATCAGGGAAATGCTGTAGATATAGTATATCTTGACTTCAGCAAAGCATTTGACAAAGTATCTCACACAATCCTTATTGAAAAAATGACTAAGTATGGAATGGACAAGGCAACTGTTAGGTGGATTCATAACTGGCTTAGTGATTGGACCCAAAGAGTGGTTGTAAATGGCTGCACATCCAGTTGGAAGAATGTCTCAAGTGGGGTACCACAAGGCTCTGTTTTGGGCCCTGTATTGTTCAACATCTTTATCAATGATTTAGATGAAGGAATTGAGGGTAAACTGATCAAATTTGCTGATGACACAAAGCTAGGAGGGGTAGCTAATACTAGAGAAGAGAGAGAGAGGATTCAAAAAGATATACATAAACTGGAGCAGTGGGCAGCAACTAACAGAATGGATTTTAACAGGGAAAAATGCAAAGTACTACATCTGGGCAATAAAAATGAAAAAAGCATATACAAAATGGGAGGAATAGGGCTAAGTAACAGCACATGTGAAAAAGACTTGGGTATACTAATTGATCACAGACTTAACATGAGTCAACAGTGTGATGAGCAGCAAAAAAGGCAAATGCAATTCTAGGATGTATCAACAGAAGCATACAGTCTAGATCACGTGAGGTCATTATTGCCCTCTACTCCTCTTTGGTCAGACCTCATCTGGAATACTGTGTCCAGTTTTGGGCACCACATTTTAAAAAAGACATCAACAAACTGGAGCAAGTTCAGAGAAGAGCCACCAGAATGGTGACCGGTCTGCAAACCATGTCCTATGAGGAACGGTTGCAGGATTTGGGAATGTTTAGCTTGCAAAAAAGAAGACTGAGAGGAGACTTAATAGCTGTCTACAAATATCTCAAGGGCTGTCACATTGTAGAAGGATCATCTTTATTCTCATTTGCGCAAGGAAAGACTAGAAGCAATGGGATGAAACTGAATGGGAGGAGACACAGATTAGATATTAGAAAAAAACTTTTTGACAGTTAGGGTGATCAATGAGTGGAACAGGCTGCCACAAGAGGTGGTGAGTTCTCCTTCAATGGAAGTCTTCAAACAGAGGCTGGATAGACA
The DNA here is from genome assembly GCA_033576555.1 of Oophaga sylvatica. Lineage (NCBI taxonomy): Eukaryota > Metazoa > Chordata > Amphibia > Anura > Dendrobatidae > Oophaga > Oophaga sylvatica. Next base: position 35,833,883 of record JARQOD010000010.1, on the reverse strand, counting down.
TCTGTCTGGGATGATTTAGAGAATCCTGCTTTGAGCAGGGGGTTGGACCAGAAGGCCCAGGAGGTCCCTTCCAACTCTACCATTCTATGATTCTATAAGGTCTCTCGCATGTCAAGTCCTCATCCTGACCGCTTTTCGTCTTCAGATGTGCAAATGAGAAATATTCTTTTGTTAGGCAAGGAAGGTCTTCTCTTACCACTCCTGCAGGACAGTTGCATGACTCCTTGCTTACACAACTTGGGATTGTTCAAGGATATAGACACCTTTTACAGTGATAGTTTTTTATTGTTTTGTTTGCTCCCTAAATGCAAAATTAGACAAATTTCTAAATAGTCTTTGTTAAAAATGTTTTGCTGCTGTAGACTCTGCATATCGCCTAAACTTAGCTAGTGGTCATGCTGCTTCTAAAATAGTTTTTATTAAAAATATCTGCTGTAGGGTCTGTATATCTTTTTAAAGGGGTTATCCGTGACTTAGCTTATTGTTCTCTTTGGGGCTAAGAATTTGCAGACACTATCTCTGCCGGCTCCGAGTGGTCATGGACTGCCCCTGCCATTTCTGTGGTTTCCGCTGACATCACGTCAACAGGACAGCTTCTTCTATTCCGCTCTGCTCTGTCAACCCAGCATACAGTGGTGAAAAAAAAAGTATTTAGTCAGCCAGCAATTGTGCAAGTTCTCCCACTTCAAGATGAGAGAGGCCTGTAATTGACATCATAGGTAGATCACAACTATGAGAGTCAAAATGAGAAAACAAATCCAGAAAATCACCTTGTCTTATTTGGCAAGATTTATTTAGCAAATTATGGTGGAAAACAAGTATTTGGTCATGAACAAAAAGTTCATCTCAGTATTTTGTTATATATCCTTTGTTGGCAATGACAGAGGTCAAACATTTTCTGTAAGTCTTCACAAGGTTGGTACACACTGTTAGTGGTATGTTGGCCCATTCCTCCATGCAGATCTCCTCTAGAGCAGTGATGTTTTGGGCCTGTCGCTGGGCAACATGGACTTTCAAATCCCTCCAAAGGTTTTCTATGGGGTGAAGATCTGGAGACTGACTAGGCCACTCCAGGACCTTCATATGCTTCTTATGAAGCCACTCCTTCGTTGCCCTGGCGGTGTGCTTAGGCTCATTATCATGCTGATAGACCATTCTGCGTTTCATCTTCAATGCCCTTGCTGATGGAAGGAGGTTTGGACTCAAAATCTCACGATACATGGCCCCATTCATTCTTTCATGTACACAGATCAGTCGTCCTGGTCCCTTTGCAGAGAAACAGCCCCAAATCATGATGTTGCCAACCCCCATGCTTCACAGTCGGTATGGTGTTCTTTGGATGCAACTGAGCATTCTGTCTCCTCCAAACACAAATAGTTTTGTTTCTACCAACCAGTTCTACTTTCATTTCATCAGACCATATGACATTCTTCCAATACTCTTCTGGATAATCCAGATGCTATCTAGCAAACTTAAGATGGGCCTGGACATGTACTGGCTTAAGCAGGGGACACGTCTGGCACTGCAGGATCTGAATCCCTGGCGGCGTAGTGTGTTACTGATGGTAGCCTTTGTTACTGTGGTCCCTGCTCTATGCAGGACATTCACTAGGTCCCCCGTGTGGTTCTGGGATTTTTGTTCACCGTTCTTGTGATCGTTTTGACCCCACAGGGTGAGATCTTGCGCGGAGCCCCAGATCGTGGGAGATTATCAGTGGTCTTGTATGTCTTCCATTTTCTTATTATTGCTCCCACAGTTGATTTCATCACACTAAGCTGCTTGCCTATTGCAGATTCAGTCTTCCCAGCTTGGTGCAGGGCTACAATGTTGTTTATGGTGTCCTTCGACAGCTCTTTGTTCCTCACCATAGTGGAGTTTGGCGTGTGACTGTTTGAGGTTGTGGACAGGTGTCTTTTATACTGATAACAAGTTCAAACAGGCGCCATTACTACAGGTAATGAGTGGAGGACAGAGGAGCCTCTTAAAGAAGTTACAGGTCTGTGAGAGCCAGAAATCTTGCATGTTTTTAGGTGACCAAATACTTATTTTCCACAATAATTTGCAAAATAAATCTTGCCAAATCAGACAAGGTGACTTTCTGGATTTGTTTTTTTATTTTGACTCTTATAGTTGTGGTCTACCTATGATGTCAATTACAGGCCTCACTCATGTTTTTAAGTGGGACAACTTGCACAATTTGTGACTAAATACTTTTTTTCCCCACTGTAACTGCTAATGGCATGGTTCTTGATGACCGCTGGCTCCCTGCTGGCTAACTATGGAAAGCTGGCTGTCAATCAGCATGAATGTCGACAGAGCAGACCAAGGGGAAGAGCTGCTCTGTTGATGTGAGATCAAATGAAGCAGCAGAATTACCAGTAGGAGCAGTCTGCGAATGCTCTACAGCCAACAGTGATCAGTGCTGGACGGAACAGTCAGGTGGTAAGTTCTTAGCCCCGTAAGGAAACATAAGCAAAGTTTCGGATAACCCCTTTAACCTAGCCAGTTGCCATGAAATAGTCTTCATTAAAATTGTCTTATCTTGCTGGGGTAGAGTCTGTATATCTTCTTAACCTAGCTTGCTGTTATGCTGCTCTTAAAATAGAATTGACAGCACACAACTCCTGGCTGTCTCGGATTTCTCTGAGCTCCCTGTACTTATTCCTTTTTCCCTGTACACAGCAGATCAGGTTGTGGAGAGGGCAGAAAGCATCCAAGTCTTCAAGGGAGAGTATGTTATACAGGCTGAAGATGGAGGAGGAAAGGGATAGGGAGGAGGAATCGCATAAGCTGTGTTTTGATAACTTTTCATTGGAAGAGATGGAGAAATCATATACAATGTGCACATCAGTTTTTATCAGAACAGGTTTTCAGAGATCCCTCATGGGCTGTAGAAGCAAAAAGCAGCACGGGATTGAATCTGTGCTGAAGCAGAGATCTAGTGCACACCCCATCATCCTGGACACACACCTGACATTCAGCATGTACAGTATGACTGGGGAAGATATAGCCACAAAAAGTCTGTAACTGGGCACAGGTTGCAAAACTTCAGGTGGTTCCAAAGTCAATGATGGAATACAGGTTGTAGACTGAACCTGTACATCGAAGTTGTATGATAATACAAGTGTAATTGTAAATTTTAATTAGATGTTGTTCAGAAGTGAGTGTTCTTTAAGTTAGTCTTTAATAATGATGCAACATTCTGTATCTGCCATCATACAATACAGAGATACAGAGACAGTCTTCTTTGTATAAATTTTGATTTTTTCCGTCAACCAAGGCCACATATTTCAGCACCGCACAGATTGTTATAAGACTTAATCTGTTTAAGAGAAATTTCTTACAATTCAGACTTTGGGCACAAATGTAAAGTCTTTCAAGGTCATCCAATTTAGACTCGATAAAGTTCCTTGGGATTGAAATGTGTGAATAAGGCTTTCACAAATTTTGTGCTCCTGTCTTTTGTGTAGATGGTCACCGAGGGAGTAAGGATGCAATCCAGACTGCTGCTGAATCCTCCGACTGTACTGAATGACTATTTACTGCCGTGACTTTAAGTCATTCAATAGTTGTTTGTTTTGAGCAAAGTTGGGTAACTAGCTCCGGGATCACAATCACTACTTTTAAAGGGGATTGTCGGACAATTTTCCAAGATTACTGAACTGTAAATCTAGAGGTATCTCCTATATAATTGCTGTGGAATCTTAGGATGATAAAAGACATCCCGTTTGCATGACACGGCTTACCTTGGAACAGATGTGGCTGTAAGGCTTATATTTATTAGGTGACTATGTTTTGGGAGTATTGCTTGTGAAAGGAACACGCCAAGCAGAAGTGATATATTATATGTGCAAGGATAGGGCAAAGAGAGAATTCTCGTGTCATGATCACACACAGCTCTTGCTCCTGGCATAACACAGTGTATCAGTACTTCCCATATTATTTCTTTAAAGCATACATAGAAATTATATATGCATCTCAGTGAGTCAGTTCAAATTTCTCATCTAGAATGAATCATTTGAGTGCATAATGCTATTTATTAATTTACTCGTAGTCTGCGGGCTTCTCTGGTTACTTTATGGAGCAGAAAAGGAGGAGATTTTAATAACTGCAGCCCTTTACTTTCTCCCTAGTTATCAGCTGCTTAAGCTGAGAAAGAAAGAAAAAAGATCAAGGTAATTACATGCTGTTTATGCAAGCTAACTAGTATTGTTCTGTGATTACAGCAGCCTCTGCATTGTTTCAAGCAGTATGTAGGAGTATTCTAACAAGTAGGAAGCAAGTGCAACGTTATCTATTGAGTGTTCTGCCTAATTGTTGAGGTTCTGAAAGATCTGGTAACATTTTTAAGCTTGTCGTAACAAACAATGGTTATGAGAATTAAAGTGATAACATAAACCGGGGAACAGCAATGATGAGATCAAGCGGTTTATTCTCTACGCCTTTCGAGGTTGAACCAACAGGAGAATCCACTGTAATTACTACAGTGGTTCTTCTGAGGAAGAAGGTGGTTTAACTTCGAAACGCGTACTGAATAAACTTGTTCTTTATCATTGCTGTTCCCCAGTAACCTTGTTATCTACAATGATAAGATGAAGCGTTATATTTTGTTTGCGTTTCGAAGTTGAACCAACTTCTTCCTCAGGAGAGCCACAGTAATGATTACAGTGATCCTTCCTCAGGAGTGCCACAGTAGTAATTACAGAGGATTTACTACTGTGGTGCTCCTGAGTAAGGAGTTGGTTCAACCTCGAAACGCAGAGAGAATAAGCCGCTTGATCTTATCATTGCTGGTCTCCGCTTTCTTGTTATCTACGTCGACAGCATGGGCTATCACCCTCATTCTTCTACCAATTGTTTGTTAAGACGGGACTCTCGATTTGAGGGTGCTGCAGCAGCTGATTCATTTTGATTCCTCCTTTGCTGTTTAATGCAAGCAGTTCCTTAATTTTATCTAATATATATTCCTTCTTGAATAAGACTCTATTGTGCTTGGTGCCTCACCTCCCTTCTTCTAACATTTTTATGCTGTAAAATTTTGCTTGGCCTCTGTTAACTGGTCAGCAGTGCTTGATGAGGAAACATTTTTGGGAACGTCATCTTTGTAATAAATTTGTAAATTTACCTTTATATTTGAACAGGTAATTACAAGCTATTTATTTAAGCTAACTAGTATTGTCCTGTGATCACAGCAGCCTCTGCGATGTTTCAAGCAGTGACTAAGAGTCAAGTCTTATGACTCTAGATCTAACTGGGGTTTTCCCCAGTTGTTGAGGTTATTGTCAGAATGCTTAGGCTGTAATAATCATGGTTCACCGCTGCCTTTTGCCCAGCAGTATTTTTGATAAGTAACTTTTTTTTGTGAACTTCATGTTCTATAATAAAGTGGCTTATTCACGTTAATTGTAAAATTGCCATTATTTTTTTTTAACAATAGTCTATTACATCTTGAAGGGATAAATTACAGCTGCTCCATCTAGTAACCTGCATCGTGGTATAGACCAGCAGCAAATGCACGGGGGGAGTAGTAGAGTTTGTGCAAGTATCATGAGTTCTTGGTGCTGATTCCTCTCCGTAACATACGTCCTGACATGTAAGGATTGATTGCGCTTCCAGCAAGGATTCCGGATGTACAACAGCTGGATGCAGGCACCACGGGCAGGTGTACCGAACAATATGCAAGATTTACTGAACAACTGCTGCACGCAGCACTTCTTTATATAGACACAATTTATTAGGGGATGTCAGGATTGCACATTATTTGTGCTTTGATCAGCATTGTAAAGCAAGGTGGGATATACACTTAGTAAAGGGACTGCAGAATCGCATGATTTACCTGGACAAAATGTATATATGTGAGCAGATACAGAATATTTTTAACTCCTACTGTTAAGCACCGAGAGTGGTTCACACTAGAGATGAGCAAATTGCCCAAAATTTGATTTGAGAGAAATCAGCTGGGAAATTCAATTTATCATAAACTGGTTTCAGGAGAGAGGGGGAATAAAATACTATACTTGCCTCACTCCTCACCTGACCTGGCACAGCAGCTATTCGCCTGGTCCTCCGCCGGCTCATTTCCTTTCCTCCCTCCGGCTACTTGCCTGGTCCTCCGCTGACTCATTTCCTTTCCTCCCTCCGGCTACTTGCCTGGTCCACCTCTGGCTCGTTTCCCTTTGGCTCCTTGTCTGGTCCTCCGCTGGCTTGTTTCCTTACCTCCCTCGGCTCCTCGCCTAGTCCTTCATTGGCTCATTTCCTTTTCTCCCTCCGGCTCCTCACCTGGTTCTCTGCTGGCTTGTGTCCTTTCCTCCCTCTGCTCCTTGCCTGGTTCTCAGCTGGCTCATTTATTTTCCTCCAGCTCCTCGCCTGGTCCTCCTCTGGCTTGTTTCCTTTTCTCCCTCCAGCTCCTTGTCTGGTTTTCCGATAGCTCGTTTCCTTTCCTCCCTCCGGCTACTTGCCTTGTCCTCCGCTGACTCATTTCCTTTCCTCCCTCCGGCTACTTGCCTGGTCCACCTCTGGCTCGTTTCCCTTTGGCTCCTTGTCTGGTCCTCCGCTGGCTTGTTTCCTTACCTCCCTCGGCTCCTCGCCTAGTCCTTCATTGGCTCATTTCCTTTTCTCCCTCCGGCTCCTCACCTGGTTCTCTGCTGGCTTGTGTCCTTTCCTCCCTCTGCTCCTTGCCTGGTTCTCAGCTGGCTCATTTATTTTCCTCCAGCTCCTCGCCTGGTCCTCCTCTGGCTTGTTTCCTTTTCTCCCTCCAGCTCCTTGTCTGGTTTTCCGATAGCTCGTTTCCTTTCCTCCCTCCGGCTCCTCACCTGTTCCTTAAATGGCTCATTTCCTTTCCTCCTTCTGGGTTCTCGCCTGGTCCTCCGCTAGCTCATTTCCTTTCCTCCCTCCGGCTACTTGCCTGGTCCTCCTCTGGCTCATTTCCCTTCCTCTGGCTGCTTGCCTGGTCCTCCGCTGGCTTGTTTCCTTACCTCCCTCGGCTCCTCGCCTAGTCCTTTGCTGGCTCATTTCCTTTCCTCCCTCCGTCTCCTCACCTGGTCCTCTGTTGGCTCATGTCCTTTCCTCTCTACGCTCCTTGCCTGGTTCTCAGCTGGCTTATTTATTTTCCTCCAGCTCCTCGCCTGATCCTCCTCTGGCTTGTTTCCTTTCGTTCCTCCAGCTCCTTGTCTGGTCCTCCGATAGCTCGTTTCCTTTCCTCCCTCCAGCTCCTCACCTGTTCCTCCAATGGCTCGTTTCCTTTCCTCCTTCCGGTTCCTCTACTGGTCCTCCGATGGCTCGTTTCCTTTCCTCCCTCCGGCTTCTTGCCCTGGTCATATACTGGCTCATTTCCTTTCCTCTCTCCAGCTCCAATTTTCACTTTCAGACATCTTCATTCTTTGGCGCCTCCTGTGTTCATTAGGTCTCATGTAACGTCATAATGATGTCACTTTATGCCGAAGATTGAAGATGAGACCAGATTCGGAGGAAGAGAGATAACCAAGGATTGGGCAGGGAGCTGCGGTGCAAGGACAGTTAAGAGGTGAAATGAGTGTAGTGTTTTTTTTTTTGTTTTTTTTTAAACTCCTTTCTGCCCTAAACAGAATGAAAATGATTTTACAAACAAATTGGATTCTGGCCAATCAACATTTTTATTCAAGACATTTGAAGTGAATATCATATGCCTCAATTGAACTCCTGTTCAGACCTCATTCACACTGACCAAGTTTCATCAGTGATTTTCATCCGCGTTTCACCAGAGTTTGGTCCGAGAGTGATCAGTTTTTCTCATATGTGAAAAAAAAGTTTCTCCATATTCTTTATCTAATAGTCCGTGAAAATAGGACTGCACTCGGATGTCATTCAAGTGCTGTCGAATTTTAAAAAAGTTTTTCTCACGGACCCATTGATTTTCATTGCCGATCTTGATCCAACAGTCAGATCAAAATCGGACATGTTTTTGCATGGACTGTT
>JARQOD010000010.1:35495758-35825830 GCA_033576555.1 Oophaga sylvatica | reverse complement strand
GTGTGTTCTGAGTGTCATTCAATTTCCTCATACATGAAAAAATGGAAAAAAAAAATCTCCACCTTCTGTATTCCGAAAGTACATGAATATTGGACTGCAGTCAGATATGATTCGAGTGCAGTCCGATTTTTTTTTTCACTGACCCATTGACTTACATTGTCAATTTTGATCCAATCTTCAACATCAGACATGTCTTAGGCTAGGTTCACATTGTGTTTAGTACAATCTGTTTAACGGATCCGTTAAACGGATGTGCTGAAATTAGCCAAATTTGGTCTAAATTTGCCATTGCGTTAACGCATGTGACTGCGTTATGTCATTTTGATGTCCGTTCCTGAAGCACCCGTTTGTCTGCCTTCAGGCACTGTCAATAAAGTTGTTACAATTTTTTATTTTTTTTTGCCTTTTGTCTGCGTCGCGTGGGAGTGGACACATTCTCCATTTTGGAAGCATCGAGTGTACTTCTGCTGCAAGCAAGATGTTTGTGTCTCAGCTTGTAAGATTTCGCTTGATGCAGTTGTGACATCGTCAGAGAAGGCGTACTTCCGGAAGGAGATATTGGATACTGAAAGTTGGACTGCTACATTGACAGTGCGTTTCCACACTTGGTTCACCATGGCCTCTGAGTTGTGTTGTTGCTTGGTACGATGGCATGTCCATTGTGCAATCGCTTGCACTTGTTTTTGTTTGAGAGGAAGTGGGTTCCTGAGGGGCCAAAAATTCCTCGACTAGATCGTTAAATCTTTGTCGAAACAGCAAATTTCTGTGCGCCGGTATATTTTGTACTAAAGGGACATACGATAGAAACAGGCGCTTCCAATCAGCTGCGTACACTGATTCTCGTGTTTGCAAGTCCTTAATTTCACGCCTTATATCTCTGTGTTCGCTGCGACACAGATCCTCTAAACGTTGGAGTCCATCAACAATTATGGCATCGACTTCATTTTTGCCAGATGATCGCTTGCGTCCGCGCTGTGCTTGCAAACGGGCACTGACAACAGGAGCCACAGTACTACTGTCCATTGATCGTGGCTCGCTTAGGACAGACACATCTTCAGTGCCCGTCTGATGGCTTGTTTCCTGTCGAGATGGCTCCGGTGCCTCTGCCTCTTGAGGCGCAGCTGTACTACAGATCATTCTACCAAAAAAAAACATAAAATAGATTTTCATAAACACTTGTTGCTCTCACACATTTTTACCAACACAAACAATAACATTTTACTTACGATCGCTGGGACAATGTTTTCTGCGGAAACATCAATTGCTCATAGTGAACATAAGGGGTTATTTGTTTTCCTGAAGATCCACTTGGGGTGTTTTGGCTTTGTCGGTAGTTACGGACAAATCAATCTCTTATTGATCTCCAACGGGTATGGACTGCATCGGCTACAATAAAAAATACAAATCAAAGGCAAATGTTATTTCTCTTTCAGTCTTTAATCAACATAGATTTCAGTTGACCATTAATTACCAATTTTTTTTTTTAGAGGAGGCGTACTTTTCCAGATACCGACGATCCAACTCGCGAATTATTTTCTCCCCCAATCTTCGGTTTTTAAAAATATCATTATGCGAGCTGTCACTCTGATCCCATATGGAAGGATTCGCATGCACAAATGCTAAAAGAATCTCATTTTCAACGTCCAAGTGCTCTTCATCAACATCAGTGTGTCTTCTTTTTTTGGATGGCTGCTCGGACTATGTAAACACAAAGTTTTTTATTTAAAAATTATAAGGGATTTGTTCAGATTACGTTTATCACATCCCCTAGACCACAATATGTTCCAGCCCCCTTTTTCAGCAATTTTTATATTTTTAACACTTTCAGATTTTTAAAAATTATATTGTAATGTTCAAGTCTAAATATTTTTTTATCCACTGGCTAACACGGTACGAAGATACACATCTTTCCTATATTGTAATGTTGTTCGTTTATGCTAATATGTTTGTTTTGGGGGTCCATTTTTTTTTGTTAATGTAATAAAATGAGTGTAGTTTGTTAGGATAAAAAAAGGGTTTTTAAAAGTTTTTATTTTGTGGTGTTTTATGTTTTGTTTGTTTCTATAATGATTTTGTGAAAAAAAAAATTAAAATTTAATTTTGGTTCAAAATGTATACTTTGTGTGATAATTACCACTGCAACGGGAGATGATGCAGCACGGCAAGGCTGTTTTTTTATTTTTGTAATCTACAATTTGGACAAAAAAAATATTTCGATTCATGTTGCAATTTATTTATACAAAGGAAAAGAATTTCCGGCATGTACCTTTTTGGTCGCTTTATTTAATTGCTTTTTGGGGGGTGGCCTGGTTGGCTTCGGATCTGAAGAATCCTATAATTTGCAAAACAAACATGACACATGATTCCCCTCATAGAATCATAGAATAGTAGAGTTGGAAGGGACCTCCTGGGCCATCGTGTCCAACCCCCTGCTCAAAGCAGGATTCTCTAAATCATCCCAGACAGATGTCTGTCCAGCCTCTGTTTGAAGACTTCCATTGAAGAAGAACTCACCACCTCTCGTGGCAGACTGTTCCACTCATTGATCACCCTAACTGTCAAAAAGTTTTTTCTAATATCTAATCTGTGTCTCCTCCCATTCAGTTTCATCCCATTGCTTCTAGTCTTTCCTTGTGCAAATGAGAATAAAGATGATCCTTCTACAATGTGACAGCCCTTGAGATATTTGTAGACAGCTATTAAGTCTCCTCTGTCTTCTTTTTTGCAAGCTAAACATTCCCAAATCCTGCAACCGTTCCTCATAGGACATGGTTTGCAGACCGGTCACCATTCTGGTGGCTCTTCTCTGAACTTGCTCCAGTTTGTTGATGTCTTTTTTAAAATGTGGTGCCCAAAACTGGACACAGTATTCCAGATGAGGTCTGACCAAAGAGGAGTAGAGGGCAATAATGACCTCACGTGATCTAGACTGTATGCTTCTGTTGATACATCCTAGAATTGCATTTGCCTTTTTTGCTGCTGCATCACACTGTTGACTCATGTTAAGTCTGTGATCAATTAGTATACCAAGTCTTTTTCACATGTGCTGTTACTTAGCCCTATTCCTCCCATTTTGTATATGCTTTTTTCATTTTTATTGCCCAGATGTAGTACTTTGCATTTTTCCCTGTTAAAATCCATTCTGTTAGTTGCTGCCCACTGCTCCAGTTTATTTATATCTTTTTGAATCCTCTCTTTCTCTTCTCTAGTATTAGCTACCCCTCCTAGCTTTGTGTCATCAGCAAATTTGATCAGTTTACCCTCAATTCCTTCATCTAAATCATTGATAAAGATGTTGAACAATACAGGGCCCAAAACAGAGCCTTGTGGTACCCCACTTGATACATTCTTCTAACTGGATGTGCAGCCATTTACGACCACTCTTTGGGTCCGATCACTAAGCCAGTTATGAATCCACCTAACAGTTGCCTTGTCCATTCCATACTTAGTCATTTTTTCAATAAGGATTGTGTGAGATACTTGGTCAAATGCTTTGCTGAAGTCAAGATATACTATATCTACAGCATTTCCCTGATCCGCCCAGTCAGTGATTCTGTCATAGAAGGAAATTAAGTTAGTCTGACATGACTTATTAGTTACAAACCCATGCTGACTCTGTTTAATCACTTCATTCTTATCCAGGTACTTGCATACATATTCTTTAATAATTTGTTCAAAGATCTTTCCTGGTATAGAAGTCAGACTCACCGGCCTGTAGTTCCCTGGGTCCACCTTCTTCCCCTTTTTGAAGATAGGAACAACATTTGCTCTTCTCCAGTCATCTGGGACTTCTCCTGTTCTCCAAGAATTTTCAAAGATTATAGACAGTGGTTCAAGAATTTCTTCTGCTATCTCCTTCAGTACTCTGGGGTGTAATTCATCTGGACCTGGAGACTTGAATTCATTTAGGTTAGCTAAGTGTTTCCTCACTGTCTTTCTGTTTATAGATATCCTGGATTCTTCTATTTCTTTAATAGGACAGTGAAGATCAGTTGATGTTACATTTCCTTTCTGAGAGAAAACAGATGCAAAATAGGAATTTAACAGTTCAGCCTTCTCAACATCCTGTCTTACCATTTCATCATTTTCATCCTGTAAAAAACCTATAGCATCTTTGACTTTTCTTTTACTTTTGACGTATCCCCAAAATCCTTTTTTGTTGCTTTTGATGTCACTTGCAAGTCTTAATTCATTGTCAGCTTTAGATAATCTGATTTGTGCCCTGCAGGTTCTGCAGACGGCATTATATTCTTCTTTAGATATGCCTCCCTCTTTCCATTTGATAAACATTTCTTTCTTCCTTTTTAGCATGTGTTTAAGTTCTGTGTTCATCCATCCTGGTTTCCTTAAATGCTTCCCATTCTTCACTCTTTTCGGAATTGTTAACAATTGTGCTTTGAGAATCTCATTTTTCAAGATTTTCCATCCTTCCTGGACATTTTTGTCCTTAAGGATATCCAGCCATTGGATCCCTCCAATTCTCTTTCTGAGTCCCTTAAAATCTGCCTTTCTGAAATCTAACCTTGACGTCTGAGTCTTCACAGGTCTTCCTCCTCTTGTTATCCAAAATTCTAAAATAGCATGGTCACTACCTCCTTACACTAGAGTGCCACACAACATTTTTTTAGGGCTTTATATAAATGGCATGACTTTACCGATTCCGAGGAGAAGATGGCAGACACGCTGCTGTGGCTAGATCCCTCAGTATCCGACATCTGTGTACATACAAAATCATACATTGAGGCTAGTTTCACATTTGCGGATGGAGGTGCTGCGGAGGGCTGCATACTTCCCCCGTGAAGATCCGCCAACGCCGCACCTCCTCCGGTCAGCTCCGCCTATGTCTGCATGTATGTTGCCTGCGTACCTATATTTAACATTAGGTACGCAGGCCGTGCAGATGTATGCGGATGCCGCTGCATGCGTCGTTTTGAAGGTGCGGCGACTGCAACAAAATGCAACATGTTGCGTTCGGCACAGGTCGCTGCACCGTCAAAACTACGCATGCGGCGGCATCCGCATACATCTGCACGGCTTGCGTACCTAATGTTAAATATAGGTATGCAGGCCGCATACAGACATAGGCGGAACTGACGGAGGAGGTGTGGCGGTGGACGGAGCTTCACGGAGGAAGTCAGCAGGCCTCCGCAGCACCTCCATCCACCAATGTGAAACCAGCCTTAGTACACATACATCGGACGGCCACTACACACTCAAAGGATTTATATATTTTATATACATATATAATTATACTTACATTGCCTCAGGTCGGTCACACAGTAGACATACTGTGTAGCTGGCGTTTTGAAGAGTGTCTGCAGAGTGTATGCTCCAAAATGGCTGAAATGATATTTCCTGTCACATGACCACATGGAAAACCCTCATGAACGCAATCCAACGCACGTCTGTGTTTGCAATACTTTTCTATGGCAAAAATAACGCTTCCGTTACCCGTGCTATTGCTGTACCGGACCCGAAGACACTGCAGTCCGCGTTGGAAGGTGCGTCACAAAATAACGGAATATTGCTAACGCTTGCCAATTTTGACATGCGTTACGATGCGTTACACTAACGGAAGTCTATGGGTGCGTTAAAATGCCCATTACATTGCGTTAGGGCTACTAAAAGACGCGTCCGTTAAACGGATTGCCATAGCGCAATGTGAACCCAGCCTTAGGTATTCTCCGCAAATCACTCTGTCCAAGAAAACAATCGGACATGTGAATGGCCTCAAAGACTATCACAGGTACAAGTGCTATCAGTGAAAAGTAAGGATAGCACTCATGCTTAAAAACTAGGCATCTGGATGAGATTTAATATGGTCATAAATCAGCACAGAGGAGTTAAGTAATAAGATATCTTAACGCTTTTTTTCTCCAGCCTAAGGGCTATAAAGTCCAAATGAGATCGCTGATGGATTCTCAGATAGCTCATTTTGCAGCCTGTAATGTGCAGAGAAGCAAAGAACCGTAAAAACTAATTGGTGCAAAATTATTAATGAAACTCAATTGCAAAAATTATCTTTAGCTCAAAATACATGCATTTAAATAACAATAAAATTATCCCAAAAGTTTTCCATATCCATTGAATGAAGTTGACAAGCAGCAGTTTGATAGCAAAAAGTCTGCCTCAATTCAAGCTCAAGAAACTGTGTGCACTAAAGTGGCAAGGAAGCAACCCAAATAATGCAACAGTGTATCTCTGTTTCCCGTATTAATTTTATATATATTATATTAAATTTAGGAGATCACCTCTAACCTAGACTCCAAATAGACTTGCCACGCATCCTAATATCTTACCCAACGGCAACTATCTGCCAGACACTTATTTATGGCCGCCAGCGCAACCTAAATTCCAAGATTTATGGCCGCTCGCTTGCTGCACTCTTATTACATTTTGCTCCGCTCCACTGTAAGTAAACTTCAGTATAAAAACTACATGTTTAAGACTGAAAGCTAATTTATAACACTGCAGCCAAAATTGCTATGTAGTGCCTTATTTTGCCGGAACGTGCGGGCTTTATCATTATCAGCGTGAACGCAATTACCACACTTCAAGGTTTCTTGCTGGAAAGAAATTGAGCGTGCTAATACTCTTTCATCATAATCACCCTGACTGTGCAGAGCCATTCATAAAAAGGGGCCAGAAATGTATTGAAATTCAATATTGTTTTAGTCCAAATCAATTATAATAATTGTTTGCATTTTTAAAGTGCAATTTACCAATGGAAAATGAACAAAAAATCAACTAATAGTTGCCAACACATCATATTTTCCTATTATTCCAGGCCCGGGCTCTCACTCGTAGTCCAGGATGAACTCAATTTATAACATATCTGCTCTTAACATAAAGGAAATGCGCCAGTGTCATCCAGGACCATCAGGGTGTGCTTATTTTAGAGCAAGTGCAGAATGGCGTATGTGCTGTAAAGACAACATGGGCCACTATGGGGCTTTGGCAGAGGGTCTTTTCTATTTTAAGGGGTGAGAAGAACCTGCTTAGCGATGTAGTTGATGTCCTGAAAATGGAAATGCACAAGGAATTGGTCACAGGTACTTGGGTGTGTGGTGTCATGATACACCTAAAAGGGCCAATTTTTTTCACCTTAGGGGCCCCTCTTCTACATTTGCCACTGTAACAAGAACCTAAAATCTATATATGACGTGTAAATTTAAAGTCCTTGTCTCATTAAGCCAACTGCTGTCCGTGCGCACTTAGTGGGGGCTTATGTTTTGGTGGACCTGAAGCATTCATGCAATACATGGTGGACTGTTTGCTGGAAATGCCAGCAATTATGTCACCTTAAAACTGAAAACTTTTGTTGCTGAGAAAGTAGCCCTTGATTTTTCCTTTTATTGGAAAAGCTAGATGGAAACCTGTATGACCACCATTATTTGTTTCCAAACTTTCCTAGGATCCAAAATACAATAGGGTGGATTCACAAGGATTTTAGTACTGACTTTTTGGAGCAGAAACTCTCTGAAAACCATAAGGTCAAAAACTTTTTTGAGTTTTGATTGGAGAGATCCTGCTCCGAAAACTGCGCAAAAAACAAACTGTGGATATACCTTTATATATAAAGGAGGAATAAGAAAAGGCCTTAATTGCATTGGTTATTGCTGCCGTCTATACTCCTGGTTGGGCTCTGTATATTTGAAGTATCAATCAGAGAAGTGTCAATCAGAGAAAAGTTTGGAGAACCTTGGTGATATCGTGTAGTCACCATCAAACTTGCACCTCTTAGACATGCTTTAGTTTGTGTTAGTTTTTTGGGATCCAGGCGAGATCCTTCCTCGATCACAACTTGGGTTTCATTTTTAGGTCCATTAAAGGGAACTGTTACCAGGTAAAAAATGTCAGTATTTGCTCTAATTTTATTCCCACTTTTCTTTTTGTGTATTCCATTCTTTTTTCTTCTGTAAATCCCTTTTATTCTGTGCTAATTTTATGGTCTTTAACAAAGGGCCTGTGCTCAGAGGATCCTCAGGGGTGTGCCTTTAGGTTGCTCTGTGAGCGTCACTCCCTTGATAAAGACTATAAAAACACTTAAGAAATGGCTTTTCAGTAGATATACCAGGTGCCATGTATGACCCCAACCTTACTACTCTATGATTAGACAGATTGCTGTTAGAGGTTGTCCAGTGTGAGAAAAACATGGCTGCTTCCTCCTAAACACCCCTGTCTACAGGTTGAAACTGGAGTTGCAGCTCAGTTTTATAGCCCTTCTAGCCTTTAGTTTGATCTTGTACAATATCCAACTCAGCGTCCTTTAATTTCGGGGGCTTGGAGAATGAGGCACAGCAGCGTCTACTCAGGTCGCTCATCAATGTTTCACCTTAGACGTTCTCCCGCTCTCCTGCTAATGCCGACTTATCATTATTATATTACAGAGAACAGAGGAAATGAGCTCTGAGTGCGTGCGGTCACATCCAATTGATTTTTTTTTTTCTGTTCATTTAACAGAATGCATTAAATTACGCCGCAAATACGTCTCCGGTTACATTCTGTGTCCGGCAATGGCGATTTGGGATTTTTTTTTTTACTTACGGTATATAGCAAGTATATTTTTAGCATACAATATGTGTGGATCATTGTTGAGAAAAACATTTTTTCAAGGATAAAAACTGTTCTCTACAATTCATAAAAGCGTAGAGGAAAAAAAACATTTAAAGCCACCTTTAATGGGGATACGTGTGGGGTACTGGTTCTAATGGAAAATTAAAATGCCCCCACAACGTAGGTAGATACGGCATAAAGAGAAGAATGAGGCCTAATGCCTGCACACACTTCTAGGCCCAAAGCCTGAGTCTGTACTGATAAAGCGTTGTCATGGTAACCTTCTGTAGAGTCCAATCACCAAACACATTGGGGTCTCTACATACACACAGATAGTAGCCGTGTAGGAAGTGGATGATTTCCATCCATACTTTGGTCTCCATGATAACACAGCTCCTATAGAAATCAAAAAGGAACATTTTAGGCCAAATCTCAGCTTCAGGCCTGTAACTTCAAGTGCTCCTAATTCAGCCTAGAAGAAAGATATCTGAAAATGGCTTTAGCTTCATCAATTCGAGACCAGATTGTATATCGGACGAGACTCGCCAATGCAATTCATTGGGTGCGAGGAAAAAAATCACATGTCACTCTGACCATGTGAATGCCGTTTGATTTTTACACACCCATGTCCTTGAAAACCCAACATTTCATTTGCTGTATACAGTAAAATCACAGCGTGACTCGACAGAATAGGATAGATATATACAGAATAGATATAAAGATGTCAGTCACATATATAATCATAATTAGTACAGTAGGTGCAGCTTACTATAAATGTGTTTAATTAATAAAAGATAATTTTTTGGAAAAAAATGGCGTGGGCTTCTGCATAATTTTCATTACCAGCAGAGGGAAAGCGGACAGTTGGGGGCAGATGTTTATAGCCTGGAAGGGGGTAATACCCATGGAGCTTCCCAGGCTATTAATATCAGCTCACAGCTCTATATTTAGCCTTTATTGGTTATTAAAGTGGGGGCCACCATCCCAAAAGAAAATTGCTTAGGGTCCCCCAATAACTAATAACCAGCAAAGTCTAGGCAGAAAGCTGTGGGCTGATATTAATAGCCTTGCAAGGGATCATGCCTCATAGTGATATTGTATAAAAAACACACCCGGAATGAAGTCCTTTTATTGAATGTAAATTAATTAAAATTATAATCAACACCTGTCCGAAGTCAAGAGTTAATCTATATGTCCCATGACGATCCTGATGACTTTGAGGGCAGTCACTTTTCTCCCTCCAGGTGCAGGGAACAAAAAAAAAGAAATTTTGATATTTTAAACGTTTTTTTTTTTCTGTAGCAGTTTGCCGCTTTGGCTAATGAATTTATATTTTTGATTGGACTTTTACGATGTGCCAGAACCAAATATGTTTATTTTTTACTTTTTTTTCAAAGCTACTTAAACGTTTTTTATGTTTATTTTTAGCACCTTTTTTTTTTATTAATTTTTAATTTACTTTTTAGTTTACTTAGGGATTGTTTGATCATTTGTACTATATATTACATTACATATTGCAGCATGTACGGTAGTTAAATTGATGCTTTCCAATGAAGTCCAGCCACAGGGTTGGATTTTATAGAGGGATTAGGATGACAGAAGCTTGGGCCTTCATTGGGCCCTTGCCTGCTATTGCAACCTGTCTGGACACAGTGATTGAGCATCAATCAGAGCTAAATCTGGTCATTGCTGTTAGATCGGATTCAGGCATTGTGGTAGCTGGACCACAATGCCTGGACTGACCGTGTGGATCCATGAGGCTGTAGGTCCAGGTCTGGAAACCTGTGGTCAGTCCTCACATTGCGGTCTATATATAGACTGTGAAATACTCCCTTCTGAACCCAGCCTTAGAGGAAGGTGCCGACTGTATAACGCAACTGGCACCTGCCCAGCATGCAGCTAGCCGTGCTTCTGAGCCTGCATTTTTATACGTGCACCTTGACTGTAACGTAGTTACGTCAGGGTGTGAAAAGGTGTTAATAAGCACTAAAGGACCAAACAAGTAAAAAAAAACCTTTGCTTTTGGGAATGTTTTGATACCAACAGTGTATATAAAGCTTTGTTTTGGGAAGGTGGAAGTAGAGAAGGAGCAAATTTCTGAAAAGTCACTTTTTGGCTCATTATGCCTAATTTTTTTAGAGCAGGTTGCAGCATCGCACTGCAATTATGTGACTAATGACTGATTTCTCCGGAATCCATGTTTCAATTTCCAACCCATTCTAATAGTGAGAAATGTCATCAGGAAAGTGGCGGTTGACTCTGCAGCGGGCGTACAACTGCATTTGTTTTATAGATTAATCCCGTTACACATAATATTTTATACCCTTGTATTTTAGGTGAGACACGATGTGAAAGGAGCGATAATGAAATATTATTCACTGTGAGATATAGCCACATCACAAGTGTCTGTGAGACGATAATGTGGATACACTGGGCTGATAGAACGCCACCGCGGGCATCGCTCACTTTGTTTTTTTTTTCCAATGCTCTGCTTGGGGATAAATTTTTGCGTTCGTGCTCATTCGCACTTGTTGTTCTGTAGGTTTTTCGTTCTGTGTTCCAGAGCATCAGAATGAAAAGTTGTTTTTTTTCTCTTTTAATGATATTTGACACATTCTCCTACAGTTGTTTGTACAGTAAATGAGTGGAAAAATACATATAAAGGCTTAAAGTAAAGCTTGCTGCTTTCGACAAATTGCTATCTGCACGCTGCGTTCTGACAATGGGAACAATGCAAGGCTTTCTGTTTGCAGCCTGCTTTTTATTTTATTTTTTATTTTTTTCCCGGAAAAAGATGGATCACCAGAAGTGCGCAAGAATCAAGTGTAGTGAATTACTATTGAGGTTCACAGGACAACAGTTTATTTATATCTGCTGACATACCGTATATGGCAGAATTAGTGGTTCTGCTGTGTCATTTTCTGCAGAATATCCACTATCTGAATCCTTACTTTGGAGAAAGAGCATAGTTGAAATGTTGTTCATTGTTTTATTTTAGCTATATTATTTTTTTGGGGGGTGGGTGGCTTTTTTTTTCAAAATTAAAATTGATAAACTAAAAATTGCATTATCCATTGACTTTCAAACACTTGGCATTATGCAATTTTTCCATCAGATTGTAAACTTTTATTTGTCTCAAGTCTTACCAATGCAAATATTTAGGGCCTCATTTGGATATCTGGATTTTCTTTCACATACGAGAAAAACTGACCGAGTTTTATTTAATGTTTTTTTTTTTATCCAAGTTTCTGCTATCAGTCCAGGACACCATCCGATTGCTGTCCAATTTTTTTCACTGACCTATAGACTTGCATTGCTGATTTTTGATATGACACTTGGATCGATATCGAACATGTCTTCACGATTTTGTGTTAACCCGTCGGTCCAAAAATAATTTTTTTTTTTAAAAAACTGTCATAGGTACAAGTTCGATCCGTGAAAATCATGGATGGAACTCTTACGTGAAAAACAGACGTCCGAATGAGCCCTTTGTTTACATACAATATACAGTTATATGAAAAAGTTTGGGCAACCCTATTAATCTTAAGCTTAATGTTTTATAAAAATTGGTGTTTTTGCAGCAGCTATTTCAGTTTGATATATCTAATAACTATTGGACACAGTAATGTTTCTGCCTTGAAATAAGGTTTATTGTACTAACAGAAAATGTGCAATCTGCATCCAAACAAAATTTGACAGGTGCATAATTATGGGCACCTCACCAGAAAAGTGACATTAATATTTAGTAGATCCTCTTTTTGCAAAAATAACAGCCTCTAGTCGCTTCCTGTAGCTTTTAATGAGTTCCTGGATGAAGGTATTTTTGACCATTCCTCTTTACAAAACAATTCCAGTTCAGTTAAGTTTGATGGTCACCGAGCATGGACAGCCTCTTCAAATGATCCCACAGATGTTCAATGATATTCAGGTCTGGGGACTGGGATGGCCATTCCAGAACATTGTAATTGTTCCTCTGCATGAATGCCTGAGTAGATTTGGAGCGGTCTTTTGGATCATTGTCTTGCTGAAAGATCCATCCCCTGCGTAACTTCAACTTTGTCACTGATTCTTGAACATTATTGTCAAAATTCTGCTGATACTGAGTGGAATCCATGCATCCCTCAATTTTAACAAGATTCCCGGTGCCGGCATTGGCCACACAGCCCCAAAGCATGATGGAACCTCCACCAAATTTTACTGTGGGTAGCAAGTGTTTTTCTTGGAATGCTGTGTTTTTTTTAACGCCATGCATAACGCCTTTTTGTATGACCAAACAACTCAATCTTGGTTTCATCAGTCCACAGGACCTTTTTCCAAAAAGAAATTGGCTTCTCCAAATGTGCTTTTGCATACCTCAGCCGACTCTCTTTGTGGCGTGCTTGCAGAAACGGCTTCTTTCGCATCTCTCTCCAATACAGCTTCTTCTTGTGCAAAGTGCGTTGTATAGTTGACCGATGCACAGTGACACCATCTGCAGCAAGTTGATGCTGCAGCTCTCTGGAGGTGGTCTGAGGATTGTCCTTGACTGATCTCACCATTCTTCTTCTCTGCCTTTCTGATGTTTTTCTTGGCCTGCCACTTCTGGCCTTAACAAGAACTGTCCCTGTGTTCTTCCATTTCCTTACTATGTTCCTCACAGTGGAAACTGACAGGTTAAATCTCTGAGACAGCTTTTTGTATCCTTCCCCTGAACAACTATGTTGAATAATCTTTGTTTTCAGATCATTTGACCGTTGTTTTGAGGAGCCCATGGTGCCACTCTTCAGAGGAGATTCAAACAGGAGAACAACTTGCAAGTGGCCACTTTAAGTAGCTTTTCTCATGATTGCATACACCTGGCTATGAAGTTCAAAGCTCAATGAGGTTGCAAAACCAAAAAAAGTGCTTTAATAAGTCAGTAAAAAGTAGGTAGGAGTATTTAAAACAAGAAAATTATAAGGGTGGCCATACTTATGCACCTGTCAAATTTTGTTTGAATGCAGATTGCACATGTTCTGCTAGTACAATAAACCTCATTTCAAGGCAGAAACATTACTGTGTCCAATAGTTATTAGACATATGAAACTGAAATAGCTGTTGCAAAAACACCAATTTTTATAAAACATTAAGCTTAAGATTAATAGGGGTGCCCAAACTTTTTCATATAACTAAGTTCTCAAAATCGAGAGAAGCAAAAATCTCTGTGATCCAGAAGCTGTAAACATTGGCTAATAAGCTAAAAGGGGTGATTATATTTTCAGCTGATTCTCACCCCTTTAAGTTGCTGACCCTGTTTAGACAGTCCGACAAGAATTATTTGCGTGTCAAACAATCATTAACATGATCATAGAATGCTTCTTGTTACCCTATGTTTTACAAGTGTAGTGATCATGTGAAGAAAAGTTCCCGCTTTTCCTCTGGAGTCTGTAGAAGTTGAGATTTATCTATCTATGTATCTATCGATCGATCTATCTATCTATTCTCTATCTATCTATGTATCTATATATCTATTATATATTTATTATCTATCTATCATCTATCTTTCTGTCTATCATCTTTGTCTTTATATCATCTATCTATCTATCTATCTATCTATCATATCTATCTATCTATCTATCTATAATCTATCTGATATATTTCTTTAGAAGTGTTCATGTCCTAAGCTTCCTCTTTTTATGGAGATTATTTAGGATATTCTTCTGTGATCTAATCTAATGATGAGATAAATAGTCTTCGGGTAAATTAAAATCACCGCTGGGAATTTTCTTTGTTTGTCAACTAATTGGGATCTTATCTTGATACATTGGGAACCGCATACCTTTCGCTGTGTGTAATAAGCTTTGATTTCCATGCAGTGAATAAGAGCCCATTTGCTTTTAGCATTTCTTTACATTAAAGTCGCCTTTGAGTTTGCAGCTTATAATGATGATTCTGTGGTTGGCGGCGAAGCTTTTAAGTCAATATTCTCTGCTGAGCTGCATCGAGCTGTAGTCAGGTCTCCCGACTCCCCCCAATCTTTATACACACCATAGTCGTTATAATGGAGGATATTTACTAAATTTTGATTTCCATACCTCAGTCTTAACGCATATTTTGTTAGGCTGATAATAAGCAGACGAGCGTTCGTAAAAACTGTTGTTTCCAATTATTAGCCCATGCCAGATAGATTAATTGATGAGCGAGCAAAATTAGCATTCGTTGAGTGATCAGATCATAAATGCCGGCATATAAATCATTGTTATAGACATATCGGCGGGTATAAATGGGGCATGATGATGTATAAAGGCAGAATGATTGTCCTGGTCCCATCAGTATTCTACAGACTGTGCATGCAGTCCAATCAACGATGATGTATAAAGGCAGAGTGATTGTCCTGGTCCCATCAGTATTCTACAGACTGTGCATACAGTCCAATCAACGAGTGATTATCAGCTTGTATATAGTTGATCTGCACTTGTTAATGAGCCAACGTCTATCCATCAAATTGGGCTCTGAAGTGAGATGCACCAAATGTATTCAAAGTCGTACACCTCTTAATGAACTTGGCGCATTGTGAGCAGCCTATGTGCCACAAACAGAAATTTTGGTTTTCTGGAGTGAATCCTTTAGTGGATACATCAGGAGGAGGACAGCACAGCTCTCCCTCACTCACTAAGCCCCCGTAGTGGCAAAAGTGGTAGAAAAGAGCAAAAAGTCAAAATTCCTTACACAGATACGACTTGGGCAAAAATGTGCAACTTTCTAATACTACAATGATGATTCAGGAACCTTAAGTAGATGTCACACTGATACAAGAAGCAAGACGATGCACTGCGAGACAGAAGGGGAAGGAGGCTCTGCCACTAAGGGAAGGACACAAGGAGGCACCCCTGAAACTTGCTCAGCGTCACCCTGAGCTTCCTAGCACCCCTAGACTGGTTCTTTCACCCCGTGCAGCAATCACTTTCCTTCCCTGTCTTACCCTAAGTACCACCGATTAGTGAGTACAATAGCAGGGACATTAATCTTGCTATAACGTAAAAACAGAGGAAAAAAGGGCATGGATAAAGGAAAACCGCTATCATACAAAAAAAACACACTCAAATAATCGAGTGGGAAATGGGGAAGGAGAAGATGAGGCAAACCAAATTGGAATAGAGATTTGGAGACACACAAGCCTACTACACCAAGATATCTCCTGAAACAATTCCAAACACCTGCTCCTTTCTCATCTCACTCCTCCAGCTCCAAACCAGGTAATGCATGCTATCACTGGCAACAACTGAAGCTTAGAGGAGAGTATATAAACCAGAGGGAAGTGATGAACTCAAAACAGCTGAGACAACTCAGGACAAGAGCTTCAGGAGACACATGGGACTTATTACGTTAGCAAAGAAAACCTGAACTGCTAAGGCTAGGTTCACATTGCGTTAGGGCAGTCCGTTCAACACATGCGTTAAACGAACTGCGTTAACGCAACTGCCTTTTTGTGATCGCGTTATGCATGACGGCACATCGCTAACGCATGCCTGTTATGACATGCGTTAGTGATGCGCTATGTTATGGTTGTCTATGGGTGCATTAACGGATGCGTTACATCGCGTTAATGCTGCGTTGTAACGCAATCCGTTAGACAGACTGCCGTAATGCAATCTGAACCCAGCCTAATAGGAAGGTGAAGCAGTTCTAACCAGTGCAGATGGGCGTGAAACCAGACTCTGAGATCTTCTGGCCCCACTCTGTTGCAGCATCCCAGTGACATTTGAGTAGAACAAAATGATTACCAGGTCCCTGGTCAAGCTGCTACGTCACAAGTCCATGGCCGCTGGACCAGAGCACTGTGAGCATATTACTACCCGCGGTATCTCCGTCTAGAAGGACATAAAAAATGCATTATTCCTGTGTCCTCTTGTGTATAAATATGTGATTCTTCAGATTTTGTATTAGTCCTTGCCTGATGAAGAGACCTGAGTAGTCTCGAAAGCTTGCAATTTGTTACCATCTTTTCAGTTAGCCATTAAAAGGTATCAACCACTGAGGACTCTCAAGTCTAAATATTTTTCTATCTACTGGCTAACACGGTACGAAGATACACATCTTTCTATATTAGAAGGACATAGTGACATCATGTGTGGGCCATTTAAAAAAAGTGATTGTTGTAGCGGCCTAGCAATTTGGGAAACCGCCAGGGATGCCACAGTTAGTAGGAGGTTTGCAGGGCTTTGGTCTGGTGGCAGCTGGACCAGGCTCTTGTGAATCTTTTTGTGCAAGTCTATCCTTCATAAATGTCCCCCCAGATCCTTTGCCATAGAGCTTTCCAAACTTCAAAGGTCACCAAGATACCCCAAATATATTTTTTTAATTTCATCTCAGTTTCGATAATGCATTGACTGTTTGCTACAACTTAATCCAGTTTAGACTCTACTTTTGGAGCCAATTGTATCTACAGTACAACTCTCATCTTGTATTGTTAGTTTGCTACAATGTATCAGTGCAGTCTGTACTGGATACAGTTTAAGCCAACATAGGTTTTGCTCCAATTTTATGGATGTGGCAGAATATTCTAACAGTGAATAAATATTTTGTATGGGAGGTGAGATAAAGGGTTATACAAGGTCCTATAACATTCAGTAATAAATTAAGTATCAAAATTATATTTGTTTGCAACATTCAGTTTGCGGGTCACTGTCCTATTTAATAAACCTGTGGCTTCCCAGCCGTGCGTGACCTTGAGGTGTCCTTGCGCGGAGCTGAATATATTGAGCATGCATCAACAATTTCCTCTAATACCGAACATGAGTAGTATATGAATGTGTTATAATGCAGAGCAGGAAGATTTATAAACCATGTGCACCGTTCCCCCAACTTCCTCCGTTCACAAGCGACAAGCAGAGATACATTATTCTTGCATTGTTTTCTTTATGCAGCTTGAAATTATTTTTGGCACCGAAATAAAAATCCCTTCTTGCAAATGCACAATATGGGGACGTAAAGTGCGAATTTTCCAAAGGCAGCCTTGTCAGGAACACAAAGTAAAGCAAGTTGAGAACGCCAGGGGCTGAGATGTGAATCTTTTATGTATACTATGTGTCATATTATGCACATGCTGTAAAGTGTAATATTTGGGGGTGGGGGGGTCTAATGTGATACAAGTAAGAAAAGTTCTGCAACTTTCTAATACATTTAGGTCTCGATTCATAATATGCATATTTTTGTGACTTTTTTTTTTTTAGCTCTTTGTGGATCAAAAATGTTGCACAAGTGTTGATGAATTTTGCGCAAAACGGGATGTTTTTTTTTTTGCGTTTTACTTTTTCTTTTTGCACATTGTTAGAGCAGAAAGTTGCATGATACTTTAAAACGTGGCACATAGGTCTTCAAATGTACAAAGATATAATGACACCGATTTTGCAGTCCACAAGGGCAACTAGAGTAAAATGACGCAAAAATTTTGCAAGGAAGCCGCAAATTCTGAATTGGGCTAAAACATCTGGAAATTGCACCCACATTTTCAACCTTCCACCCCCCAAAATAGCTACGTTTTTTAAGTTAAAAAAAATCACATTCAATAATGATTAAGGTTACAGTTACGGTATGCCCGCTCCGTCTGCGCTCTGTTTATCGCATAGTTGTACATTAAACCAGTGGACCGCTTTAAGAAATGGAGGCTCTTTACCAAAAAGTTGGCATTGTGCGGGCCTGCTGTGGCTCTCACACGGGACTGTTCTGCATGATCCCGGCTCCACATGGACGGATCGTTGCGAGTATTATATTGTGATTAAGGTCTTGTCACTTGGAGGCCACTTAATGCAGATCTAATAATACGATCTATCAGCGTTTTCCTGCAGCCGCCGTTGGCATCAAATGTCTTGGTGCCAGGTTTGATTTTCCATATACTTTGCAGCCTAATAATCTCAGCCAGATGCAATCAATTTGCATTACTAGGCGGCTGCTAAAAGGCAATCCTATGTAGGTGGCAAGAAAATCCATACATATTTCTGTATAAAAAGAGCAAAACCAGCATCTGCTTCATTAATCGCGCGTCCTAATAACATCCTGTGCGAGCCTTGTGCAATTAACAGCTGCCAATAAGACAAACCCTGACATTTGTGGGAGGCTTTTTCTCTTTTTTTACTGAAACCCATTATTGTAGAGCTACCGGGAGAAATGTAAACTTTTTATGGAAGTTAATGAAATTGAGGACTCTGCTTTTAGGGAATAAGAATTTCCAGTGTAGCGACAAAAATACAACAAATCATAGGTGTCCCTGGGATTGGCACATAATGAGTACGTCATCATCAATATTAGAGGAGTTGTCCCATCTGATACATTCATGATATATTTTGATAGGATATTACATAAATGTCCTCAAGTCCCCCATGTATCTCAAAAAAAACAGCTCCCCAAACAGAAATTGAGAGGTTTCATTGCCTTGGTGCCGCTCTCCATTTACTTCTATGGGCAATGTTGGAGCTCCCATAGAAATTAATGGGTATCTGCGAGACATGCAGCCGCAGGGACTGGAACATGTTTTTCTAGCACGCCAAAGACACTCAAGCATACTCAGTTAACACCTTACCCGAGCACTAGTAAGTAACAAAGATTCCTCTGCTCTTTACACTGTTTCTTCTGGTGTCATCCATGTTGTATCCGTTTTTTTTCCATCATCTTTTTTTTTCCACCAAAGTGACATATATAGACTATCTAAATTATTTTTTGATCCATTGAATATTAGCAATGTATTTGATAAAAACGGATGAAACTAGGATGGAGCACTGAAGTACAAAGTACGTAATCCTAGTTTCATACATGTCTCACGGATCCTCTTAGACTTTAATGACAGAGTCTGATCCGCTAAACAGATGAGAATAGGACAAGCTCCACGAACCGGAAACACGGATCTGTTTTTTAAAAACTGATGTGTGTACGTCTCAATTAAATTCTGTGGATCAGTGCGCTGTCCAACAAAAATGGATGGATGTGGGAATGTAGCTGAAGGGAATGTGCTCACGTTGAGTGTTTGCAACAGATTTTGGCTTGAAATTGCGGCATAAAATGTACGTGTTTTTCGATGTTTGTTTTTCCACATTCATTTGTCTGTAAACAATTGACACACTGCAGATTTGCACTTTGGTTCAAATCAGCAAGGAAAAAAAATAAGCAGCAGAAATCTCATTCACTTTGCTGTTAATGTAAAATGCTGCTTTTTTTCCCCAGCATGGGAAAAATGTGCCAGAAACGCAGCGCGGTGTGAACAAGCATTAAGAATGTGTTATCCGATGAACCACATGGCTCAGTATCTCTTATGTAGACTGAAGCTGAACCGCTCCTGTGATGCAGGAGAACAGCGCCATTTCCCTAGATCAGCATGGGATAGATTTCTCAACGCACTTGCCATCATTTCTCCATCTGCAATTCACTAGGTGAACAGTGCGCGTCTGACACCACAGATGGCGAGGGATTGCAAGTATTTACTTTACTCGCCGTCGTTCGCAAATACAATGATTGCTCAATGATTCCTTAAAAGTTGCAAATGATACTTAAAGTATGGGGAAAGTTTGTCAATTTGCCATCACATAATCCAGAAAGTCCTAAACCCCCTCCCCTCTCTTGGTTCTTCTAAATGAATCGAACTCGCTCATTTGGGATTATTTGCACGCAGAATGCAAAGTTTTAGGAATTTGCCTTGATTGTAAAGGAGCTTGGTGGCAGGAAGCCATGATTTCATTCAGCAGCTGTGGCTTCAGCTCCGCATCACCTGTGCAGGAAACCCAGATAAAAGAGACGAGGCAAGGAAAAAAAAAAGTGTCGTCTGTGCTGCAGAGCTGCGCTCCCTGACCTGCTGAGATAATGGAAGTTCTGTCAGGTTGGCAGTAAATAAAACCATGTTCGGTGTGATCGCTTCCCCGGGTCACTATGTAATGAAAAACTAATCACTATTTAATCAGGAGGTAATTTATTTTACGCGGCGTCATGCAGTCCTCCTTCCATGTAGCTGGACTATATTAGTCAGTAACACAAAGTAATATTGTATCAATAAATGTATATATTTAAAGGGATTGTGCCTATGAAAATAAGATTTAAAAGACCGGTCACTAGCCATAAAATATGTAATTTTTCTTACGTGGTGTAAATGCCTCAGTCCAGCGTTCTTCTTTTTCTTTTTTTTTTGCCGTTTCGGAGGTATGGACCCCTCTTGCATGTATATAAATCTTGTCTTGTTATCCAAGTGGGTGTGGATAGGGGATAACTTCCCGATCTTTGTGACCCCCACTGATTTTGAGAGTTGGGGCTCTCAAAAGTGAATAAATCAGAGGTCGATCAAGTACACCGCTGCTTCATTCATTCTTAATTGGAGTGCCAGAGATCGCAGATGCTCTTTGGCACTCCCAAAAAAATGAATGATCATGATCAATCACCTCTCCGTTCACTCGAGGTTCCCCTGATTCTTGAGATAGATAGGGGGGTCCTACTGGTCAGACCACCTGTGATCAAGACATTATCCGATACCCAATGGTTTAGAGAACTTCCAATCTTTAGTAAACCCCTTTATCTGAGAATCCGTCAGCGAGGTCATTCTGAAGGTCAGACGGGAGAGGTTTTAACTTTTTTTTTTAGTTTTTTTTTTAAGTTTGTCTTATGATTTATGACTGCAGACCACATCAACGTTGTGCTGGTAAAAGCCAAATGGGGCAAAACTTTTTGATTGCATAAATGACCAGAAAAGTAATTTAACTTGAAACAGACTGTTGGGTGATTGCTTGTACTCAATAAACACACAGACCCATAAGCTTTCACCAGTGCTGTATACATAAAACAGAATATATTTTTTATACTCCGTCATGGTTGGTGTCTTGAACCAGAAGTTCTATCATGCATTGTCCCGTATCCTATAAAACTTTATGATATTATAAACGCATTATAATCTAATAATGTATCACACATTTTTTAAAGCAGCGTCGACTTTAGAATAAATAATTGATTTCACTTCTGCAGTAAATAAGATTTGTGTTTATTTTCTTGTAAATATTTCATCTTCAGAAAGAATTCTCCAATGTGCAGATGTTTATGTACTGATATTGGATGTGACTGTAATATATTCTGTACACACAGATCATTACTGATACCACACAGAAGTTTTGGCGGTGTTTTTCCTTCCGGCAGACTTTTTGCAAAACTTTTGCCCCTGATACTTGAAGATCCATATATCAATCCCTTTTTAAATTATTGGAGGGGACACTGAAAATTTTTTTCTTCTTAAAGGCAAAACGATTAGACCACCAATATCTGGTGCTTGACTCAAAGAATTTAGGGTCCAATTAATTATTCTATTTTGTTTTTTTTGTTTTATTTTTTTTAGGGTTTTTTTTTCCCCTTTTTTATTCTTTTAATTTGCTTATTTATATGTGTTAGGTTATTTTTTATGTTTGCCATTTTGGTAGAGGTCTGGAATTAACAAATGTAATGAATTGCAACTTAAAAAAAAAAGTAACAATTTTTACTTTTACGCAAATGTACTTAATTCATTCATTTATTTTATGTATAACTGGCTTCCCTCTCCCATTCCCTGAAAATTTAGCGGCACATACAACTTTTTGCTTCCCCTTCAATCAGCAAATTATTCCTTAGATGGGAGACAACTAGAAATTTGGGGGTAATCCTAAATTCAAAAAACCTATAAAACTGTATCCCCTCTGGGGATAACGCTACTGTCATAGGCACTTCACTGGCTGATAACAGTGAACAATAGATTTTCTTGTCTCCAAGTGACATCCAGTGTCAGGGAACGTACAAAGACAAACGTTTGGGCGTACTGTAAAGGCGGGAGCGGAGTCGTCCTTCCTTGCACTGCGCTTTCACAATGCCCATGTTTAATTGAGCATGGGCGGTAGACTGAGTGAAAGCCAAACGCCCATACCCTCACATCTAACAAGTCGGATTGAATGGAGGAAATCACATTTAGGTTCCTCTGTATCACACGTGCCAAGTGACTGTGACAAGAGAGCGCGGCTGTCAGAGCTTTCTTTTTTTTTCTCTCTCTCTTCTTCTTCGTGCTTATGAATTAGGATGTCAAACCGCTGCAGGAGAAAGCTTATCTGCATGAGCGGATCCCGAAAGGACCGAATGCATGAAAAAAAAAAAAAAAAAAGGGAAGCGCGTCCATTAAGTCAGAAGCTGACTTGACTTGTGATTTCCATATCACTTATTGGAATCTAATCCCCAAAGTAGGGACTTTGAAAGGGAAATGGAGGTGTCACTTCTAATGATTCGTGCGGAGAGCGCCGGGCGGAGAGGAGACACCGTAACATCCATTCCGTAAATCAGAAGGGAAAGGGCTTGTCTGCCGGGTTTAGAAAGGATGGATGGAAAATAATGGGGACAAAATAGAGTCAGAGATGAAGGGTTTTGTGCAAGATATTTAAGAACTGATGAAAAATGAAGCTTTACAATGGAAAATGTCAAGGGGTCGTGTTAAATCCACCAAGGTTAGGCCAGATTTGCTTTTTTATAGTTCAGATCAATGAGTCTCCATATGCTGACTTTAATGAATAGAACTGCGAAGATTTAGGGGAATCCGTTTTCTTTATATATTTGTATATAGGGTGACCGAAAACTTTTGCCCATAGCTTCCAGCATGGCCGACTGTGCCGGACACTTTATTTCATCAGTAGAAAGAGGAACTCTGGAGCAACAAATGCTACAGACTAGAATGGGTGAAAATTCTCTATCATCAGCCATGTAAGGCTTTGTGCAAACGGAGTCTTTTTTCTAAGTTTTGAGAGTAGAAACCAGGTTCGGACTGGGGCTGAAATTCAGCCCTGGCATTTGAAATCACACAGTCCCATGGTGTCCCCGTCCCCAAGCACCAGAGGGGATATATTACTAATATTACCTTGGGTGGAGGAAAGCAAGATTTAGTACAAGACCAATATTTCTAATGATACCCGTGGCCTGCTGGGGTAAGTGACGGAGTCAGCGACTTTGTGCTCCGTCACAACTCTTAACAGTGTGGGTGTCTTGAGATCAACAATTCTGCTAACAATGTAGTAGACAAGGCTGCTCACCACCAGACAGGCCCTTCTGGCATTTGCCAGACAGCCAGTCCGGCCCTGGTAGAAACTAAAAGTTTTTGGAGAGTTTCCGCTCCAAAAACTCCTTGAAAAGTTCCGGTACCGTATGCTGGTACTGTAAAATACTACTGATTTACCCTCTGGATTATCCATCAATGTCCGGTAGAAAGCCTGCGGACACATGACCGAAAAGATCAATTGAGGATTTTGTTGTGGATTTTGTACCAAGAAGGAATAAGTGGGTCCTGTTCGCTGACGATAAAATCCAAAGGGACATTACCGGAGACAGGATTGGTAGGGATGCGGTGTATTATTAACTCGTTTCGAAGTAATCCCACTTCTTCATCAGGAAATAAACACAAACAGAGATCTGCAACAAAATCTTGCTTTGTTACATGCAGCTTTTTTTTGCAAATTTTCTGACTTTTAAACTAAAAAATCTGCAACTCGGGTCAAGTTCCACACAACTTCTTAACTGATGCTACTTTAATTAACCGAGAATTTATCCGGAGTAATTGTTTGTTTTTTTTTGCAGAAAATCAGTGTTAAATCCACATGAGACTATTAACACATGGAAATTGAATTCTGTGATTGAAGAGGTGAAAAAGATCTCTAAAGACAAATGCTACTACAGTCATGGACAAAAGTTTTGAGAATGACACAAATATTAATTTTTACAAAGTCTACTGCTTCACTTTTTCTAATGGCAATTTGCATATACTCCAGAATGTTATAAAGAGTGATCAGCTTAACAGCAATTACTAGCAAAGTCAATATTTGGCTAGAAAATGAACTTTATCCCCCAAAACACATTTCAACATCATTGCAGCCCTGCCTTAAAAGGACCAGCTAACCTCTTTCAGTGATTGCTCCATTAACACAGGTGTGAGTGTTGATGAGGACATGGCTGGAGATCAATCTGTCATGATTAAGTAAGAATGACACCACTGGACACTTTAAAAGGAGGCTGGTGCTTGGCATCATTGTTTCTCTTCTGTTAACCATGGTTATCTCTAAAGAAACACGTGCAGTCATCATTGCAATGCACAAAAATAGCCTGACAGGGAAGAGTATCGCAGCTAGAAAGATTGCACCTCAGTCAACAATCTATCGCATCATCAAGAACTTCAAGGAGAGAGGTTCCATTGTTGCCAAAAAGGCTCCAGGGCACCCAAGAAAGACCAGCAAGCACCAGGACCGTCTCTTAAAAGTGTTTCAGCTGCGGGATCGGGCTACCAGCAGTGCAGAGCTTGCTCAGGAATGGCAGCAGGCAGGTGTGAGTGCATCAGCACGCACTGTGAGGCGGAGACTCTTGGAGCAAGGCCTGGTCTCAAGGAGGGCAGCAAAGAAGCCACTTCTCTCCTGAAAAAACATCATGGACAGACTGATATTCTGCAAAAGGTACAGGCAGTGGACTGCTGAGGACTGGGGTAAAGTTATTTTCTCTGATGAATCCCCTTTTCGATTGTTTGGGACATCAGGAAAACGCCTCATTCGGAGAAGACAAGGTGAGCGCTACCACCAGTCTTGTCTCATGCCAACTGTTAAGCATCCTGAAACCATTCATGTGTGGGGTTGCTTCTCAGCCAAGGGAATCGTCTCTCTCACAGCCTTGCCTAAAAACACAGCCATGAATAAAGAATGGTACCAGAATGTCCTCCAAGAGCAACTTCTCCCAACCCTCCAAGAGCAGTTTGGCGATCAACAATGCCTTTTCCAGCATGAAAGGTGATAACTAAATCGCTCAGGGAACAAAACATAGAGATTTTGGGTCCATGGCCTGGAAACTCCCTAGATCTTAATCCCATTGAGAACTTGTGGTCAATCATCAAGAGACGGGTGGACAAACAAAAACCTAAAAATTCTGACAAAATGAAAGCATTGATTGTGCAAGAATGGACTGCTATCCGTCAGGATTTGGTCCAGAAGTTGATTGAGAGCATGCCAGGGAGAATTGCAGAGGTCCTGAAGAAGGGTCAACACTGCAAATATTGACTTGCTGCATTAACTCATTCTAACTGTCAATATAAGCTTTTGTTACTCATATGTTTGCAATTATATTTCTGTCTGTGATAAAAACATCTGTCAAACACACATAAAAACCAGAGGGCAGCAGATCATGTGAAAATATGATATTTGTGTCATTCTCAAAACTTTTGGCCATGACTGTAGTATCAAACATCTACTACCAATGTTTTCTTTCTTTTTGCTTTTATATTTGTTGATGTTTTTATATTTGTGGTGCAAAATAAATTACAAAATTGAAGGAAGTGATGATTAAAAAAAAAACTTTTGTTTTAGTAGTATGGGTTTTTTTTTTTATTCTAATTTAGTAGAATAAAGTTTTGCTTGTCAGTCAAGTTTTGTTTTATTTATTTTTTATATAAACTACTTGTTTAGTGTATTTATAATACTTGAATTCACCAAAAATGAACACCATATGGCGCGTACAATTTGAGAATAAAATGTGTAAAGTCGCTTTTCTTTCCTTTGCTACATCTGCCGTCTGTAATTTTTTTTGTTTTTTTTTCTTCCTATTTTAGAGGAATAAAAAACAAAGTTGCTAAAAATAAAAAAGTTTTAAAATAAGCAGAGTTTTGATAAACTATGGAATTCTGACAGCTAGATGCCTTTTTTTTCCCTGTGAGTGATAATTAGGGGCTGGAAATTTGCACATTATACACCAAAATAGAAAGATGAGTCTCCTAGCCAAGTGGGATAGACAACTATGAAAGTCATCTATGGCCAAGACGTCTCCTGCTTGGGGAGAAACTCACTTATACAGTGACCAATAGACCCCATTAATTGGGCTTTGTTCACATTTGTGTCTTCTTTTTGTAACCAACCATTATACAATGCCTGATCTATAGTTCGATAGATCCAACCAGTGTCGTCTGACCTTACTGTCGTCTAAAGGAATCCATCAATGTTTCATTGAAGTTCTAAGTTGGAAACATTGATGGAAAACACAATAGAAGGACAAAATACAGATTTGTTTTTTCTATGGGTCCTGGCTGATATCTGTATACGGTCCTCAATGGTTGATGATACTTTGTCATCCTTGGTCATATAGTTTATGTGCTGTAGAAACATCCTGGGTGTTATTTTAGTATCTTCTGAAGTGCAATTAATTGGTTGGATGATAACACACAGTGATGGGTGAGCAGTACCTGGGATTGCAGCGGGTCCTAATAAGAGTGATGTGCGGACCGAGGACTGGGGCTTTCTTTACAAGTGGTTTTCATTATTGCTCCCATCTCTACTTCGTTGTTTGATCACGTTGTTCAGCTTCAGTGATTGTGTCAGGAGTGACATTTGCTCTGACCCAGTTTTTCTTGTGACATTTTGCTAGCAGCTTGGTCTATACGTAATAGAAAAGGGTGGGAGAGGTGACACGGAAATGGACCAAATCTTATAACTAGTTAAGATAAAAAATGAAACCTTTAATCCTATGCTATAGTTTTTAAGGCCTGTACATACTAGGAAGTATTATAGTAGTTATAGTATTGTACATAGGGAATAGTATTATAGTAGTTATATTCTTGTACTTAGGAGCAGTATTATAGTAGTTATATTCTTGTACATAGGGGCAGTATTATAGTAGTTATATTCTTGTACATAGGAGCAGTATTATAGTAGTTATATTCTTGTATATAGTGGGGAGTATTATAATAGTTACCGTATATTCTTTTACATAGGGGGCAGTATTATAGTAGTTATATTCTTGTACATAAGAGCAGTATTATAGTAGTTATATTCTTGTACATAGGGGGCAGTATTATAGCATGGGCAGCACGGTGGCTCAGTGGATAGCACTGCAGCCTTGCAGCGCTGGAGTCCTGGGTTCGAGTCCCACCAAGGACAACATCTGCAAGGAGTTTGTATGTTCTCCCCGTGTTTGCGTTTTCTTCCGGGTACTCCGGTTTCCTCCCACACTCCAAAAACAGACAGCGACGATAATATCTGCAAAACTGTAAAGAGCTGCGGAATATGTTAGCGCTATATAAAAATAAAGATTCTTATTTATTATTATAGTAGCTATATTCTTGTACATAGGGGAAGTATTATAGTAGTTATATTCTTGTACATAGGGGCAGTATTATAGTAGTTATATTCTTATACATAGGGGCAGTATTATAGTAGTTATATTCTTGTACATAGGGGCAGTATTATAATAGTTATATTCTTGTACATAGGGGGCAGTATTATAGTAGTTATATTCTTGTACATAGGGGCAGTATTATAGTAGTTATATTCTTGTACATAGGGGCAGTATTATAGTAGTTATATTCTTTTTCATAGGGGCAGTATTATAGTAGTTATATTCTTGTGCATAGGGGCAGTATTATAGTAGTTATATTCTTGTGCATAGGGTAATAGTTATATTGTAATTATATTTTATACTTATTCATGAGAAGTTGTTGGAGAAATCATGTTGATCATATAACTTTCGTGGACATTTTGCAGAGATCTTTTAGAGCTCACCATATTCTTTTCTTACAGGTGTGGCCCTGCGGAGCCCAAAGGTGAAACAATGAGAAGATGAAATCTGCTAACCCCCTGGAGGTTGCTGGCATGGTTTACTTTCCTGGATCAATGCGGGATTGATTTGTGAGGAATAATTATGAGGCTGACGTACATGTTTTCCTTCATCTTACTATTTGGAGTCGCCGGTCTTGTTGTTTTTAACCACTTACAAGATCCTGCAGAACTGGTCACCCAACAAGGACTGGCAACAGGTCAGATACTCATCTTGTATCTTCCATTTATATTTATCTTTTCATTATTATTGTCCATTTATTGAAACACATGTAGCATTGGTAACAGACATGGGTAGAGGGAGTTAATAGTAGGGACTTGGCCAGAGTGGGAGGGGATAAAGTGAAAAGACAGGAGAAAGGTTCCTGTCAGGAGTCAGATAGGGCCTAGCCTGCATTGGAAGCAGACCTATGGTCTGACTAAGAAGCAGAACCGCATGCGTGGGAGTCCTCAAAGTGAGGGAAAACCAAAGCAACAGATAGCATGATCTAGAGTAGAAACCAAGGAAAAGTGTTAGAAGTAGTGAGTGATTCTCCGGAGACGAGGTCTGGGGCAGGAAGTGTAGTGGGACGGTTTGGATTTAGCTGACAGTCAAGTGACGGAGCAGCGCTGAAAGGATAATGGAACGAAGCGAGAGAGTGTCCTGTGTTGTAGTTCCAAGGCGTCGGCAAGCAGAGAAGCTAAGTAGCGGCCATAGTGGCACAAGTAGCTCCCCTAAGGGTAAAAGGACGCTGAATCGTGGATGAAGAATTGGACTCTCGCTTATCAGTTTGAGGTGCTGTTGTTGGGGTCTCGGGAAGCTCCAAAAGTTTTGTTGTGGCGAGGCTAGAGCGAGAGGCTAACGGACAGAGAGTGTAGCCAGCCCAGGAAGGAACAGGAATGTATATGAAGATGCTCGATGTTTTAAAGGAAATGTCCATGAAGTTATACACCCGCTATCCGCTATACATACTTCCCACTTTACAGGTTATTTTTGACTAGTGGTTTCCATCATTGAACACTACAACATCTGGTCCTGGCCAATCCAAGTCAACGGCCTCAAGCGGTCTGCAATGGTTCCAGCAAGGCATGTTGGGAGTTGTAGTTTCATAACATATGGTATACCGCGGGTCGCTGATTGCTTCGCTGAAGAGGGTGTCTATATTATTTTGCAAAGTTACCATCCCATCGTCTCTATCTTCCAGCCCTGTAGTATTAGATGATACTATGTGAAGGAACTCAGGATGAACACCGCTATGCAATGTGTAGAAAGCCATGTTGTACCCTGGACAGTCAATACAAGAATGCTACTTGCAGGACAGCTCTGAGTGGTTTTCCTTACCTTAGGCGTGCATACTTATGCATTCATGGTTTGGCCACAGGCAGATGTCATCTCATTGTCGAGGTCTGCGCGGCAAATGTCGTTCAAAGCTCCGCATACAGTTTTTATAATGTAATATATATGCAAATGATCGCTAAATGAAATAAAACCCAAACTGATGCCATTCGATACGGAATACAAATAACTGTGGCCTCCCGCCGAAACAAATTTTTACCTCCTAAGGTTCTCCTAATAACCCACCAGCCGAACAATTTGTTGCTAGCAATTTATACATGAATTCCCAGGGATTTTCAGGATCTCGGGGCATGATGCAAATTTCTCTCGTACGTTAAAGCAATTTTTTCTTTTACTACATCTTGTAAAATCCTAAACAGTTCATGTTATGGGTGTGGAGGTGGCGCAGATCTAGGGCAGCAGGTCTCGACGTGAAAGTCTGAGTGATCGATACAG
Organism: Oophaga sylvatica; assembly: GCA_033576555.1. Lineage (NCBI taxonomy): Eukaryota > Metazoa > Chordata > Amphibia > Anura > Dendrobatidae > Oophaga > Oophaga sylvatica. The sequence goes on along the minus strand of JARQOD010000010.1, from coordinate 35,795,935 downwards.
CGTCCTGTGGCGTCTATGGCAGGGAAAGTTTTGTAAGTTTATGGCTTTAGATGGGGGGATTGTGCCATCCCTATAAAAAAAACAAATTAAAAATTGCCCCAGAGATTTGGTTGTGATTTATTCTTCTCGAAGTGTGAGACATTTTCCAAAATTTATTCTGCCATATAAAGAAATAAAGAGACTGTGCTCCTTCATCTGTATGTGCTGGCGAGCAAGAATCAATGGGTACATGGGAAAAGGAACGTAACAACGCTGCAAGATTGGCCTAGTAGTTTGCGCTTTTGGAGACAAACAGGTTTGCGTTGGAGCTGTATACATGAACCGGTAATAAATTAGTTGCAAAGTTTGTTACTTTTTTATAATTTTAGATGATAAAGCAGTGAAAAAGGATGTAAACAAGGGGCGTAACTACAAAAGGTGTAGGGGTTGCAATTGCACCCAGGCCAAGGAGTCTAGGGGGCCCAAAACGTCCTTGCAATACTTGGAGGGGGCCCCATTGGCGCTTTTGCAGTGGGGCCAATGAGCTTCAAGTTACGCCATTGTATATAAAATCATACATACTTTTCATATGGATCGGACAATTTTTTTGTAATTTTTTACAAAAATCCACAAAATTTACATCTAAATCACTGACTCACATAATGTATTGGCCAAAGCTGCACCGATCTCATGGAGGGGCGCATGACCTGATCCATCCATCAGCATCATTCATTATAAGGAATTAGGGCATGTGCGATGGCGGATGAATGACGGGTCAGGTCACAATTCCCTCTGTTGCTGGCTGTGGGAGATGGATGCTGTTGTAAATACATTATATGAGTCACTGGTTTAAACAGACTGTGTTTTTTTGCAAAAATTAAAAAGTGGCCAATCCGTGAAGGTAGCAGGTGTTGCTCTGGGGGTAGGCATCGCTCCTCCATGACTTAAGGGTATGCCACACTAAGCGAGATCGCTAACGACATCGCTACTACGTCACTATTTAGCGATCTCGTTAGCGACGTCGCTGTGTGTGGCATGTAGCAGCGATGTGGCCCCTGCTGTGATGTCGCTGATCGTTCACGAACGTTCTGGACCGTTTTTTCATCGTTGGCGTCCCGCTGGTGAGCCTATATCGCTAAGTTTGACACCTTTTGCGAACGACAAGCGACCTCGTTGGTGACGCATATGACAGCGGCGCGGGCGGGACTAAGTTTTTTAGCGTCACAGAGTGGATCGCAGTAGCTGCAGAAGCAGGCAAGCGGGACTAGGTTTTCTTTTGCGTCACAGAGAGGATCGCAGTAGCTACAAAGCAGGCTAGCAGGACGCAGAGAGCAGGAGCGATGCTGGAAATTCCTATGAATCAGAAGCGCTCGAGAACAATGAAAGGGAGCGCTATACGTCGTCTTTCATGATGCGGTCAAAACATAAATTATAACACATATATAACATATATCTGTGCTGAGGGGCGTGGAAAAGGTTGCGCTCAGTACATGCTAATGACAGATCCTAACGACCGCCAAAGTCGTTAAACAGATCGCTGACCGCTGATGTGTCGTTTATGAGATCTCCTGTTTGGCAGCTACTAGCGACCTTAAAGCGTTCACACCAACGATCTCGTTAGCTTGCGTCGTTATCGTGATCGCTAGCGAGATCGCTTAGTGTGGCAGTACCTTTATACTTATAAAAGAGGTTGGTTGTGCCCTGCAGAAGCCGCTTCTGCGTGACGTTTCCGAGACCCTATTTCTGCTGCAGGTAAAGCAAAATTGTTCCTCTGTGGACACTCGACAAGTACCTGCCACCCTCCTCTAAAACGCTACTGCTCCTTTTATTACAAAGCACAATTATGTCACTCCCGGAGCCGCTAATTCGGTTATTGCTCAAGTAGAGAAAAGCAAAAACGTCTCCAGACGATAAGTTGAGCCCAAGCGGATTGTGGAGAAACCTTAAGTAATGCTTCCATTACTCTGCGTCAGTAAAGTGCTCTTGACAGCGGCTGTTTGTGTTGATTTGTTTGCATTCACCCCCTCCTCCACGCAGCGCTTCCCGGCCCTGCCTAATTGTGATGCCGTCCCGAGCAAAGCAATATCCAAGTCATTTTCCACAACATTTAGTTACAATTTTCCTCTGATCTTTCCGGTGAAACAATCCTCTCCCGTTGGTTTCTCTGCGCACATAAACTTTGATTGCATTTATCCATAGGAAAGCTATTTTTTTTGCTAAACATATGCAGCCAGCGTTCTTGGAGACATCAGCAGCCCTCCCTTTCTCCCAACTGATGGATTTTGCGGGAACATTGTATTCAGGCAGGAAACAAAATAACTTTTGTGCAGAGAGGGGGAAAATGACTTTTATTGAAATGTAAGAGTTGGAAAATGTAGTGCTACAATAACTGCTATTTACAGGGGTGTTAGTAAGAACGTGACGGATTGGTGGGAGGAAAGCAACGTTTTCTATCATTTGCAAACGGCAGTGTTTCATATGTGGTATGTAAATGCACAAAATTCGTTTATGGATTTATACCTCAATGGTCACATCACTAGTGGTCCAGAAGTTAGGACCCCAGAGTATTCCGTTTACCATGAATGGTGCCCACCCACGGTTCCTAACCTCAAGGAGTTTGTGGTACAAAGTATAGCGTGGTGGGGCCCAGGGACAGGGGAAAAAGGTGCTGTATAGATGGCTGGCTCTTCTGGTAAGTCTAGTGGACATTATTACCAAGAGGGAGAGATAGCAGGAACAGAACTGTGCAGCCATGGGGTTGGATTATGGGTGAACGATTGGAGAAAAGATCATAGATAGAAGCCATCCATTTGGTCATGTTGACAAAGTGGCAATTTGGGGTTCCTGACTTGCATGGATCCAGTAATTATAGGCTATATTTGGGTTTCTCATCAATGTGGGGGCACAAGCTGTTTTGAGAATGAACAATATTTTTTCTAGGGGAGCCAGTGATGTTTGGTGGGCACTGTTGTGGGCAAGCAGCGGAACGCTCATCCTTGCACGTCGCTTTGGCTGAAATTGATAGGGTCACTCATCTGCTCTGCTTGAGTGGTAGTAAAATGTGCTATATTTTGGAGGGTATTGTGTGTTTTTTCTTGGAGATTGTATTGGGGATTTTAAGTCAACTATCCATTATTATATCCTACCATTAATTTTTGTGGATAATGGCTTCTTATGTTCAGTCGTCTGTAACTCGTCCTCTGGAAGCAACAACCGAGATAATTGACCCAAGAACTGAAGACATTTGGCTGCTAATATCCTCTTAAAGGGGATGTTTGAAATGATGAAAAAAAAAAAGTTTAGTTTCCGGTAACCGTGCCAGACTTGTCCATTGACTGTTACATCTTTTCAAAGTTGCGTTACCAGAATGAGCCAGTGGAACGGATCCGTGCTATTTCTACACCAATTTTTACCCATTTGCAATATGGTGATAATAATGTGTTAACTGTGCGTCGGAGTTGGCAAACGGGAAGCGTTTTTTTATGCACTTTCTTGTAATGCTAATTGAGTTGCAGAGAGCCGGGTTCTCCCGCACGGAAAGATCATTACTCATGATTATGGATTGGAGTTCGCGCCCCGGATTCCATTTCCTGTAAGGCGAACCTAATGCAGATTGCATGTCCGCTCGGCTTGGTGCACGGTAACGAGGCGGCTCAGTGCCCTCTTGTCTCATATGGCATACCGCGGACCTGGCGACGTTTTCATTTACACGGCTGGAATTACCTAGGAGATAATTATCGCTTCATACTGACTGATTGAAGGTTCCCGCTTCTCGTCATCCTCTCGCCAGTGTCAGCCACATCGCATGTGACTTCATTCATTATATACTTGGTGATGTGTTTTGTTTTTTTTCCCCTGATGTTATCAAATAATGGCCCAGGGCCAGTTTCCGATCCTGGCTCAATACTTTATCTGTCCTTCTCAATTTTACCCTTATAATACTCTCAAAGCGAAGCGCCGAAATTGGCTTTGTTACCTAATGGAAAAAGCAGCATTGAAGAAGTACTCATCAAGTTATTGGAAGAGATCGGTCATGATGAATGCCTCCTCAGTACTCATTGATTATTGGTATTGATTAGTCATTTTTGCCATTTCCATGAATATACATGTTGCTTGGAAAACTGAGTGACAGTCAATATGTCCATAGCAGCTCCTAAAGGATTGACACCAAGCTTTCTAAACCTGTCATGTCTGACTAGTTATGTAGAGGATGGGAGCAATGGGGATTATGCTACATATAGAAGAAGTGCATTGGTGGCCATATTGTTCCTAACTAGCTATGCACACTTTTATACTGAATTTGTTTTTCATTTGTTTCTAAGTTGAAAATTTAATTAAAAGATCCTTGCCACTTTACTGCCACTGCAGTTTTTACTGCCACCACTGTTTTTCTCCTATTTAGCTCTTCTCAAAACATAAATCCATCAATGCTTCGCTCTTGGCACTGGTGACCTTCTCTACTCACCCTCTACCTTTTCTCTGTCTTAGTAAACACATCTAGGAGGGGTTTGTATGCAGCACATCAGAAATGTTGGAGGGGAAAAAGCATCCAAGTTGTTAGGGAGTGGAGGTCACTTAGGCTATAGATAGGGAGGAAAACATATGATCCTTTATGACTTGTAGAAGGAGAAATCACTCCATGAATAGCATGAGAACTAGTAAAGATCACAACATTCTGAACACACAGACCTCACATCCAGCAAAGTCTGAAACTAGGAGCAGGCTACAAAGTGCTTATCAGGAACAGGGATGGGTTCTTAAAATGAATGAAGGAATGAGGACTTCAGATTGAAACATAGTCCAACTTTTTTTATTGAAAGGTAAGAATTAACGTGTGGTGTGAAAACAGTTATTGTGCGCATCGGTGCTTGTGCGTATCGGTACTTGTGTGTACCTGTGCTTGTGCGTACCTGTACCGGTGCTTGTGCGAACCAGTGCTTGTGCGTACCTGTACCGGTGCTTGTGCTTACCTGTACTGGTGCTTGTGCGTACCTGTGCTTGTGCGTACCGGTGCTTGTGTGTACCGGTGCTTGTGCGTACCTCTGCTTGTACCAATGTTGTGTTTTGTGTATACCAGTGTTGTGTTTTTTTTTAACCTTCACCTGCAACACCCCTTCAACCTCTCCTTTATTCTGTAATTAGACATTCCCTATTTTGGAGCCCTAATGCCCTCATCTATATGCAGGTAACAGGATTTGTAAGCCATAAGCACAGGTAGCCGCCGTCCTCTGGTTCCCAGCGAGGTGTAATAAGCTCTGTGTATCTTGGTCTTTCGAGGGCTTGTTTCTTCCACGTGATAACACATCCACTAAATGCCGTCAACTACATTCAGCTTTTATAGTCTTTGATCCCTGCATGTAACCTACCAGCTTCTACATTACTGCGCAATTTTCAGAAATAGTTTTTAAGTGGCGAATTCTCCAGCAAAGAGCGTCCGCCTCCCGAATCCTGCGGAATTCAAAAATGTTGTCTGTTCGTTTTTTTTCTTCTTTTTTGTCATCTGCCTGTTGAGATGTAAATCACAAGATCTGCATGTATGGAAACTATATTCGACCAAGACTTTGTAGAAGCTCCAAAGAGTTACACAACTCTGTAAATACATTGCACTACTTATTTTGTAAGTCCAGACCTGCACAATGCGTTTGCAAGTCTGTCAGATTTTTCAGTAATTTTGCATTTTCAGCAGCAGAACGGAAGGAAAGGAGACACACTAGTCATAACTAGTGGGTAGGCGGAGCTCAGATGAGATAGACACCTCAGATTAAAAAGAGTGTTGACCGGCCCCTCCAGCTCGGGCTCCTCCTACTCAGCTCTCCAGTTTAAAATTTGAGGTCTCAGAGGATAGTCGCTGCTGGAAGATTTTATTATTTTTTTCAGACAGAGACTTGGATCACCAGAAGTGGTCTAGAGGTCTCAGGGGTCTCAGCGCTGCTGGACCCCCACCTCTCCCTTGGCGGATCTGTATTACCCTATATGGTGGTCCCTGCAGAACCCTGCCGGCCCGGGGGATGAGGATGGCTTCCCTGGCGGGGACGCAAACCGCGCTGCAGGGGTCACTGCGTTCCCCGCCCTGGGGGGAAGCGATGGGCATAGCGCCACAAATCCTTGGGGGTCTCTGTGGCGCTCGGCTGGGTGAGTACTCCACATTTTAATATGTGTTTGAGTGCTTCAGCGACTGCTGCGGCAGCCGCTGTTACAGTGCATGATTGGTGACTGTGTGTTTTTTGTCCGCAGGTGGATGCCTGCAGGACGTGGGACGGGACCGGAGAACGGAGGAGTCCCCGGCGGGGGGCGTGGCTTCGCGCTTCCCGGGCAGGAAGCGCTCTAAAGCGCGAGATTTCCTCTGCCCTTCTCTTCCGGCTATCACTCAGCGCGGCGGCCATTGCATGCTTTGGGCTCCTCACTCTCCGCTCCTCCCGTACTAAGAAGAACAGCACCGCGAAGCTCAGTGAGTCGCTTCTGCCTATAAGGGCAGAAGCTTAAAAACTCCTCACCCCCGCAGCGGTTGAGGTTGCATAAGCGTTCTTTGAGATGCGCAAAATAGCGCAATATTTTAGCGTTTTATTTGTTTAGTGTGGCATACCTTGAGGACTGTACTGTCTGCACCTGCTACCTCATAAGAGGCACCTGGGGCTCGCACACCCGTTACATTAATACAGGTTGTGAGGAGCTGTGACATTAACCACCTTCTTAGGCGGTTAACCCTTAACTGGCAGCTGGGGTAGCTCTCTCTTTAAGAGCTTAATCCTTCAGCGTTTGTTTTGTTCCTTTAAGAAACCACACTTTTCTAGTTACTGACAGGTTTAACCTGCCATTGTACTGTGTGAGGACATGTCGGAGCAGGGTCCAGAAGGTGCGGACCGTCTCTCAGATCCGCTACAGGATCGGTCTCGCGTATCTGACACGCAGGCCTCGACTGCATCGAGCGCAGCAGTCGGAGGCCCCAGTGATGCCAAAATGGAGGCCCTCACTCGTTCGATTGATGGCCTGTCTGACCTTATAGGTTATTGGGTGTCAGCTAGGCCTTCTCATGGCAGGAAGCGACACAGGCCAGTGCCTTCGTTCCCATGTAGCGACTCAGAGAGCTCTGGTATGGAGGGTTCCCCTTCAAGTTCGGGAGGGATATCCGATTCGGATAAAGAGGATCGGCAAAGGCACTCTGCCTCTTTTTCGGGCCGTGTAGAAGCTTTTATTGAAGCTATGAGGGAGGCATTGCAGTTACCGGAGGAAGTAACTACACGCCCTGGTAAGTCGGCCCGGATGTTTCAGGAGTCGCGTAGGTCATTTTCGACCTTACCATCCCTGAATGAGCTTAATGAAGCAGTGGAGAAGGAGCGTCTGTGTCCAGACAAACGTTTTCAGGGGACACGACTTTTTGAGTCACTGTATCCGTGTACTACAGAGTTGATTGATAATTGGATTCCTTCTCCTGAAGTGGATGTTCCTTTATCTCAGCTTAGCAAATCTTCATTACTTCCTGTTAAAGGGAAGGCGAGTCTGCAGGACCCGCTGGACAGAAAAACGGAGATGGCGGCAAAGTCCATCTACGAGTCCGCGGGTCATGGTTTCAGAGCAGTGCTGGGATCCATGTGTGCTTATAAAGCTTCTCTGATCTGGTTGGACCGTTTATGGAGGAAATGTGGACCTCAGTTACCCGAGGTGGATGGACTTTTCGAATTGTTGGAGAGTGCAATTCAATATGGCTATGATGCAGGTCTGGATACTGCGTCACTGCTGTCCAGGTCACAATCCTCGGCGGTCACAGTCAGGAGAGCACTGTGGCTTAGACAATGGACCGGTGATGCGGTTTCCAAGCAAGGTTTGCTATCTTTGGCTTACAAGGGTGGTCAGCTATTTGGATCTGACCTCACGGATTTGATTACCAAAGCAAAGGCAAAAGAAGCAGCTTTACCACAGCGAAGAACTGTGGCTTCTACGTCTGGCAGGCCTGGTACCGGTAGTGGTCGACGGTCCTTTCGGTCCAGGGAACGGTTCGGTCAGCCCTCTTGGGGATCGGGTCGTCCCTCTTTTTCAGGAAAAAAGACCGCTCAGAAATCCCGCACTCCCTGGAAACAAAGTTTCCGTCAAGACAAGCGGGAATCTGATAAAAAGCCCGCTAAAGCGGATTGACGCCAGGGTCCCGCTCGAGGGCTCTCGAGTGGGGGGTCGCCTGCTCCAATTCAAATTGACTTGGTTTTCCCGCGTCCCGGACTCCTGGGTGACGCGGGTTGTGTCAGCAGGCTACTTCATAGAGTTTTCTTCTCGACCCCCGAACAGTTTTTGTCAATCTCGCATCCCGTCAGAGCCCGAACTATGTACCGCTCTACTGCGAGAAGTCGACTCTCTTTTGCAGAAGGGTGTGATGGAACCGGTTCCACCAGAGGACAGGGGAAGAGGGTTTTATTCCAACCTCTTTGTGGTCCCCAAAAAGGAGGACAAATTTCGCCCAATCCTGGATCTCAAAAGATTGAGTCGGCATGTCCACACCCGAAAGTTCCGCATGGAGTCGCTTCGCTCCGTTGTGGCAGCCTTGTCGCAGAACGATTTTTTGGTGTCAATCGACATTCGCGACGCTTATTTGCACGTTCCAATCGGAAGGGCTCACCAACGTTTCCTTCGTTTTGCCATAGGTCAGGACCATTACCAGTTTGTGGCTCTGCCATTCAGGTTGGCCTCAGCGCCCAGAGTTTTTACAAAAATTCTGGCGCCTCTCATGGCGATTCTTCAAAGGCAGGGGGTTACGATTCTTCTCTACCTGGACGACCTTCTGATTGTGGCGTCTTCAAAGGAGGAGGCGGTAACTGCTCGCAATCTATCCCTTCAGCTCCTGGAGGATTTCGGGTGGTTGGTCAATTGGGAGAAGTCGTCTCTGGAACCGTCGCAGTCAATCCTGTTTTTGGGGATGCATTTCGACACGGTACGAGCAGTGGTGTCACTGCCTCCAGACAAGCAAGCATGTCTCCTTCGACATGCACGGGTTATGAAGTCTTCGACAGCAATGTCTCTTCGAAGCTGTATGCGCCTTCTGGGGTTGATGGTGGCGTCCATGGAAGCACTTCCGTTTGCCCAGTTTCATTCCAGGGCCCTCCAAAGGTTCATTCTGAGCCGTTGGGATCGATCGCAGGTTTCACTGGATTGCAGTGTTATCATCTCCCACAGGGTACGAGAGTCTCTAGGATGGTGGATACGTCCGAAAGAGTTATCCCTGGGGAAGTCCTTCCTCCCTCCGAAGTGGTCGGTCATAACCACCGATGCCAGCCTGACGGGCTGGGGGGGTGTCTGGAACAATCTCTGGACTCAGGGAGTATGGTCGTCGGAAGAGTCTGTCTTACCGATCAACATCTTGGAGTTGAGGGCGATTTTCCTTTGCCTCCAACACTGGACGGTCCCTTTAAGCGGTCTGCCTGTCCGAGTGCAAACAGACAATGCGACGGTGGTCGCTTATATCAATCACCAAGGCGGGACAAGGAGTTCCAGGCTCATGGTGGAGGTATCTCGGATCCTGGTATGGGCAGAGACCAGAGTACCAGCCATCTCGGCGATCCACATTCCAGGAGTTCAGAATATCACGGCGGACTTTCTAAGTCGCGAGAAGATGGATCCCGGAGAATGGAGTCTTCATCCGGAAATTTTTGCACTGCTGTGCTCCCGTTGGGGAACCCCCCAAGTGGATCTGATGGCGTCCAGGTTCAATGCCAAGTTACCGACTTTCATGTCCAGGTACAAGGATCCGAAGGCTGTAGCGGTGGATGCTCTAGTGGCTCCGTTGGACCAATTTGAGCTAATCTATGTGTTTCCGCCGATTTCCTTACTTCCTCTGGTGCTACGTCGGATCAGACTGGAGAGAATCTCGGCTATATTAATAGCCCCAGATTGGCCAAGGAGGACGTGGTTCTCGACACTGGTGTCGTTCCTGGCAGCGCCGCCATTTCCACTTCCTCTTCGCCCGGACCTGTTAACCCAAGGGCCCGTTCGTCATCCGGACCTGAAGTCTCTGCGTTTGACGGCGTGGCTCTTGAGACCGAAATATTGACCCGTCAAGGTTTTTCAGCTGAAGTCATTGCCACTTTGCGAGCTGCCAGAGGTCCGGCTACTACAAGGATCTACCACAAGACTTGGGAAGCCTTCTTTTCGTGGTGTTCGGGTTCTTCAAGGAACCCGAGGATTTTTTCCATTCCCAATTTGTTGGCCTTTCTGCAATTCGGGCTGGACAAGGGTTTGGCAGTGAGCACGCTGAGGGGTCAGGTTTCTGCTCTGTCCTTGCTGTTCCGGAAGGCTATCGCCTCGCGTAGGGACGTGCGTTCCTTTTTTCGCGGAGTAACCCGCCAGTTTCCGCCGCGGAAGACGCCTGTGTCTCCTTGGCGTCTCAATCTTGTTTTGGAGGCTCTTCAACACGGGCCTTTTGAGCCTATGGACTCTGTTAGTCTTTCTTTGCTCTCTTGGAAAGTTGCCTTTCTAGTGGCGATCACTTCTTTGAGAAGGGTTTCTGAGTTGGCGGATCTTTCTTGCTCGCCTCCTTTCCTGGAGTTTCACCCGGATCGCGTAGTGCTTCGCACACGGGGCGATTTCCTACCTAAGGTGGTGTCGCAATTTCATGTTAACCAGGATATTGTGTTACCCTCTCTTTGTCCGGGCCGAGGAATGCGAAGGAACGGGCCTTGCACACATTGGATTTGGTGCGGGCTTTGAAGTTCTATTTGTCTGTTACCCAAGGTTTTCGGAAGTCGGACTCTTTGTTTGTGATTCCAGCAGGTCGTCGACGTGGTCAACGAGCTTCCAAGGATTCTATAGCTCGTTGGATCCGGTCGGCCATTTTGGAGGCTTACCGACTTAAGGGCGAACCTTGCCCGATTAAGGTTCGAGCTCACTCCACAAGAGCTGTGGGCTCATCATGGGCTTTTCATCAAGGGGCCTCGGCAGCTCAGCTCTGCCGGGCGGCGACCTGGCGCTCCGTCCACACTTTTACAAAATTTTATAAGGTGGACGTTAGTGCTTCCGCTGATGCGGCCTTAGGACGTAGGGTCCTGCAGGCGGCAGTAGTTTAAAGTTTTTGCTAACTTGTTTTTTAGCGCTAGTTGCGCATTTTCTTAGGTTGTTGGGTTCTGCCTTTTCTGTTTTTTTCCCACCCCTAGTTTTTGGACTGCTTTGGGACGTCCCACTAGTTATGACTAGTGTGTCTCCTTTCCTTCCGTTCTGCTGCTGAAAGACGGATTTTGGTAAGAACTTACCGGTAAAATCCTTTTCAGCGAAGGAAGGAAAGGAGACACAGCTCCCTCCCTTGGCAGAAGTGTGTTGTTGTATTTGCAGATGCGGCGTGACCCTCCTCTGATAGCGATTATCTGGGCTGAGGTCGACGCGCTAAGGCTCTTCCAGCATTGCAGCTCATCGCAGTGGTCAGGTCCAGTGAGTAGTACCTGGAACTGTGTGGTTTTTTGCCTAAATGCATGCATAACCTGTATTCTTGTGTTTTTTTCTCTGAAGTCCTTCAGAAGGGGTTATGTTGCTCCGCTGGTGATATTGCTCTTCCTTAAGCTTGTGTACGACTGGAGAGCTGAGTAGGAGGAGCCCGAGCTGGAGGGGCCGGTCAACACTCTTTTTAATCTGAGGTGTCTATCTCATCTGGGCTCCGCCTACCCACTAGTTATGACTAGTGTGTCTCCTTTCCTTCCTTAGCTGAAAAGGATTTTACCGGTAAGTTCTTACCAAAATCCGTCTTTTGCAAACTTTTTAGATTATTGGAAATTTTGCTGTAATAATAAAAAGAAAAAGCATCTGAACATTTTGGGTTAAAATTCCATTGTACACCCATCTGCTCCTCATCGTGTTCGTGGCCGTCACATCCCATGTTCTGCAGTATAGAGTAACCACATTGGACGTGTAGCCTTAGCCGGAGCCGCGCAGCTATTGATGTAAATGTCATATTATCGGATCTTGCCCACCAGAAGATGATATATAACCTCTCTGGAGCTGCTCCTTTTTTTTTTCTGCCTTGAGAGATATTTGTGAAGACTTTATGGAAAGAAAGTGAGAATCTCATTTAGCGGTGTTGTATTTTTTTCCCCGGCGTTTTACAATTACACATCTATCACCGTAGAGCTACATTGCGGAGCTGTTTTTTGCTTTTTGTTTATCTTTTTTGGTAAAGTCGTGGCAGTGCGGGAAGTCAAACTTTAAGTTGAGTGAGATGACTTCTCGGGGCTTGTGACACTTGGGCGGGCGCGCTTTTGCCTTGGTTTTTATGCCCTGACAAGTGTGATCTAGTAAATCTTCACATCCAGCTTTGTGTGGAAATAAATCCCCTCTCTGAATGGATTTGGTCTATTCCTCTGGTATTAGGAAGCTTTATCATAAGACTCCATCACAAAGCAGGTAGCAAGAGATAACAATCCTCCCAAATCCTATTGTTTGTTCCTTTACTTAAATCTTCCAAAGTTCACACTGGAAAAAGCTTGTGCATGCTGCGCTCTTGTTTTCTATTTCATATTTTTCTGTTCTTATTTACTTGTTATCTTGAGGTGTAATAATAAAAGCTTCCTTGGTGTGTGGCTGGCTCATAATTGTAACATCCTAGATATTAAGTGGGTTGTGAAGATCCCTGGTGTCTAGTGGTTTTCATGACATCCCTGGTGTCTATTGGGTTCACAAGATCCCTGGTGCCTAGTAGCTTTCATGACACCCCTGGTGTTACCACTGCTGCTGGCCGTGCCTCCGCTGTTGCTGCCGCCGTGCCCGCTGCTGCCAATCCCCACTCTTGTTCTTCGGTCCTGCCGTGCTCCTGCTCTGCAGGAAGCTCCAGACCTGGCACATGCGCCCTGGTGCTCTTGGAGGGCGGTCACACCCGTCCAAGGTATTGTACAGTCATGGCCAAAAGTTTTGAGAATGACACAAATATTTATTTTCACATTATATTTATACACAATTGAGAATGACACAAATATTATATTTTCACATTATTTGCTGACCTCTGGTTTTTATATGTGTTTGACAGATGTTTTTATCACAGGCAGAAATATAATAATTGCAAACATATGAGTAACAAAAGCTTATATTGACAGTTAGAATGAGTTAATGCAGCAAGTCAATATTTGCAGTGCTGACCCTTCTTCTTCAGGACCTCTGCAATTCTCCCTGGCATGCTCTCAATCAACTTCTGGACCAAATCCTGACTGATAGCAGTCCATTCTTGCACAATCAATGCTTTCATTTTGTCAGAATTTTTAGTTTTTTGTTTGTCCACCCGTCTCTTGATGATTGACCACAAGTTCTCAATGGGATTAAGATCTGGGGAGTTTCCAGGCCATGGACCCAAAATCTCTATGTTTTGTTCCCTGAGCCATTTAGTTATCACCTTTGCTTTATGGCAAGGTGCTCCATCATGCTGGAAAAGGCATTGTTGATCGGCAAACTACTCTTGGAGGGTTGGGAGAAGTTGCTCTTGGAGGACATTCTGGTACCATTCTTTATTCATGGCTGTGTTTTTAGGCTAGACTGTGAGAGAGCCGATTCCCTTGGCTGAGAAGCAACCCCACACATGAATTGTTTCAGGATGCTTAACAGTTGGCATGAGACAAGACTGGTGGTAGCACTCACCTTGTCTTCTCCGAATGAGGCGTTTTCCTGATGTCCCAAACAATCAAAAAGGGGATTCATCAGAGAAAATAACTTTACCTCAGTCCTCAGCAGTCCACTGCCTGTACCTTTTGCAGAATATCAGTCTGTCCATGATGTTTTTTCTGGAGAGAAGTGGCTTCTTTGCTGCCCTCCTTGAGACCAGGCCTTGCTCCAAGAGTCTCCGCCTCACAGTGCGTGCAGATGCGCTCACACCTGCCTGCTGCCATTCCTGAGCAAGCTCTGCACTGCTGGTAGCTCGATCCCACAGCTGAAACACTTTTAAGAGACGGTCCTGGCGCTTTCTGGTCTTTCTTGGGCGCCCTGGAGCCTTTTTGGCAACAATGGAACCTCTCTCCTTGAAGTTCTTGATGATGCGATAGATTGTTGACTGAGGTGCAATCTTTCTAGCTGCGATACTCTTCCCTGTTAGGCCATTTTTGTGCATTGCAATGAATACTGCACGTGTTTCTTTAGAGATAACCATGGTTAACAGAAGAGAAACAATGATGCCAAGCACCAGCCTCCTTTTAAAGTGTCCAGTGGTGTCATTCTTACTTATTCATGACAGATTGATCTCCAGCCATGTTCTCATCAACACCCACACCTGTGTTAATGGAGCAATCACTGAAAAGAGGTTAGCTGGTCCTTTTAAGGCAGGGCTGCAATGATGTTGAAATGTGTTTTGGGGGATAAAGTTCATTTTCTAGCCAAATATTGACTTTGCAAGTAATTGCTGTTAAGCTGATCACTCTTTATAACATTCTGGAGTATATGCAAATTGCCATTAGAAAAAGTGAAGCAGTAGGCTTTGTAAAAATTAATATTTGTGTCATTCTCAAAACTTTTGGCCATGACTGTATGTTCTCAGATGTCCTGACACGAGTGGCCACGCCCGCTCCCAGGTCCTTTATGCTCTCTGATGTCCTAACCCGGAAATCCCAGCAGCCAATCCGGGGAAGGTGTGGGTTATATGAACCTGCTTCCTCTTATCAGTGGCGCTTGGTTATTGTTCAAGCTCCTGCTTCTGCGACCCAGGCCCGCCTTCTATTCTCTGTGTGCGCTATCCTGCGCGTCCGTACTCCTGTACCCTGCTCTGCACGTCTGTGCTCCTGTCTGTTGCTCTGCATGCCCATACCATGTGCGCTATCCTGCACGTCCGTACTCCTGTACCCTGCTCTGCACGTCTGTGGTCCTGTGTCTGCCATAACTGTGTCGCTATCCTGCGCGTCCTTACTCCTTTACCCTGCTCTGCATGTCTGTACTCCTGTATCCTGCTCTGCTTATCTGTACCCTGCGCTCTGCTCTGCACTTCCATACTCCTGTGCTCAGTACTGTATGTCCGTCCCTTGTGCTCTGGTGTTCGTCAGTCTTCTACGTTTCCCTGCTATTCCATGTCTCTCCCGCTATCTGAGCCGCCCCTCTTTGTATCGGCTACCGTGGTATTAGAGATCCCTGGGCTTGTCCCTGACGATCCCTGTATAGGGGTCGGTCTTCACTAGGTCAGCTCGCCCCAGTGCTAACAGTTCCACGGTCCAGAGGGTCCACTCTTATAGCTCGCCTCCCGGAGGCGTTACACCTGGTGTCTATTGGGTTCATGTCATCCCTGGTGTCTATTGGGTTCACGACAACCCCAGTGTCTATTGGGTTCACGACATCAAGGTGTCTAGTGATTTTCATGACATCCTTGGTGTCTATTGAGTTCAAAACATCCCTGGTATCTAGTGGATACACAATATTCTGGTGTCTACTATATTTACATCATCCCTGGTGTCTAGAGGGTACACAATATACCTGGTTTCTAGTGGGTTAACATTATTGTGGATTCACAACATCCCTGGTTTCCTGTCAGAGCATAGCATTCTGCTGTTTCATGGTTTCACAACATGCTTGGTGCCTAGTAGGTTTATGATATCCTTGTGTACTGTTTACAAACCTTGTGTCTAGAGTTTTCACATGCAAATTGCCTCTTAAGAGAAAAAGGAGTTGAACTCTATAGCGCCACTTATTGGAAGAAGCAATCCTACAAGTCACAATCAACCCTTTAACGAGTCTTGTAATGTGACTTAGGATAAAAGCCAAATCAGTATCTCAATTTGCAGACACGGTGTTTCGGGCTATTGGCCCTCGTCAGTGCAAAGTATGAGATCTGATTTGGCTAGGTGAGAGGCTCTGGACTGAGGTCTAAAGGTACTGCCACACTTAGCGATCTCGTTAGCGATCTCGATAACGACGCAAGCTAATGAGATCGTTAGTGTGATCTCTTTTAGGTCGCTAGTAGCTGCCAAACAGGAGATCTCATAAACGACTCATCAGCGGTTAGCGATCTCTTTAACGACTTTGGCGGTCGTTAGGATCTGTCAGCATGTACTGAGCGCTTCTGATTCATAGGAATTTCCAGCATCGCTCCTGCTCTCTGCGTCTTGCTAGCCTGCTTTGCAACTTCTGCGATCCTCTCTGTGAGCAAAAGAGAACTTACAGATATTGCGATCCACTCCATGACGCTAAACAACATATGCGTCACAAACGAGGTCGCTCGTCGTTCGCAAAAGGTGCCAAACACAGCGATATAGGCTCACCAGCAGGACACCAACGATCAAAAAACGGTCCAGAACGCTAGTGAACGATCAGCAACATCACAGCAGGGGCCACATCGTTGCTACATGCCACACACAACGAGGTCGCTAACGAGATCGCAAAATAGTGACATTTTAGTGATCTTGTTAGCGATCTCGTTTGCGATCTCGCTTAGTGTGGCATACCCTTAAGGGGTAAGGTTTCTCCTTGTGGAGAGTGACATACCAGCTCTGGCTTGTCAAAGTAAGGAGGCTTATTCGCCGTGCAGTGGTCCTCTGGGAAATTTAACATGCAAATCGCCTCTTAAAGGGAATCTGTCACCCCATTTTTGCTATATCAGATAAGTATATCACTGAATAGTGCGTCCCATAAGTAATCTATAGGTACCTATCATATATCCTGACACCCCAGTTTTCATGTCAAAATACCTTTGTAACCTTCGTATTTCGGTATGCAAATACTTGCGGTCCGGTCCGATGGGCGGCGTTTATTCGCATCCCCCCCCTGCTCCTCGGCTTGTCCCTCGTATATTCGTCTGTGAATATCACAAACAGCGTAATGTTTCCGCGATTGCGCGTTGAAACAGGGCCCTCGCGCGTGCGCATTGTGCTTTGCCCAACAGTGGGCAAAGTAGCAAATCATTACTGCGCATGCGACAGTCTTTTCCTGACTTTCCTTGCCCGGAAGTCATCCGAGGCAAGCCGTATGACTGCTTGCCTTGGACGACTTCCGGGGCAAGGAAAGTGACAGAAAATAGTTGCGCATGTGCAGTAATGATTTTATGCTTTGCCTACTGTTGGGAAAAGCACAATGCGCACGCGCGAGAGCCTTTTTCAAAGCGCAAGCGCGGAAAGCCGACGAGAGGAAAGAAGTGCGTAGGGCAAGAATGGAGGCGGTGGGGGGATGCGAATAAACACCGCCCATCGGACTGGACCGCAAGTATTTGCATACCGAAATACGAAGTTTACAAAGGTATTTTGACATGAAAACTGGGGTGTCAGGATATATGATAGGTACCTATAGATTACTTATGGGATGCACTATTCAGTGTTATCTTTATCTGATATAGAAAAATGGTGTGACAGATTCCCTTTAAGAGAAAAAGAGGACTTCAACTCTATAGCGCCACCTATTGGAAGTAACGATCCTACAAGTCACAATCAACCCTTAAACGAGTCTTGTAAAGGGTTGATTGTGACTTGTAGGATCGCTACTTCCAATAGGTGGCGCTATAGAGTTCAAGTCCTCTTTTTCTCTTAAGAGGCAATTTGCATGTTAAATTTCCCAGAAGAGCATTGCACAGCGAATAAGTCTCCTTACTTTGACAAGCCAGAGCTGGTATGTCACTCTCCACAAGGCGAAACCTTACCCCTTAGAGTTTTCACAACATCCCTGGTTTCCAGTGGATTTATTGCATTCCTGGTATCTCCTTCTTTTACAAGATGGCTGTTGTGTAGTGGGTTTACAACATCTCTAGTATATACTGTGTTTACAACATTTCTGGTTTCTAGTTGATTCACAACCTCCCTGGTGTCTAGTGGCCTGTGTTTGCTGTGCAACTAGTTATGATACCTCCTCTGTAAATCTGACAGTAGCCATTAAGGGAATTACCTTGCATTTGTATACCTGGAGACCATGTGCATTGGTCCTAATAATTAAAAAACCTGGTTATGATAACAACATCCTTAGTAATTATGTTTTGTTTGGTTTTTTTTTGCTATAATTCTGGTGCTTTTGTGGGTTAATACATACATTTTCTGTTAACAAGTTGTTAATAACCATTACTTTCCTGAAGTCTAGTGGGGAAATATTATTAATCTACAGTCGCCTGGGATGTAATGGTTGTTAGCAAACGGGCATAAGAAAACGTATCATTAACCCACTAGACACCAGAGATGTTGCAACTAACACACTAGACAACAGGGATCTTATTAGCTTATTATACACCTGGGGGGTTATTATTTTCAGTGGTATTCAGACACCCTGTAGACAACACAGGTAATCGTAGCTGTGTCCCATTAGAGCAGAACTAAAACGACCTGTCACTGGTGGCCTAGTGGTCAGTATATATGATGCAGTGGCAATCAAAGTTTTTAGTTCTCCTTTACACCAGCAATTTGCTGTTGTACTACAGCTTCCAGCTTGTCCGATCAGTATTCATGGAGCTTTGCTGTAACCTACTTTCCACCGTTACTAAATGTTTTATGTCTATCCAAAAGTGTCTTCAGTCGACGTTCCTTCTTTTGTTCCTCGCCTCCATCATATTCTTTATCTTCCTTAGTTTTATTTTAGCCGTATCTGATTCTGTCGTAACGTTAGCACGAGCGTTCGGGAACAGCCTTTGTTTGCATTATGTTGGACGTTCGGCTTCAGAACGAGGATGTGAAGAGTCTTCTAAAACATAAAGCCTATATAGAAGCGGGAGATGGGCTTAGGTGCTTCTGTTGTGCTCCGTCTCGTGCACTTGTGGAATGAATAGGAGACGGCTGGATCTGTATTTAAAAGCTCTGATTAGCTTCTTTTCCAAAGTGAATGTTCCCGACGCACTCCAAAGAGCTTTCCCCCCTCTCATGTTGATACTTTTGCCCTCATTATCTACTGGGATTGTAGAATTGGAGAATGGATGAAAGGAGGTGTATTAAATAATTCTCTTAAGCTTTCTTCTCACATTCCTAGAAGGATGACGTGAAAAAAACCCACATTGTCAGTGAAGCACATAAAAGGATGCGGGCTGCCTATTTATAGGGAAAGTACCTACAATTGTGATATTAGGGGAGCCCGAGATTGATCTGCAGGCAATTATTCTGTAGACGGACGTGCTGCAGACACTGATGGTGGCATCTGGCTTCTTACAGGTCTGCCCTTTGCCTCTAGTCCTAAGTTGTACTTAACTATAAGGATATTGGTAAATTAGTCGCTGTCATTTCAGCAATCTTCCCACAAATGAATAGTACAATTGAATATAAGAAACTTTGATATATATCTTAATAGAGAAATTTGCTTCTTTCTCCACTTTTGAGACACTTCTCTCTCACACCTCATCTTCCCTTGCCACACCTCCTGAACTTAGTTTACTCTTCACTTATGAGCCACTTTTCCTCTCACACCTTATCTTCCCTTGCCATACCTCCTGAACTTAGTTTACTCTTCTCTTATGAGCCACTTCTCCTCTCACACCTTATCTTCCTTCACCACACCTCCTGAACTCCCAGTCTACTTTCCACTTATGAGCCACTTCTCTCACACATCACCTTCTCTCACCATACCTTCTGAACTCGCTGTCTACTCTCCACTTATGAGCCACTTCTCTCATCACTCATCTTCCCTCACCACACCTCCTGAACTTGCCTTCTGCTCTCCACTTATGAGCCACTCCTCCTCTCTCACACATCATCTACCCCGTCCTACCTCCTGATCACACTGTCTACTCTAGGAAAACCAATAAAATCTATCTTAGTCAAAATAATGTGGACTGCCAGCTCACTGAGGGGTCAGATTAAAGGTTTTTTTTTTCTCATAAAAGTAAAAAAAAAAGCAACTCTGCAATTTTCATCTTAAATATCTTCTGGTATCAAAAGCAGAGGGATTTTTACCTCTTGTGTATACTAATTGTAGCTAAGGTTACCAACCACCACTGCAGTCTATCAGAGGTGGCCAGTCTCCAAGACAAGAAGCACAGCGCTTGCAAGTTCTTTACATAGAGCTTGCAGTGCCTTTGTGCTCCTCCGATGCTGCAGAGATTCCTGCTTGCAGAATGGGAGAAAGCACCCAGTTTGCATCAGTGGCTTAACTCTGCCACTGGTCAATATTTTCAATTAGCAAGAATGGTCCCGTGAGCTGGGAGGCAGTGGAGTTCTGCACTACTGAAGCCTTTTTGTTAAAAATAGCCCTTTTAAAGTCTTATTGCTTTCCAGTAAGTGTTTTATTGAACTTCAAAGCTGGATTCACAGCTACACTGCTCAGTACTCCTTTATAATGTCCTCCATGCTGCTGCCACTGCTGTTATGTTTTGGTAGCTGAGGAGAGCAAGCAAAAACGGCAATACACCAGAGAGGCTGGAATCTATTGGATTGCAGTACCTGAAATAACCACACAACTAGAGGTAGCCGTGGAGCGTTCCTACGTTGATCCTAGACGCCTCGTCACAGCCTAAGAGATAACTACACCTAAAGGCAGAAAGATGAAAGCTATCTGCCCCGGAGCAGATCCCCAAAGAAAATAGGAAGCCCCCAAACATGTAATGGCGGTTAGACAAGAAGAAACACAGACACAGACAGAAAATAGAATGAGCAAACGTTGGGGCCCAATCTGTCTAGACAGAAAAGTACAGGAAAGGATACTCACTGCAATCCAAAAAAACCTAAAAAATACCAACTCTACTGATTGCAATAACACCTGAGATCACACGACCTCTACCACCTAAATCAGTTCTCTGATGTAACAAAAACTAAGCCGCAGCCACTGAAAAAACAGGAAAAAGCAAATGAACAAACAGTGGCTCCAGATAAACTGAGAGGAGCACAAGCCCCCCCGGAGGGGACCTGGCTGACCTCCACAGAAGTGCAGGGAACAAATGCAAAAAGCAAGCACAAAAATAAAAGCAGAAAATATCTTATCTGATAGCAGAAGATGCAGGCAAGACTCAGCAAGCTTCCAAATGAACCAGGAACCACAATTGAGACAAGAACAATTGATCACCGGCAACCATCATGGGAGGGAACCTCCCTTATATCAGACCAGTCCGTGATCTCAGATTGCCATTCCTCGCTGAAAGGTTCAGTACTGTCAGTAACCACCAGAGGGAGCCTCTGCTCAGAAACCATTTTTAGCACATTCATAACACACTGCTGATTCTGACTATGTGCAAAAAAAGAGACATGAGAGCAGCAATCACTCTTATCTGTGTGCTGTATGTGGGAGACATCATAGCGACTAGTCCCCATACAGTAGCTTTAGAGGAATAACGTAGTCTTAGGAAGGGGTAAGTGAAAAAGACTCTGATTAGATAATGTGATAGACCTGCCTGAAAAAGAGGATTTTTAGGGTAAACTTAAAAACTGTGAATGTTATTAACCTTATAGATGGGTAGAGCATTCCAGAGAACTAGTGCAGCACGTGAAAAGTCTTGTAGATAGGATTGGGTGGGTTCGGGTTATGGAAGTGGTTAATCTTGGCAAAATATAGAGCCTCGTTGGATGTTCGTTTTGAGATGGAGGAGATGGTAGTTGTAAGCAACGGTATTGACCACTGTGAAGAATTAAAAGTACAGTAGAAACTTGCAGAACGTTTTGCTCGGTAATTAACCTTTACTTGCATAATCCCTTTAGGTAAATCATAACGTAAATGAGCTGTAATTGCTTTTTACTTAGTGAAGATACCCCACTGACACCCAACCAGCAGCCCCCACTTAACCCGCTGCTCTCATCCTGTCACTAGAAATTAATCTTCAGTCCTCTGCATCACGCTCTATGAAAACCTGGCTAGAAAATCTGCAAACTAAACAGGTTTTTAATTGAGCCGCCCTCTCCTTCTACCTTATGCCTCACCCCATACATTATATATAGGGTCTCTAATGTGTGGCTGATGGGGCATGCTGAGAGTTGTAGTATCACAGACAATAGGGATACAATTTGGAACCATTACTGTATATTTAGGGCGCAATTCATCATTTGCGTTTTTTTTTTAATTCACATTGTTGCTGTTCTCATTGATGTGTATTTGCACCTAATTAATCAAAATGGCGCTCGTGGGTTATAAATTTTGTGCAAAATGAAAAATTTTCTTTATTTTTATCTTTAAGTTTTTTTGGAACTTTTTAGCCCCAAAATTTTACACGTTACGCTAAAATGTTGCGGAGGTGAAAAAAAAAATAGATAAAATCGTTTCGTGGGAGAGACTGGCGTGCATTTGTGCAAAACATGTTGTGACTTTTTTAAAATTTGGAATTGATGAATCCACTTCTAACATTTAGAAAACCAAAAACACGTCCACAATAGCCAACATTATAAAAGAAACCACAGGCGGACAGATATAAAATAGACTTTAAAAAAAAGGGCAAAACACAAAAAGTAGGTAAAAAAAAGGCTCAATAGTGTGCATAGTCTACAGTCATCTATTCTTTAACAAATGCAGGTGGTATTTTTTTATCATTATTATCTTTTTAGTAAACAAGTTCTTTCCTTATGTTTCATTGTTGTTTCCGTTGACAACAAGCTGCATTTTCATGCTTTTTCATGCTTTTCTCATACTTTTTTCATGCTTTTCTCATACTTTTTCCTGGCCGGTGCTTGTGTCGCCGGTTGTCCATTCCGACTGTGACCTTTATAGGACTTGAGGGCCCGTCTCACATAGCGAGATCGCTACCGAGAACGCTGCTAAACAGCGATCTCAGCAGCGATCTCGCTATTTCTGACACGTACCAGCGATCAGCCCCTGCTGTGAATCGCTGGTCGTGTCAGAAATGTCAGGACATTTTTTTGATCGCTAGTCTCCCGCTGACAGGCACGCATCGCTGCGTGTGACAGGCGGGAGACCAGCGATCCGCTGGTAACCAAGGTACACAGCAGGTGCCAGGCGCGGGGCTGTGCCTGGAACCGCTGTGTACCTTGGATACCGCGCCTGATGCAGGAGCTGGTACCAAGGTACACGTCGGGTTTCCAGCACCGCGCAGTGCCTGGAAACCGACGTGTACCTTGGTTACCAGCTCCCTGCATCAGGGCGCTGGTATCCAAGGTACACTGCGGGTAACTAAGCGATGTTACCCGCAGTGTCCCTGTGCTGATCGCTGCCCTGAGCTGCCTGTGTGGCAGCTCAGTAGCGATCATGTAGCGATACACCAGCGATCCTAATCGTTGTCAGGATCGCTGGTGTATCGCTATGTGAGACCCGGGCTTTGCTCTGTGTTAATAATGCATAGCCCAGTTGTTAATGATAGAGGACGCCTGATACTCTGTAACTGCCACTATCTGTATCAGGCAGATGACACTACTCTATATGGATGCATCCTGCAGATAATCACATTATGACATCCTATTTTATGCCACCAGTAGCTGTAGGGAATATGTTATACGAGGCGAGCGGTAATGCAATCACCTGGACTTCAATCCATGAGCGAAGGTTTGTCTCTAGTAAAACTCCTTTAATTCATCTCAATGAGTTCTGGATTATCGGGATTGACCAAAGTGTGCAAAAGATGATTCTCGGTCTGTTGGTATTCTGCAATGTATTGCATTATGTTAGCAGACTTTCTGGATTATCAAATAACAGATTAATGGAATTTCATGTTAAATTTTAACCCTATAATTTTAAACCTTGAAATGAAATATCTGTAATTCCTAGAAATCTGGAATCTGCTAAAAAAAATATTGGAAAACGTGTCAGGAGAAGCTTGCCGCACTGAAAAATGAGGTTGAGAGGGTCAATATTGAGGTATGTGCACACAAATTTTTGGAGCGGAAACCACGTCAAAAACTTGGATTTCCTGCTCAGTTTCTTCTCCAAAAACATGGCAAAAAAGTCAGTGTGCACATACCCTTAAGAAGAGCTTTGCTGGGGGGTAGGAAAAGTTTTGCAAAATGTGTAACAGGGCTGCTGCATATTACATCACCCAACATCTTATGTTGCAAAGAGGTACCAGGGCCCAAGTGCATTTGCTACTTCAGCACCCCTATCTGCAGGTATAATGTGCATTAGATGGTTCGCGTTAGTGAGGACCTGTCACTTGCTCAAATAAGTCAAATTCCTTTTAAGAAACCTTGAGCTCCCTGATTCTGTCGCTGTTTTCCGTTTTGCGCTGCGTCGCTCCATTGCAGAGAGATTCCAATTTGTTAATTTTGTAGAGCACTATGTGAAATCTCTACTTGCAATTCGGCGTATCTTCAGAATCTTTTCTGGGGGCGTCCGCATTCACCCCTTTCTGCCAGATGCTGCCAATCACCTGCTAGACCAGACTCAGAGCTTTTATTAGCTGCATTTGGGATTGTGAAGTGCAAGTGGACACCCCCAGAGAAAGCTGAAAAAAAAAACCCAATTGCATTACAAGCCAAGATTTCACATACTGCGCTTCAGAAATAACAAATGTGAATATCTCAGCAACAGAGAGAGACAGCTTAAAACGGAAAAAAGTGGAAGAATCGGTGGAGCTCAGGGATTTTTAGAAAGTATTCAACTCAACTTTTTCATAAAGTGACAGATCCTCTTTTATTGGGACCCAAAGGAGGCTGTATTATAGGGTTTTCTGGATTATTTGAAAATCTGAAATACAGTGCCTACAAGTAGTATTCAACCCCCTGCAGATTTAGCTGGTTTGATAAGATGCAAATAAGTTAGAGCCTTCAAACTGCAAACGAGAGTAGGATTTATTAACAGAAGCATAAATCTTACAAAACAAAAAGTTATGTTGCTCAGTTGAATTTTAATATATTTTAAACATAAAAGTGTGGGTCAATTATTATACAACCCCTATGTTTAATATTTCGTGGAATAACCCTTGTTTGCAATTACAGCTAATAATCGTCTTTTATAAGACCTGATCAGGCCGGCACAGGTCTGTGGAGTTATCTTGTCCCACTCCTCCATGCAGATCTTCTCCAAGTTATCTAGGTTCTTTGGGTGTCTCATGTGGACTTTAATCTTGAGCTCCTTCCACAAGTTTTCAATTGGGTTAAGGTCAGGAGACTGACTAGGCCACTCCAACACCTTGACTTTTTCCCTCTTGAACCAGGCCTTGGTTTTCTTGACTGTGTGCTTTGGGTCGTTGTCTTGTTGGAAGATGAAATTACGACCCATCTTAAGATCCTTGATGGAGGAGCGGAGGTTCTTGGCCAAAATCTCCAGGTAGGCCGTGCTATCCATCCTCCCATGGATGCGGACCAGATGGCCAGGCCCCTTGGCTGAGAAACAGCCCCACAGCATGATGCTGCCACCACCATGCTTGACTGTAGGGATGATATTCTTGGGGTCGTATGCAGTGCCATCCCGTCTCCAAACGTCACGTGTGTGGTTGGCACCAAAGATCTCGATCTTGGTCTCATCAGACCATAGAACCTTGAACCAGTCTGTCTCAGAGTCCTCCAAGTGATCATGAGCAAACTGTAGACGAGCCTTGACATGACGCTTTGAAAGTAAAGGTACCTTACGGGCTCGTCTGGAACGGAGACCATTGCGGTGGAGTACGTTACTTATGGTATTGACTGAAACCAATGTCCCCACTGCCATGAGATCTTCCCGGAGCTCCTTCCTTGTTGTCCTTGGATTAGCCTTGACTCTTCGGACAAGCCTGGCCTCGGCACGGGAGGAAACTTTCAAAGGCTGTCCAGGCCGTGGAACGCTAACAGTAGTTCCATAAGCCTTCCACTTACGGATGATGCTCCAACAGTGGAGACAGGTAGGCCCAACTCCTTGGAAAGGGTTTTGTACCCCTTGCCAGCCTTGTGACCCTCCACGATCTTGTCTCTGATGGCCTTGGAATGCTCCTTTGTCTTTCCCATGTTGACCATGTATGAGTGCTGTTCACAAGTTTGGGGAGGGTCTTAAATAGTCAGAAAAGGCTGGCAAAAGAGATCATTAATCCACACATGTGAAGCTCATTATTCTTGGTGCCTGAACTACTTCTTAATACTTTAGGGGGACCAAACAGAATTCTTGTGGTTTGAGGGGTTGAATAATAAATGACACTCTGAATTAACTTTTAACGTTTTTAAAAAAAAAAAAAAAAAAAAAATTAAAACAAAAATTTTTGCTGCAGTGCATTTCCGACTTCCTGGCTGATCTACAGTACAAATGTCACAATGCCAAGTTAATTCCGCATGTGTCAACCAGCTAAATCTGCAGGGGGTTGAATACTACTTGTAGGCACTGTATAATCCTAATAGAAAGCTACCAAGTATAAGTTTTAGTTTCAGACCATATTGGAAAAGATTTTGCCCTCCAAAAAGTATCATCAGGTCTAAAGGTACTGCCACACTAAACAATCCCGCTAGCGATCTCGTTAACATCGCATACTAATGAGATCGCTAGCGTGATTGTTATAATATCGCTAGTGGCTTCCTAATTTAACGATGTCGTTAAGGACGCTATCGCGGTTAGCGATCTCCTTAACGACTTTAGCGGTACAAAATACCGCTAAATCGCTAAAAAAAAGGTGCCACACTAGCGATATATACTTACCAGCGGGACGCCGACGATAAAAATAGGGTCCGGAACGAAGTCAGCGACGAACGAGATCACAGCAGGATTCAGCAGGGGCCACGTCGTCGCTAGATGCCGCACACAACAACGTCGCTAACGGGATCGCTAAATAGTGACTTTTTTTAGCGATCTCGTTAGCGACGCTGTTTAGTGTGGCATACCCTTTAGAAGGATGAGTGTAGATGCACAGGGGTCTTCTTCATCCCACTACTGCCCTTGACATCTTCTAATGTCGCCTTCCAGTCTGTGACGCTTAATGAATTGCAAATTATCTGAGTCACATCCAGCTGCTGGAGTTGGAAACTTTTTCTCCTGCACTTTTTCTATAGTTGTTGCTTGCAGGACGAACTGGTGCTAAATATTGAATGAGGCCTCAGTTGTGTCTAGATTAATAGGACATGTGTCCAGAAAACCAATGTAGTTCGCAGGAAATGGATTAGCACGGTTTATCTTTATGAGCCTATCAATATGCATCTGTGTTATTGAAACGTCCTTTGCGCAGCTCTGCAGAGACTGCTGGGAAACAGCGAGACGGCTGGAGAAGGAAATTTATCTGCACGATGATGATAGATGGAAGCCGTGATGACACCGGGCAGATGAGGAGATAGATAAAACAATTTAATTAATGCCCCCCCCTCAGCAAATAAAAAAAAAGTTTTAACACATTGTTAAAAGTTTAGAAACTTAAGGCACTGTCAACTTAGCGATCGCACTAGCGATCACGACAACGAAACTACCTGGCGAGATCGCTGGTGTGATCGCTATGTGATCGCTAGTTAGATTTCAAACACATCTCATCAGCGATCTGTGATTCCAAACACAACTCATCAGCGATCTGTATAACGACCTCTGCTGTCGTTGGGAAAACCTAGTCCCACCTGCGACGCTGGTGAAGTCGTTCATAAAGGGTGTCACACTCAGCGATTCAGGCTCACCAGCGGGACACCAACGACCAAAAAACGGCTCAGAACGTTCATAAGCGATCAACGACATCTCAGCAGGGGCCACATCGCTGCTACATGTCACACACAGCTGCGTCGCTAACGAGATCGCTACTGCGTCATAAAATCAGTGACACATTAGCGATCTCGTTAGCGATCTCGTTTAGTGTGACAGTACCTTTAGTGAAGAGTCGGGAGGCTCCTATACATGATCGGCTGTTTTATTTTTTTTGTCTTGTGGTAATTTGCCGGTTTTTTTTGGCCCAACAAGTGGTTCATGAATCTTGTGCAAAATAAAAAAAAGTCTTTATTTTTATTTTTTTTTTACCTTTATTCTATCCTTTATAGAGCAAAATGGCACATAATTTGTGCTAAAATTTCAGGAGTTCATAAAAAGAGCTGAGGAAGTGAAAGGGGAGGTAATTGGGTGACAAACACTTAAGACCCCCATACACATTAGACTAACGTCTGCCGAGCTTAACAAATCAGTCTAATGTGCATGGGGGTATCACGGGGTCCTACTCTGGTATCACACAATCAACAGAGCGAGAGATTAATGAACAGTCCCAAGAACCTTTATTACATGCAGACTGAAAGGTCCATAAAACAATCCACCACACAGAGGATAAAATAGTCCAGGAACACGGATACAGTCCTGTAATGGATAAATGCCTGGGAGATGAGTCACAATCCTCCGCTTAGAGATACACATGGCAGGGCAGCTCCAGGTACTTCTCCGTATAGTCTCCTCCTGCAGTATTTTCCAGGGTAATTCAGATTTCTACAAGTCTCTCTAGGGTGCTGGCTTTAGCATTAGCATCCCACAAAGGATCTATCTTACTGGTCTACATGTCCTTCTCAGAACCCCTCCTTATATCCAGGG
Organism: Oophaga sylvatica; assembly: GCA_033576555.1. Lineage (NCBI taxonomy): Eukaryota > Metazoa > Chordata > Amphibia > Anura > Dendrobatidae > Oophaga > Oophaga sylvatica. The sequence continues at coordinate 35,767,759 of JARQOD010000010.1, read as the reverse complement.
GTAGGCAGACAGATTGGATGGTTTTTAATCCCCCAAACCTTGTAACGAATGGTGCCTCAGAGCTGAAGGCACTACAGGAGGTGATATGAGGCATTTAGAGAGCAGCGGGGTTACGAATGGACAGTCAGGAAGAGTTAGCAGGGGTTCATCAAGAGGCATGGGCACATTCAGGCTGCAGATGGTAACTGAGCTAATTCAATTATCGGAACATTTGTAAAGTAATTAAGACCCTAGCCATGACAGGTAATACACAGAATGATACCGAACATCAAGGCAACACTCCTAAAATCAGTAAAAATATTAACATAGACAAAATGTTAATATCACGCCATCACTGGGGGTCTCTAGACACCCCCTTGTTGTTGGAGTGGAGAAGAACCTGGCATGTTGGATAATTTACCATACTGTAACTGTCCTATCCCAGAAACTGAAGAGCAGAGATGTCTGGAGAACAATTAACCGATCTTACAAGAGACTGCACGTAAGGCGTTGGTGAGTTATCCGGTTTGGATGGAGTTGTGCTTTTCCAGATTTCCCATGAGAGTCCCAGCTCTGTCTTCAGTGCGTTTCCCCGAGGTGGTAAAGCAGTGATGTGGGAAACTGGCCCCATCCTCCTTACCTGAGGCTAGTACAATGGAGTCTCTTATTAGAAGCCATAAAGAAGTCGCAGCCTGGAGCTCAGTTTTCAGACATTGCTCAGTGACCAAGAAAAGCGCATTCGGGCCTCAGCATAGCACATAATAGATATAGAGTGATGCCTGAAAAACTAACCTTAAAGGGGTATTCTCAAACTAAGACCCTTAAAGCGACCTTTCACTGTATATTTTTTTTTAAACTGAGTCTGTCCTCCAATTGATGCCGCTCTACTGATTCTGGAGCAGTTTTTCTTTCTTCTCTTCCCCTCCATTCCAAAGTTATGTCTGTCTTCATTCTCATTTGCCTGTCTGATCATTCTTAACCATAGATTGAGGCATCGTTATGTGCATTTACTGTGGTGTTGATGCAGAAGTCACCAATGGTGCGGGGGCAGCGAAAGCCGAGTCTGCCACCCACACACGCGGATTTAATAATGTTATATGTTCATTATTCATCTGGAGATCCATCCTCGCCGCCCCTCCTGCCTCTGTATTAGCTGCACTTATTTACCTTCTGCTACCAGAGACTTCGTTACATGGATTTAATTGTATTTTGTGTGAATTTTACCCGACGGCAGCAGATGAAAAGTACAGACAGCTCCAGTGTATACTGAGCACACCGAGAATGGTCATAAAAAATACTGCTTATTATATGTCTATCTGTCTAGCTAGCTTCTGTCTGTCTTTCTATCTTGACTGCTTGCCAAGATATTCCACAGCACTTTTTAGACATCATCGCTGTCCCCATGCAAACACGGGGACAACATACAGACTCTTTGAAAATGTCTTGAACCCCGGACAAAGGGATCAATCAAGGAAAACATGTTACAAAACTCTAGATGTAGGGTGCAAGCCCTAGACCTACTAACTCCGTGCCCTTCCCCAGATTTGTAAAACCGTGAGCACTCCAAGCTTGTAGTGAACAAAGTAAAGTTATTTACTCATCCTCTGGGCACAGAAAATCCATCCATCCAGTGAAACAGCACCAATCCATGCAAAAGTGTAGCTGCAAGTCTAATGGTCCTTAGACCCTGGACCACCAAGATATAGTGTGAAAACAGTCAGCACTCCCTTGTAAATGTGATGAAAGGTGACGATTTGTTCCATGACAAAAGTGTAGCGTAGAAAAATTCAGCTCTGAAACTGAGCCATTCTCAGAAAGAGAAGCTCAGTCACAGAGCTGAACCATTGTATACCTGTTTTAGCTCTATCTATCTCATATCTATCTACAGTCATGGCCGAAAGTGTTGGCACCCTTGAAATGGTTCCAGAAAATGAAGTATGTCTCCCAGACAATTATTGCAATTACACTTTGTATATACACATGTTTATTTCCTGTGTGTGTATTGGAACAACACAAAAAAAAGAAGAAAAAAAAAGTCAAATTGGACAAAATTTCACACAAAACCTCAAAAATGGGCTGGGCAAAATTGTTAGAACCTTTCAAAAATTGGGAGTAAAGAACTTTGTTTCAAGCATCTGATGATGCTCGTTCAAACTCACCGGTGGCAAGTAACAGGTGGGGGCAATATGAAAATCACACCTGAAACCAGATAAAAAGGGGAGAAGTTGACTCCATCTTTGCATTTTGTGTCTGTGTGTGCCACAGTAAGCATGGAGAACAGAACGAGGAGAAGAGAACTGTCTGAGGACTTGAGAAACAAAATTGCTGAACAATATGAAAAATCTCATGGTTACCAGTCCATCTCCAGAGATCTTGATGTTCCTTTGTCCATGGTGCGCAACTCAATTAAGAAGTTTACAACCCATGGCACTGTAGCTAATCTCCTTGGATGTGGATGGCAGAGAAAAATTGATGAAAGGTTGAAACGTAAGATAGTCCGGATGGTGGAGAAGCAGCCCCAATCAAGTTCCAAAGAAATGCAGGCTCAGGGTGCATCAGTGTCAGCGCAAACTATCCTTACACATGTGAATGAAATGAAGCGCTATGGCAGGAGACCCAGGAGGACCCCACTGTTGACATAGAGACATAAAACAGCTAGACTGCAGTTCTCCAAAATGTACGTGAGTAAGCCAAGATACAGCTTTAAGGTAAAGCACATCATTCTACTGTTTACCAAATGTGGAATGAGGCCTACAAAGAAGAGAACACTGTACTTACAGTCAAATATGGTGGTGGTTCAAAGATGTTTTGGGTTGTTTTGTTGCCTCTAGCACTGGTTGCCTTGATTTTGTGCCAGAAATAATGAAATCTGAAGATTGCCATATGACTTTGTGTGGCATTGTGTAGTGGTCAGTGGCAGAAAGCTTGGTTTGTGTCCTAGGTAATGTGTCGTCCAGCAGGACAATGACACCAAAGAAACTTCAAGAAGCCCACAGAAATGGATGGAAACAAAGTGCTGGAGAGTTCTGAAGCGGTCAGCAATGAGTCCAGATCTAAATCCTATTGATCACCTGTGAAGAGATATTACAATTACTGTTGGGAGAAGACACCTTCACATATGGGAGACCGGGAGCAGTTTACAAAAGAAGAGTGATCCAAAATTCCGGAGAGGAGTAAGAAGCTTGTTGATGATTATAGGAAGCGATTGATTGCAGTTATTTATTCCAAAGGGTGTGCAACCAGATATTTAAGTGGAAGGTGCCAACAATTTTGTCCGACCCATTTTAGGGATTTTGTGTGAAATTATGTCCAATTTGCCTTTTTTTCCTCTGCTTTTTTTGTTGTTCCAATACACACAAAGGAAATAAACATGTATTTCTCACAGACAATCGTTGCAGTCCCACATGTTTTGTTATACTCTTCATTTTCTGGAACAATTTCAAGGGTGTCATGACACCGAGAATGGTCATAAAGAATACTACTTATTATACGTCTATCTATATATTATCTATCTATATATATAATATATATATATATATATATTATTTTGTATCTATTATATATTTATCTATCAAATGTTATAAAAGATGTCTATTACCGCCCATTCCTCAGATGTTTGGGTCCTGTACCACCCACACACCAGGGGCTCCACTGGTATCGTGGTACAGATGCAATATCCTTCAATGTCACAACAAGCCTATAGGTAGCGCTGCAGGGAGATTCTTTGCTCATGGCCATCCAGCAGCCGTCTCTGTGCTCACTGATATATTCCTCATTCTCTTTGTGGAGCATTTTGTAGGACACACAGTGATGTGATTCCTACCATCCGCGTCCTTCATAAACCCTCCAAGAGGTGAACTTCCCGCGAATCTGCCGCCTTTATCGCTCCGTTATTCCCATCAGCGAGGATTATGATTGTTTGTGCTCAGGAATTAATGTTTCTCTCGCAGATCTCCAGAAGAACAATAGAAGCCCCATCCACTTGCTTTATATTAAAATCGTCCGATCCGAGCTTATATATGCGCAGGGTTCAGCAGCTTATCTCAGCTTAAGATATATGAGATACGGCTCCCATCATGGAGAATTTATTTTTGTCTCATTGCTCCTTCGTTTAACCTAAAAACACGCAGAAGGGATATACACACTAATAGGGGTTGTATGAGGGTAGAAAACCATGGCTCCTTCAGTCCAGAAATGGCGCCGCTCTATGGGCTGCGGCCGGGATTGCAGCTTAGTCTCATTTGCTTTAGCAAAACAAAATAATTCTAATTATTTTATTACATAAAAAGAAGAAAAAATTTTTTTTGTGTGCGCAGCTCCTGTACAGACCTATTCGTTCCCATGGTTACAGACTACAAAGACATTATACGTAGTCTGACCCTGCAGTCACATGTTATTTCCTTCATCTTCCTCCTTGTCAGGAAGAAGAGAGTGGAGAGTACTACGGTTACAAAGATTTGCATTGGAGCTGTGTACACAAAACGGTATTAAATATTTAATAAAACTCTTCAAATTATTCATGCCCTCTAGTAAATAGAAGCAATTCTGCCATTGTAGAGATATTGACACTTTTTTTTTTGTTTACAACTCGTTGCCTTGGAGACCGACCACCGCTGCTAGACAGCAGATCATGCGCAGAGCTTACAGGCTCTTTTCTGTTGAGTTTGTGAGCACGGTTTTGAAGTTGGTCAGGTTCTCTTGAACGCACTCTTACCTCGGTATCCTGGCTAGCTTCAGCGCAGAGCTTATGAAGTAGACAACAGCGGTGGTCGATTTCATAGGCAATGAGCTGTAAATAAAAGTGTTCATTTCTCAAGAACAGCTGCAAATTTTAATAAGCAGAGAATTGTAAAAGTGCACTATTTGATCATATCCATTTATGTAGTTGGGAATAAACCCTTTAACCCTTCAGAGTTCTGAGGGCCAGTTAAAGATTTTTATGTGATAGATATGTACGGACGTGACAATAAGCGGCGGCTCCCATCACTCCTGTAATTTTATGTCTGCTGTCCATACAGAGCATCCGAGGTCATCACCACTGAGGCTCTTGGGGGACACATCAAGCTTCCCGCGTTAAAACGTCTCCTCTATTACCTTTAGGTTTTCGCTGTTTGTACCCACAGGACCCTTTAATCTGTCAGCACGGTGTAATAGGTTGGTATTTTCGTCCTTAATGGCTCTTCTGTTTAATATTTAATATGGAGGAGCAGTGAGCGGTCACCTCGCAGTCACCGGCGTTATTGACCTGTTGTGGGAAGGTGAAGTCAATGATGAGCTGATTGTACAGCCATGATCACTCAGGTCACCGGCAAAGGAACAACCATGGGATATGTATGCCGAATAGAAGGTGAACTAAACCTCCCAGCAATGCCTGATATACATTGTAAGAGCATTTGAATTCCTAGTGGATCCCATTGCTTCTGCATTGGGTGGAGTTTAAAGGGTCTCTCTTACAAAGGTTAATTTTTTTACACTTATTTAAGGAAATCTTTTTTTTCGCTTGATTTTGATAAATGTTAACATTTTTGTTACTTGCAGCCACACGAGGGGGAGCTCATTGCTTAAGGATTTATATAGCTAGTACTGTACTCAAGCCTTTATAAAGTGAGTTCCCTCTTGTGGCAACAGCAGGTAGCACTCTTATATATTTGCTGCCTACAGCAACCACTAGTGGGCGCTAAATGCATAGGGATTTCTACAGGAATCACTGAACTGAAGTTTTTATATAGTGAGTGTAGATGGGCGGACCCCTGGATGTTCAGGTCCAGCGGGTTCGGCCGAACAGTTGCAAAAAGTTCTTGTTCGGGTACCAGAGCAGTACCTGGACCCGAACCCGGACTCCATTAATTTGAATTGGGGGCTCGAACATCCAGTGTTAGCCACACTGTCATGTGCCTAAAAATAGCAGCCCGCAGCCACCCAGAAAAGGCACATCTATTAAATGCGCCAAATGTGGTGTTTTGCCCGGCTCTTCCCACTTGCCCTGTAGCCGTGGCAAGTGGGGTTAATATTTGTGGGGTTGATGTCACCTTTGTTGTCCGGTGACATCAAGCCCACTGCTTAGTAATGGAGAAGCATCTATAAGACACCCATCCATTGTAATCCTATAGTTACATGGTAAAGACACAGCCAGAATAAAGTCCTTTATTAGAAATAAAACAAAACAGAGTTTTCCATTTTTATTTAAAAATAACAAACACAGTTATACTCGCCTAATGCCTATTACACTGAATTCCTTGTTTTCTGTAATAAAACAAAAATAAAAAACAGCAGTAACCCATAATTATAGAAGGGTTATTGTTTTTCCTTCTTTTGCTAGAATTTGTTTTTATGTTGTTGTAGCCTTATAGTCTCCGATTCAAGGATTTTATACTTCTTATCTCATATGCCATGTTCTCAAGAGTCTGCAAAACATTTTTTGGGTACATGGTAAATAAAAGTGACCTGCTCACAAGCCAGTGTGCATTCTTCCCTTTGAGCGCTCATTATTTGAGGGCCTAATCTCTTAATTCGGCCTCACTGGTGATCCGGCATATCTGACTTTGGGTCAGAACGAAAACAGCTACAACAGTTTTGGCGCCCAACGTGGGCAGTTGTTTGCAGCCTTTACCCAGAGATATGGAGTGATCCAGAGAGATTGCAAGCACAAAAACAAAAGTGTCCTACCGTGCTGCAGCTGGAATTTGTATTTCCAATCTCTCAGGAAACTCCCACATATGGATTCCGAATAGTCTGGTTACAACGGCCTCACTGGTGATTTGGCATATCTGACTTTGGGTCAGAACGAAAACAGCTATAACACCTCACTGGTGGATGAGCTGCTGCGAGTGCAGCCTCAATGACCGTTGGTGATGTCATCGATGTTACCGCGGGTCACTGAGGCTGCATTCCCAACCGGACTGAATTGCGGTGACCTCAGTGAGATCCCCGCTAGCAGTGTGCGTTTTTTTTTATATTTGCAGGGGAGGTCACTTCATAGGGATCTATACAAGTATGGAACTCAAAACTTTGTATGCAGTGAGCTCCCCCTGATGGCCACTTCCTTAAGGAAATCTTTTGTTTTTTTTTTATTTTCAGATTTGATAAATTTATATATTTGCTGACTTCAGCCACCACTAAGGGAGCCGCAAGTATGGAACTTAAATCCGTGTGCAGTGAGCTCCCCCTAGTGGCGGCTCTAGTTAGCAATATTAGTGGAATCAGGAAGCAGTTCAGTTCAGTAGGATGGATATATTGCCTGAAGCATTACCTTCTCTGCTGATGGAGATAAGTTTCTTTAGGCACTCTTTAATTACTGTAGGCACCCACAGTGACCACTGGCAGGCCAAAAAGAAGTATTACATGTGTCAATCACCTTTGGTGGTGATTAGGGCTTTGCACCTTCGTAAATCATGTCTTGAATAATTTTCCCTTGTAATATGGTGTCAGCGATTAATCTCGAAGCCTTGTCTCCGGCCTTTATTTGTATGTCATGTCGAAGACTCATGCTGACATTTCCAATCCTCCATAGTTTTCACATTTCGGCTAAGGACCTCTGTAAATGTTACGTCTCTGGGAGTCTGATTTGAAAGCACTTATGAAAATGATCACAAATTCCGAATACTGATGTCCAAATCCGTCCTGTCACTCGCATCCAACTATGCTGCCAGGAATCCTGAATCTGTAGATAGAGGACGGCAAATAATGACCCAATCTAATCCCCTCTTATGCTCTCAGGTGTATTGTCCGGTCAGTGCTGACCACGTAGGGACCTAATCCCCTCCTAGAAGAGAGAATGGTAACAGTTGTCAATTTAGTCATAAATTTTAAGGAGGCATAACGGGGGAATTACAAATTATGCTCACCTGTCCTGGGGGAGGGGGTGACACACACAGTTCATGTCAATGATGTGTGTTCCCTCCTCCACCTAGTGTGTTTGTGCTGGAAAAACCAAAAAAGAGACAGGTGAGCATAATTTAATACTTCATTTATCTCCATTAATCATGCTTTGGTATCTAAAGACCCCTCAGGTCATTTTAACCTTCACTTTCTAATTGAATATATTTGTCCAATGCAGAGACATTTGCTCTTTAAAATAGAGCACAAGTTTTGCCATTAAATAAAAGTAGAGATTTTAGCATCAGTCGATCTCTGCGCTACCTTTGCCCTTAGCTAGGGGGAGCTGTTGGGTATCTGTGCCTTGACTCTAGCTCTTGACTCCGCCAGTGGTGAGATGTAGAACTACAATAGTTTATAGAATATTAATTGTTTCTAAATATACTTCCCATATCTTGACGTGTGAGCGGCGCCTGTACATACAGAAGCTTGAGTAAACGTCTCGCATAAATAGAGTGCAGAAAAAAAAAGTATCACAAATGCAGAGTAACGCGTCGCCAACACATTCGGTGTCAAGTTATCTTGTCTAATCTGCACCTCTTAATTTCACCTTTGTACCAGATACATTTTTATTTGGTGTCACATGCAAGATGGATACATAATGGTTACCCCTATTGACTGGATTAGAAATTCATAAAATGTGCGGGGCACACATAGCTCGGCGTTCAGTCTCTGTCACCGCTCTGAGACATTGATTAAAGTTTTGCATGGAGCTGTCACTCACACGTTCCCCGTGTAAGTCAGTGGTGGAGCGCCGCTCGCCTGGTGTCATTGCTCTGACCGCTCCGGCTTTTTTTCCTCCTGGCAGCTGCTTTGCACAATGAAGCTGGCACCATGGAATAATCAATTAATCTAACATGGACTGCTTGACCGAGCCGTGTAATGAATGCTAACACAGGAACAGTTGTCAGACAGTGCGCCACTTGTACGGGATAGTTCTGGTTCTCGGCGCATCCTGTGCAATATTCTGCGGCGCTTCCTTCTCATGGAAATAGATGGCCGCCCAGTGCAGCACTGGGGTCCTGGATACTAGGGGTCCACTCAGCAATCTTATAATATGCTTTAGGTCTAATTTCTCTAGTTTCAGGACCTCTGCTTGCTGCCAGTGAATGGGAACACTTCCCAGTGTAGGTTATTTAGGATTTGTCATCCTATTCACATTCCAATTAGGACATTTGGGTGTAAAATTCGGCATTTTGTGCAGTAGCGTATCGTAAATCTCCTGGGTCCCAGTACAGTGCCCCTAATGTCACAGGTCCAGTATTGGGCTTTTAATATCGACAAAAAGTATATTTTTAGGCTTAGATGCATCTTCAACCCCTGCACCTACACCTGAGCTGGTACTCGGGACCCCCTTTATAAAGATGCTTCAAAGAACAACTCTTAAAGATGTTATCGTTACTAACATCACTTATCTAAATGTATGATTGCTGAGGGCCTGACCACTGGGGCCACCATTGATCACGAGAACGAGGGTCCCTAAGTCCTCTATGCGCACATATGCCCGACCTCCTCTCCATTCACTTTTAGATGTCTTTAGGAGCATGCATGACCACCTCTCCCATAGAAGTGAACAAACCATGCGCACTAATGCTTCAATAACTCAGGGATTTTGGAAACGCCAATTGTTGTCATTCTGGGGGTCCCAGTGATCATACATAGTGATGAGGGAATCTCCCAAAATTATTTTTGAGCCGATTCGTTCAACGCAGCCAGCAAATTTGATTCCTTATTAATAAAATTGGTGCAAATCAAAATTGCCTTGATTTCCAAGGAGGACGTTTATTGAAGTCTCACCAGACCCCAAAGCACCATAAACTGATAGCCAAGAAGGGGTTGAAGTACTAAAAACATTATACTCCCCTGTCCTTCTCCGCTGTTGTTCCCTTTTCCTCCGCAACGGTTTTTGGTTTCTTCGTCACTGAGGTGATTGCCGTCACTTTGGCACAAAATGGATGATTGACGCCAGTGACGTCCACCCTCTTTACGCTAATCACTCGCCTCAGCGGAGAAAAGGAACACTGGATGAAACAAAATCTAAAAATGTAAAATTCTCCAGGATCTCAGATTTTTGGAAATTTAGAACAAATTTGATTATCTATGAACTGATTTGCTCATCTCTATAAATAATAAATTAATAAATTAGTTGCCGACCCCGTGTGAACTTAATGCAGCCTTATATTAGCTGGTTGCCCCTTTTATTTGCATGGGGGCTGTGCGATTCTATCTTTTCCCAATAGAGGCTGCAAATTTGCCAATCTCTCCGGTGTCTTTATTTGTCTGTCCAGTCTCAGCAGTGACATCGATGAGATCCATCTGCAGTAGAGAACAGTTATCTGCTCATAATATTATATTGCATCCATCAGCCACAGATACAATAGGATGGCGCCTCCTAGTGGCGGAAACCATGAGCAGCGCCCTTTCCGGGTGTTAATGTATTTTGCTCCTCTCTTGTGTCTTGTATACTGTTCTAATGACATTTTTGCACATAATCTCGGCCTCCTTCCTGCAATATCTGGTATCTCGTCTTCTTGGCGCAGCATTAAACCTTCAGATTGATGCCTGGGCATGCTTGGAGTTGCGTCTCCGTGTCTGGCTGCTCAGCAGGCAGCGGCCGCCTGTATTATTAAAGTAATCTTGGAAATTCTACAGTAACTGCTGTAATCGTCTGCTGAGCGGATCCTGCGCGTGCTGCTGCCCCTTTACTGCACCGCTCCAACCGGTGATTAACGGATGTAATAAGGGTCTCCTTCCCCGCACCTGGAATCACATAGTAAACATGGCTTATTCTTCGTGCAGGATTTTAAGATAAGCCGTGTGACTGAGCCCCTTCCCCAGCGTCGCCTTCATTAACATTGCCTGTATGTAATGTGGTTAATAGATAAGATAACCAATCTATTTTTTTATTTATACAATCCGTCCCTTGTTAACTAAAAATGTAGTCTTTTTATCCATATGCAAATAAGGCTGAAATGCTATGGGCGTGATCAGAGCACTTCCCTAGCCTCCGCATCCTAGCACCTTCTACTTGATTGACAGCTTACTAGTTTGTGTAGTCAAACCAGCGAGCTGTTAATAAGACAGAAGAAGGTGGATCTAAACTGGAAATAGATCTGGGATGTGGTCCGATCACACCCAAAGCATTTCAGCCTCATCTGCATATGGATTAAAATGCAGATTTTTCAGTCATCGAGGGGCGGATTTTTCAGTAAAGGTATAGATAGGCTCATCTTTCAATGAGCTACATGACGGTATAAGTACTTTTAGGTCGTTCGACACGCCAGATTCCCTTTATGTAGGAAGAATGAGATATGAAGACCGCTGATGTACTTGATGCGACATCCCACAATGATTTTCTCTCTGGTAACACAAATTTCATCAGAATTCAGAGTTTTTCTTGAAGTGAAATGGAGAAAAAAGTATAAAGTCACTCGATAGAAGTGAAATTTTTCTAAAGTTATTTAATGTGCTATGTAGATTTTAATTCTAGAAATTGTCCTATAATGTGAGTGGTGTTAATTATTACATGATATAAAGTCTCGTTTATGGATAAAGCGTTGTGCTAATACCGCTCTCCGCTCCTCTTATTCTAACCCTGCCAAAAAGTCTTGTGAATTTGACCTTTCCTACAAAACAAACCATCCTGATCACCCCTCCCCCATCCAACTGACAAATTTTTCTTCCCTTTAATAATATCATTAACATTTAGTAAAAACATAAAGATTTTCCCTAATAAAAATCCATTTCGTTTTTCACCTTAATGTTAACATTTATGATCCCTGTAATGGTAAGTAATGGCAGGAAGAGACCCAGCGGCAGAACCCTGCGGCCAGTATCAGCCGATGATGCATGGTACCCCAGCTGCATCTGGAAGCTGTCCATGCGTGCAAATTATCTGGGCCGCCCGCTGCATTCTAATAGCCACCGAGGGCAGAGACCTGACGCTGGATCGTCGGACTGCCCAATGCAGTGCTACCGGTGCATGGCTGCAGGTCACACAGAACTATATTATTACAATGTTATGGCCCCCGGCAGATTGGTAAATATCGATCTGCAGAGCAGCTGCTTTACTGCACTGGTGGCAACGGCCGTGATGTTTGCTGTTTACTGTGCAGTAAAACATTATGATGGGTCAAAGGGGAAGAAATAAACCTCCGGAAGGATTCAATTGTTCCTTTTCATTTTTTTGTTACAAATTGTGTGTTTTTACTCTCCCTTTTTGAGGCATGAAAGCCAGAAAAGTGAGTGATCTTAGTCACTTGCAGGCGTCAGGCTTGGAAAAGTTTTTCTAAAGTATTGATGATGACTGAAAGCGTTTCTAAAGTTTTGATGATGACTGTGCTGTATTCTGGCAGGAGGAGGATTTTGGCAAATAATAGTAACAAAGATAGATATACTACAAATTATATAATGCTCAGTGTGGCATAGAAAAATATTTAGAGTTGAGAGTCCTCAGTGGTTGATACTCTCAACTCTAAATATTTTTCTATCTACTGGCTAACACGGTATAAAGATATACGGTACATCTTTACTGTATCAGTGTGGCTAGTAATTCACTTATATTACTATCCTATATTTGTAGGCCGGGAGGCTGGAGCTGCTGTGTTTTACTTCTTTTTATTTTTTTTTGGTGGGGGGGGCAAGGGTTGGATGAGAGGGGGAGCAGCAGCCAGCCAGATATATCCCCTGCAGTCCATATATTACAGATAATGACTGTGAATGTAATACACAGATCATTCTGCTCCCCCAAAACAGCAAAGGATCTCCATTATGGCTTTTAGAGAGGGCAGGAGGAGACCCCATCCTATGATGTTTTTGTGCACTAAAAGGGTTTAAAGTCCCCTTTAAAGTCTACCAGGTTGGCAAGTTAGAACTTAAAAATCACTGTTATCCAACTGTTAGGACCCCCAGTAGTCTCAAGAATGGGGCTCCACAGATAGATGGGAGATTGAGCATGCATTTGGCTTTAGACGATGCAGAGAGTCCGAGTCCGAACCCTGGGGTGATCCCGAGTACTGAATTCTGCAGAATCAAGAGAAAGTTGAGCACCATTGCTCTTCCTAAAGCCAAGTGCATGCTCAACTTTCGCTTGATTTTGCAGACCCCAGTCCTCCGGATCATCCCATGGGTTCAGACTCCTAGCGATCAGTAAGAAGTTATTCTGGGAATTGGTGATAATTTACCAGCTTGCTAAAATCCAGCTTGATTGATTCAGTTAGAATACAGATGTTACCATCTTCCGGAGACTCATACACTGAACTATGGCTAAACTTAATTCAATAGAAATTCTCCTTTTTCATAGTCAGGTTCTCTATTTTTGACCACTGATCACATGAGAATCCATCCCTAGAAGACCTGTGATCTCCATACCCCCACCCACCTGATATTTAAGATGTATGAATCTTGTTTTACGGAACAGCTGTCAAGTCAACCATCGTAATGCGTCTGTTCGGGTCTCCAGATAATACCAACTGCTGCTCTTCATGTATACTCTGTGACAGGAGCAAGATGAAAATCAAAATGAATCCTTACAAATTAGACGCCTCTCTGCTTTGACTGCCCAGAATTGTTTGTCTCTTCACCCCCCAAAAGAGACTGGAGGCAGCAGAACCGAAGAAGCTTTAGACACAAGCCCACTGTCCATAAATGATGTGGTTTTGGACAACTTCCTGATAAAAGATCTTATTATAAAGAGAATTTATCTGAAAATGACGCAAATCTGTTTTTTTTGTGTTAAATGTATTTTTTTCCATATCACAATCTGTATTAAAAATAAAAAAAAAAAAGATTATAAAATCTTGCAATTCTCATGCTGGCTCTGGGGTTTTTTTAGACTCTAACTTCCTGTTATTTGTAGAAATTCACATGTACATTAGCAGTAATGAACAGACTCCACACGTTTGGTATAATGAAGCACCTAATGTGCGTAAAGTTCATTGTGATGGGAGGGGGAGAAGGTGAGCTGTGACATCGACCATTGCGATTGATTGGTGTTACCAGCTACCTCAGATGATAATGAGACTGCTAAAAATTCTGCCTGAAAGGATAAGAAGTCTAAAAAGAAGAAAAAAGTCTCAGTGGCCGGTGTGAAAATTGCAACACTACTCAATTTTTGCTTTGGTAAAGATCATGATATGAAAAAAACAATTATTAAAACTTTTAAAAAATACATGTAAACCAGAAGTCATTTTCAGAGTTTTGATGTTTCCTCTATTATTGGAGTCCAAAAGACAAAAATGTCTTGATCTCATGATATAAGAAGTAGAATTCTATATTCTAAATTGATTACCTTTAAGAAGTCCAGTTGCTATGGAAATATCTACTTTGATAACCAAACTTGCATTCGCAAACCATGGTTTCTGAGTTTATTGTTCTACTTTTATTTTCTCGATGGAACCAAATAGTGAGCTGGAACGTGAAATGTCAAAGGTAAGGAGACACAGATGGAACCGATGTTAGATTTGTGGTTGTGGGGATGACGTTTAGCAGCAGAACCTTAAGTTTTTTAATACGTTTTGGAGCAAGAGAAATTACTAATCTTTTTCACTTTTTTTTTTTCCAGAAATAGCTCCACCCTTGTACATGGGCTGTGTCAGGTATTGCACCTATGCTTCAGTCCAGTAAAGCTGTGTAGCAATGCCTGTCATGACCCATAGACAGAAGTGGTGCTGTTATTCATACAAACAGTTTTAATTTTACATAACCCCCGGTGAATTAACTAATTGGAATGGGCATCATGAATACAGACTTTTTTGATTCCTTGCAAATTTTTGCAATTTTTCAGCACCTAAAACTGCATTGCTGATGCCTTTTACTGCAGATTCAGCTTCTTCAAACAACCCACAGAAAATGCATTGCACTCACTGTCTTCTCCATCACGAGATATAAAAACACATAAGAGCATACAATCTGATGAGTGATCGGCCCGGCAAAGAGAAGCCCTGAATCACAGTTTGCTCTCTCTACACCATTGATGAAATAATGGAAGGGAAAATTCACCGTCCTCTTCCAGCAGCGCCCCCAATCATTAAATCACCGTGCACAAAACCTCTGCAACATTTATGCTCCAAGATTAGCGAGAGCCGCCAGAGACCACTAAAACTCTGCTGCTCAGAACGTTGTCTCTCTGACACTCCACAACAAAAACAACCATAAACATACTGGCCCGAATGGAAAGAGATGTGTTTCCGCCCTCTACTAACCTACCTACACCCTATATAGCAATATCCATGTGTGGTACAACCATAACTCCCAAGCCACACGATCGCTATATTGGGGTCATATTTAACACAGAACTTTCCTTTATTCCCTATATCCAATCATTCGCTCATGTCACCTGTATCTTACAAATATCTCCAGAATATGACCTTTTCTCACCTTTGAAACTACAAAAAACTCTTACTGTTGCTCTTATTCATTCTTGCCTGGACTACTGCAACTCTCTACTGATTGGTATCCCCCTTACCAAACTTTCTTCACTCCAATCAATAGGGTCGTATTTCCGTTCAGCCACTACACAATTGCCTCTACCCTGTGGCAGCAATTGCAGTGGTTACCCATCTTCTACAGAATACAGTATAAACTCGCCCACTAAGCTCTGCAGTTCTACACTCCCCTACATCTTTGCCCTCATCTCTGTCTATCACCCTTCCCATGCCCTCCATTCAGCAACTTGCCTAAGATTAACATCCTTCATAATCCGAACTGCTCACTTCCGTCTTAAGTTGTGCTGTGCCAGACTTTTGGAACGCACTACCTGGGACAATTACAGTAATACCTAACCACCACATTTTTGGCTCACAGAAATTCTAAGCTCCATGATCTGGAGACGCGTTATTAGACCAGTGCTGATTCTAACTTACAAAGTTTCTGGTATTCAGTTTATGGACGGTGAGAATAAAAAATGAACAGCTTGTGACTTCCAACTCCAATGTTAAAGGAATGTTCGTTTATTTTCTACTCTTTGTGAATATACGCGTTCTGTATATAAATGTATGCAGCAGCAATTAGAATTCCTATCAGTACAGTATAATTTGTCACAGTGTAATATCATATTATAGAAATGAGCATTGCTTCTAGGGGAAGGATATCTCGGTAACAAATCATCCATTGAAAAAAAATGTACTGCCTGCTTCTGAATATAGAATCAGTGACCTGTTCAAGTGACACATGATTTCATGAACTTAACTTGGTGCCATATTAGAGCAGCATCCAATAGCCATATGGAGATTGTTACGCACCTGTCTCGGATCTGGTCTTTGCTTCCCTCGCCCTAAATTCTGTTGTGCTTCATGTCGGGCTTTGCAGATGGCTTGACATGATCCCATGTGATCATCTTTCTGGACCTATATAAGGCCACTAAGACACACATCTGTGTCTTGGTATTAAGACTTTAGTGTCCTGTCTGTCTGCGGCCTCCAGTGTCTGCAACCTATCTGCAGCCTCCAAGACATCTCCTGGGTGTCTGCATCTTCCAGTCCCTTAAGGGCCCGTCTCACACAGCGATATCGCTACCGAGATCGTGCTGAGTCACTAGTTTTGTGACGCAGCAGCGAGCTCACCAGCGATATCGCTGTGTGTGACATTCAGCGACGATCAGCCCCCCTGCCGGGTATCGCTGATCGTCGCTGAAATGTCAGGACCTTTTTTTGATCGCTGGTTTCCCGCTGACAGGCACGCATCGCTGCGTGTGACAGGCGGGAGACCAGCGATCCGCTGGTAACCAAGGTACACAGCGGGTTTCCAGGCGCGGGGCTGTGCCTAGAAACCCGCTGTGTACCTTGGATACCAGCCCCTGATGCAGGGAGCTGGTATCCAAGGTACACAGCGGGTTTCCAGGCACCGCGCAGCGCTTGGAAACCAGCTGTGTACCTTGGATACCAGCGCCCTGCATCAGGGCGCTGGTATCCAAGGTACACTGCGGTAACTAAGCGATTACCCGCAGTGTCGCTGTCCCAGATCGCTGCCTGTTTGACAGCTCAGCAGCGATCATGTAGCGATACACCAGCGATCCTGACAAGTGCATATCGTTGTCGGGATCGCTGGTGTATCGTTATGTGAGACCCAAACATTAGTCTCCTGTCTGTCTGCGGCCTTCAGTATCTCTGCAACCTGCCTACAGTCTCCAAGACATGTCCTGGCTTCCTGCGTTCTCCATTCTCTCTGCTGTCTCCAACATGCTTCATCTGCCTGCTTCGCTGATGCCCATGTTCCCGCCCAAACATTGGGCTTGGAAGATCCACATCACTACATGAACCTAAGAGGTGAATTTGACATTAGGTTTATGGTCCCTTTAAGACGTGCGTAAAATGACCCTGCATATTGTTTAGAGTGGTGAGGACTGACTGCATCGTACAGCAAGGAACTGCTTTACCCATTGTGGCCTCCGAGAATGAAGTATCCTGTCTGTATACAATATTGTAGCCTAATCTCACTTAACGTCTCCAGCTACTTAAGATCCATAACGTGTTATTTCAGGAATCACCTGCGGTAGGCGATGTTTATATCGAGCATCACAGACATGACACCTTTACAAAGCCAAGAGCAATTTCTCCCTTAATGGCTAAACGCACACCAATTTTAAAGAAATTGGAACACATATTGGCTTTTTTTTGTGTATATACACAACCATAGTGGAGACTATTTCTTATGCGCAGCAATTACATTTCTATCTAAGCCAGTAAAATGGAGCTTGATGAAGTGACTATTACAAGATAACTTGCAAAGCCATAAAACTTCGGTTGAGTCGTCTTTACACTAACCCATGGCTGATAAAACAGGAAAAAAAGGAATCCTCTGCTTCAGGTTTATCCTCCTTGCTTAGATCAATCATTGGGGAATAAATGGAGACACCTTGCACCAGAGGCAACGATACATTGTTACATTATTGCTGGGGATATACATTGTTTCCACCTGGACATAGCAGAAGATACAGAAGATTCTATTTCTCTTAACTCTTGGATTGCTGGCTGTTTGTCCATGACGATGACTGTCGATGCGAATGGATTGTTTGCTGAAAGAGAGAGACCTGTAATCAAATGTGTAAAGGTCAGGAGCGATGGCAGAATTGTGCGGGGAATACAATTGCTGCTGAGGTTCCAGTCACACACAAATGTTGAAGACCACATTAATAGTTTGCAGTAGAGGAGGACATTATCACGTTAAACGGGCTGTGCTGCGGTAAATGAGAAGCCTTTTGTTTTCCACAACTACTCTTTATTGTCCCAACGCGTTTCGGCACCAGTCCGGCACCTTTCTTAAGGTAAAATACAAGTATCAATATTAGTTTGGCTTTATAGCTGGAAGGTTGTCTCATTTCATTAGCTACAATATCTCGCTCCTATATTGTTTCTAAAGCATTGAAAGAGAAGGGGACTGGCTAAACATCTCTTTTCAGTAGCTACGCTAGCTCACGCCTGTGAAATTTCTGATGCATTTACGGAGAAGGGGTCTGGCTTAGCTATTCTGTATAAAGGAGACTGGCTGCTCATTTTAGTAGCTCAATCTGCTGCCTTCTCTCTTATCGCTGAAATGACGAAAAAGGAGTCTCGCTTAATCGCTGAAATGACAAAGGGGTCTGGCTTAATCATCAAAATGACAAAGAAGGAGTCTGGCTTAGCTGTTATGTGTGGTGGGGCCTGGCTCACTACTTATTTCAACAGCTAAACCAGTCTGCCTTTTCTGTCAGTGCATGGCCATGACAAAGATTGACTGCTTGATCATTTTAGAAAGCAAAGCCAGCCCCCTTCTCTGTCACCGCCAATCTATTGAAAGAGAAGGCGCTATCCGGCTACTTATTTTAAAAGCCAATCCACCTCCACCCCCTTCTCTGTCGTGACTTATCTACAGCTAAAGAAAGGGGCTCTCTTGGCTATTGAAATAAGTTGTCAGCCAGCCCCCTTCACATGCAATACTGAGAATTGGATAAATACTTTCCCATATGAAACACAATAGGGAAGTGAAGCTGTCAAGACCTGGGACTGGTGCTGATATCTTCAGAACGTGACACCTTTCCAATATATTTTTTGACACACCTTATCTAGTAGGACTGTCCCTATAAAAATGGGTTGTACAGAATTAGAAAAATGGCTGCTTTCTTCCAAAAACGGCTCCCGCCGAATCAGTGGGTTGTCTCTGGTTTTGCAACTTATCTCATTTTGAAGTGAACTGAGTTGTAATACAGCAAACAACCTGTGGACAGGTGTGGCGCTGTTTCTGGCAGAAAACAGCCATATTTTTCTATCTAATACTGTGTAAAACTTTTTAAAAAGGAAACTGGACATTTTGAGATGGAAAATATGTTTGGATATTTCTGGGTAAATTAGTTTTCACTTTTTTTTTCTCGTGCTCTACTTTCTAAGTAGACAAAATAAGAGTTTTTTTTTGGGAGGTGATGTGCGTTGTGCCAGCTTGCTCCTAGTCCAAAAGCAACATCTCCCTGGATGATTTGACACAGTTGTAAACAATCAGATGTAAGTGGGAACTATTCTTGGGCTCTTTGTTTCCCATTGACGCTGATTCTGGCGGCTGCTTATCCACTGCCATTTACATATAAAACTTGATATTTGCTTCTTTTTCCTGGAGAAGATGAAGAAGCGGCTTCTATTCATCATTGTGTCTCTCACCGAGCCCTTACATCAGCCTTTGTTTATTTGTAGTATTCCTGGGTGAATCTGCTTGGAAGCCCTCCCGAGCTGCAAGGGATATTGATGGTAAGAGCTGCTCAGCTGCATCAGGTGAGGGGGTCTTGGATCAACAGAGCAGAATTTGTCTCCATGGGACCCCTGCTTCTGACGGCTTATTGATTCTTACTTACAGCTGGCAGGGAGGAAAGACTCTGATGAATATATAAATAGCTTGTCACTAGGTGTAGCATCGGAAGCTCCGACTTATATGTGAAAATTGTGTTTTATTGCGAGATTTCACATAGAGAATGTCCTAGTACTGCACTTAAATCTCCAGTATCCCAGTATCCTTATTGGGCTCAATAAGCTAATGGGATAGTTGCAATTGCCCGAAGGTGAAAACGGACGAATCGTGGAATGCGTTGTACGTTTTTATTGGAATATGTATTTTAATCTTGTTCAAGAAAGATCTTGGTTTTATTTGGAAGGTCCAATGATAACTTCACTTGTTTCTTGGTGTACTGCAGAGATATAAGAAATCTGTTTATAGTAATAATAACAACCAATATCATAAAAACATGCTTTAATACTGCCCCTATGTACAAGAATATAACTACTATAATACTGCCCCTATGTACAAGAATATAACTACTATAATACTGCCCCTATGTACAAGAATATAACTACTATAATACTGCCCCTATGTACAAGAATATAACTACTTTAATACTGCCCCTATGTACAAGAATATAGCTACTACAATACTGCCCCTATGTACAAGAATATAACTACTTTAATACTGCTCCTATGTACAAGAATGTAACTACTATAATACTGCCCCTATGTACAAGAATACAACTACTAATAATACTGCCCCTATGTACAAGAATATAACTACTATAATGCTGCCCCTATGTACAAGAATATAACTACTTTAATACTGCCCCTATGTACAAGAATATAACTACTATAATACTGCTCCTATGTACAAGAATATAACTACTTTAATACTGCCCCTATGTACAAGAATATAACTACTATAATACTGCCCCATGTACAAGAATATAACTACTATAATACTGCCCTATGTACAAGAATATAACTACTATAATACTGCCCCTATGTACAAGAATATAACTACTATAATACTGCTCCTATGTACAAGAATATAACTACTATAATACTGCTCCTATGTATAAGAATTTAACTACTAAAATACTGCCCCTATGTACAAGAATATAACTACTATAATACTGCCCCTATGTACAAGAATATAACTACTATAATACTGCCCCTATGTACAAGAATATAACTACTATAATACTTCTCCTATGTACAAGAATATAAATGTTATGGACCAAAAATGGCTGTGAAGAGGTAGTTGGAATCTCATTTGTTCATCGACCTTTTTTATATTACTTAAGTATTTTCTGTTGTTTTTCCTCTGATTCTCAGAATACATATTCCAAAGTAACAAAACAAATTAGCATTAATGTTTCCTTCAATCCTTTTAATTTGGATGATGCGTATTTGTGCTCTACTGTCCTCACAGCCTCTTTTTCCATTTCCATTGCCGATAATTCAATATATTTGCTACGGAAACCCGGAGCTGGGGAGAGACATCCAGGAGTTAACGTGCATCTTTTGTATGGAGACACTGAATGCTTTGTGCTACTATGGATACGCTCCTCCTGACCCTGCGAATGGATGAACTTCATGCATCTCACAACAGACATTATATTTTGTAGACACTTTCTTCTTCTTGTTATTCATTTCTCGGGGAGATAACTCGATTTGGTCTGTAGCGCGGGGCCATTTTGGAAAACAAACATACTCCGCTTTGATTCATTCTGCCAAACAAAGGACAGTTAGCAGTAATGTGTGATTGTGAGCCGGCCGCGTTCTGAAGGCGCCATGACATTGTGTGTGATACATTTTAGGGAGGAGAAAACTAGAGGACGAGGGAGGACTTGGGATAAGCGTGCAGCTCTGATCACCGACCTCAAACGTGGCATTTCAATTGCGTGCCGGTGACTTTCCTTCCATCACTGTGACAGATGGCGGAGCACAGAACCAGTGTATGAGTGTTAAGATAGAAATTGTGTTCGTGCTTAAACCGGCTATCAAATATATTATCCGGAGGACCGTTCTCCACTTGAACTTTGATGCACATGGATATGAGATCGATCTATGGGTGAAATGGCACGGGCAGATGTCCTGCCTCAATTTCTGCTACCAACCCGAAAAGGTCTGTTTTCCAGCCATGATGTTTCTTCCATTCCTTTTTTCCATGCCTATAAGTCTCCTTGCGATCTTCACAAGAAGTAACCTTACATCTAGACCTCTGGCAAAGGGCTGTCACCTAGCCAGCCATTATTCTAGTCTGCACTGATGAAGGGCAATATCCCCCAAGCAGCTGTGTGCGAATGGATATATTTTCCTTTTGTTTGTCTAATTAATCTAGTCTCATTAAAGGGTCGCTAGAAAATCAGTCGCCTTCTTCTTTGGCAGAGATCTATGTTGCATACCTTTTCGACCAGATTAGTATTTCATAGAATCATAGAATGGTAGAGTTGGAAGGGACCTCCTGGGTCATCTGGTCCAACCCCCTGCTCAAAGCAGGATTCTCTAAATCATCCCAGACAGATGTCTATCCAGCCTCTGTTTGAAGACTTCCATTGAAGGAGAACTCACCACCTCTTGTGGCAGCCTGTTCCACTCATTGATCACCCTAACTGTCAAAAAGTTTTTTCTAATATCTAATCTGTGTCTCCTCCCATTCAGTTTCATCCCATTGCTTCTAGTCTTTCCTTGCGCAAATGAGAATAAAGATGATCCTTCTACAATGTGACAGCCCTTGAGATATTTGTAGACAGCTATTAAGTCTCCTCTCAGTCTTCTTTTTTGCAAGCTAAACATTCCCAAATCCTGCAACCGTTCCTCATAGGACATGGTTTGCAGACCGGTCACCATTCTGGTGGCTCTTCTCTGAACTTGCTCCAGTTTGTTGATGTCTTTTTTAAAATGTGGTGCCCAAAACTGGACACAGTATTCCAGATGAGGTCTGACCAAAGAGGAGTAGAGGGCAATAATGACCTCACGTGATCTAGACTGTATGCTTCTGTTGATACATCCTAGAATTGCATTTGCCTTTTTTGCTGCTGCATCACACTGTTGACTCATGTTAAGTCTGTGATCAATTAGTATACCCAAGTCTTTTTCACATGTGCTGTTACTTAGCCCTATTCCTCCCATTTTGTATATGCTTTTTTCATTTTTATTGCCCAGATGTAGTACTTTGCACTTTTCCCTGTTAAAATCCATTCTGTTAGTTGCTGCCCACTGCTCCAGTTTAAGTATATCTTTTTGAATCCTCTCTCTCTCTTCTCTAGTATTAGCTACCCCTCCTAGCTTTGTGTCATCAGCAAATTTGATCAGTTTACCCTCAATTCCTTCATCTAAATCATTGATAAAGATGTTGAACAATACAGGGCCCAAAACAGAGCCTTGTGGTACCCCACTTGAGACATTCTTCCAACTGGATGTGCAGCCATTTACAACCACTCTTTGGGTCCGATCACTAAGCCAGTTATGAATCCACCTAACAGTTGCCTTGTCCATTCCATACTTAGTCATTTTTTCAATAAGGATTGTGTGAGATACTTTGTCAAATGCTTTGCTGAAGTCAAGATATACTATATCTACAGCATTTCCCTGATCCACCCAGTCAGTGATTCTGTCATAGAAGGAAATTAAGTTAGTCTGACATGACTTATTAGTTACAAACCCATGCTGACTCTGTTTAATCACTTCATTCTTATCCAGGTACTTGCATACATGTTCTTTAATAATTTGTTCAAAGATCTTTCCTGGTATAGAAGTCAGACTCACCGGCCTGTAGTTCCCTGGGTCCACCTTCTTCCCCTTTTTGAAGATAGGAACAACATTTGCTCTTCTCCAGTCTTCTGGGACTTCTCCTGTTCTCCAAGAATTTTCAAAGATTATGGACAGTGGTTCAAGAATTTCTTCTGCTATCTCCTTCAGTACCCTGGGGTGTAATTCATCTGGACCTGGAGACTTGAATTCATTTAGGTTAGCTAAGTGTTTCCTCACTGTCTTTCTGTTTATAGATATCCTGGATTCTTCTATTCCTTTAATAGGACAGTGAAGATCAGTTGATGTTACATTTCCTTTCTGAGAGAAAACAGATGGAAAATAGGAATTTAAAAGTTCAGCCTTCTCAACATCCTGACTTACCATTTCATTATTTTCATCCTGTAAAAATTTGAAGGAGTCTTGTTTATTGCCCCCTTGTTTGTCAAAGCTGACATATATCGAAAGGGGGCTGGTTTGGCCATTATTATTAAAAAAAAAAAATGCACTCAAACAGCCCCTTTACATACTGCTAACGTCACGTGCCAATACCAGAGAAGAAGTCCAGAAGCCAAGCGACCGGGACTCTGGATGGAGCAGCCACAAGTGGATAAAGACACATGGTGAAATAGAACTATATTGGAAAGTTGTTTAATTATTTAAAGCTTATTTATATATAGTTTTTGGGGTGCTGCTTTCTTCCAAAAACAAATCCATTGAAGTGCATGGGACAGAGCTGTAGTGCCGCAGACAACCTATTTATAAGTGTGGCGCAGTTTTGGAGAAGAAAGCTGCCATGTTTTTCTCATCCAGGAAACATGGCTGTTATAAGCCCATAGACCTGAGTGGTGGCAGTGGTAAGTTTGGAATAATCAGCAGTTGCAGTATAAAGCACTGGTCGTTATAATTGTGTTTCCAGTTTCCTACACTGTAAATATAATTTTCGTTCATCGCATTCATTTACAATTTTGCCCATGTCTTCCCTGCCGCTTCACGATTGTACAAATCAGAGCTGACGTGCAGCGTTCGATATATCATTTTTTCCCTTAAGGCAAAAAAACTCTTCCTCCCTAATACTCTGCATTCATTTTCTAATTCATTGTATCAACGTTAAACTTCAGCAGGTGGGACGGGTGGACCACAGCGTTGTTCGTGGCCACGGTTGGGCTACATTCACACATACAGAATTTCCTCTTTGTATTTTGCAAAGTGTATATGTGTTATATGCGAAGTATCTCTATGCGTTGCAAATCAGCTGAAAAATCCACAGCTTAACGTGGATCTAAAAGCTATGTCGCAGGTCAATTTCCGCTGCAATGTGTTTCTAAAAGCTGCTTCGCAGGTCAGGTTCTGCTGCAATGTGGATATAAAAGCTGCTTCGCATGTCAGTTTCCGCTGCTACGTGGATATCAGAGCTGCTTCGCAGGTCAGTTTCCGCTGCAACGTGGATATAAAAGCTCCTTTGCAGGTCAGGTTCCGCTGCAACGTGGATATAAAAGCTGCTTTGCAGGTCAGGTTCATGTGGATATAAAAGCTGCTTCACAAGTCAGTTTCCGCTGCAACGTGTGGATGAGAATTGGTAAAATCTCATCCACTTTGCTGCTACTGTAATCTGGGTGGAAAAGCTGCACCAAAAGGGTATGTGAACAAGTTGCGGTTTGGGCTGTGGAATTTCCTGAGCGGATTCTGCATCTCTTGGCAGAAAACGCATGTAAAAATACGCGTTTTTTTGCCCTGCGGATTTCACTATTTTAATGGATGTATGAACGCAGCGGATCCGCAAAAAGAATTGACATGCTGCGGAAAATAAATCGCTCCGGATTCAGTGCGGAATTTTCCGCAGCATGTGCACAGCGTTTTGTTTTTCCCATTGAATAACATTGGTTGGTGAAACACTTGAGGATCTGCAGCAATTCCGCGCAAAATCTGCTGCGGATCCAAAACAAATCCGCAACGTGTGAACATACCCTAACACCACGTGTAAACTTACCATAAAACTTTGGCATGACTGGGCACCACTATCACTTATACCATTTACTTGGTGGTCCTACGACTCCATGCTTCGCAGGACAGCCATGCTCTATAGAAGCGCTCCCCATCTGCTTGAGATCCGCTTCCCGATATGACAGATGATGTTCAGTCACACTGGATGGGTAAAGTAAAAAATCTAAAGAAATATATATGGCCAAGAGCAACAGGATACTTTATAGTGTTATAAGATGAATGAAGGTCTGCGCCTTATAAAACCCAGATTATGAAGAAAAGCACATAATAATGTGGAGGGGGAACCAAGACTGGGCAATCTGCTCCTAGCTGGCGTCCTAAACTCACAATCTGCCACCTGCAGAATAATTGGCAGCAATATTCCGCGCTTCTTAGAAACCCGGAGTATGTACGTGTGTGGGATTTGTGCTCTACAAGTCGTAATGAGTTGTCAGAGCTGTTTGCAAATGCCAAAAGAAAATTAATTAGCAATTAATGGATTGAAGGGATAAATTGCATTAGTATAGCTTTACTGAAGGCGTGGTCTGCACACTGCCAGGGTGGTAGTTGTGCAGTGTGAGGAGGCTTGAGGTAGAGCTGTTGTAGTCGCAGACTGTTCTTAGCTGAGAGGTGACCGTGCATGCAGCCTTTCTGCATCGTAGTCTATGGGGCATATGAAACCCGTGCCAGCGACATGCTCTGCCTGTGCCAAATAGCTATTGACTATGCATATATGGCCGCTGCTCTGCTGCATTGCATCACAAATCATATATGTATATATGTTGCGTGCACACCCTGTACAGTAGACAGATGGAAAGAGCAGCTAAGCCCCCAAAGAACTGTGTGTAAACTCCTATCTCAATTTGTTCGTAATAGCGCAGCTCTACTTAAAGCCTACCCATCATTCCAGGTGACACTTAAGTACATGCTGTCGTTTGTGTATGTGATGAGTAACATTATATGTCTATGACTTGCATCCTTTATTTTAACCAGGTTTCTCCTCTGCAGGCTGTAATGTTCACTTATATCTGAGCTAGTAAGTGGAGATTAGCTGCTATGATATCTCCCATATACAGCACACACAGACTTGCTGCTCTCCTGTCACTATGTAGTGCATGTTCAGGAGCAGCAGCAGCAGAACAGAGCACATTATATAGGGCTACTGAGCAGTGTAGCTGTGAATCCAGCTCTGAGGGTGAAATAAACACATGCAAGAAAACAGCAACTCCCTCTGGGCATTCTCTTTGCCTCTCTCTCACTGTGCTCTTCCACTGCTTAGGCTTGTCAGAAGCCATCTGTAATCTGATCGCTCAGCGTGCAGGCAGTCCATCTTGCCTCAATCAGGGCATCCTTTAGTAGTTATCAGGAGGTGGAGAGGAGAACGGTTCATAAGTGGATAAAAGAAGCATCTTTTTCTGATAATATAGATTACAAAATTTCTTAGATTAGGTTATACTATTGATTTCTTTAACTACATACTAGTAATTTTGAGCCAGTAAAGTCGCTGGCCCAATCCCATACTTAGAGAGTAGGAAACTGCTTATAAGGCATTAGCAGACGTCTGTATATCCATGTCCTCTATACATTTATACCGGTTTCACCCATGCTTTGTCTGCAGGAAGACCCCAAAAGACCAGCAGATGCCCTTCGCTGGTGCATGATATTGGCAAGCGCCAGCTATTTCCCATCATGAAATATTGAATCTCTTTTAAGATACGGGTCTATGTAAACTGGCATCCGACGGTAATTATAATCCCACTTGTGAGAACATTTTTCTACATGGGCGATGGGTTATAGGAGAGAAGGGAGGAGAAAATATGATTTAAGCCGCTATGGCATTTAGTAACGGTCCCAACTCCCCCTTAAGTGTAATTTTAAGGGCAAATCAAGAATTCCTTCTTAATGGTGAAATCCCACAGCAGTGAATATTGGATGGCCAATAAAGTGCTCGTTCTCCTCCATATATTCGGGGCTGTTTGCTGAAGTACAGGATCGGGTGGAGGGGACATTTAATAGCCGTGCATTTACATTATTCATCTATTCAGAGGCATGCTTGTGAATTTAATTTCCCTCTAAAGAGCGTTATTTATGGGGTTAGATAAAAAGTTACTTCTCCGACGATAATCTTCCTTTTTTTTTTTTTGCTGCAGAATTCTCGAGATTGTATTCTCGGGGTATAAAGTGATCGAGTGATATGTTTACAAAGCGGAGAGTTTGGTTTAATTAATTAAAGATTGTATCTGGAGCTTTGCCACAGAACATTGCGCCTCATCCGTCTTGGCGCTGAGTCACTTGGCACCTGATGTCTTCAGTAGTTTTAAAGTTTTATCTTGTACTTTCTGGGAAGTTAACTCCTAGTCCAGTTCACATCCAGCAGTTTTTGCAACCAGTTGCAATAGATGTAGATCCCTTTCCTTCCGTGTCTTGGGTACCAGGGCTCGTAATGATGACAAAGCATTAAAACATCCTGGCATCATGCACAGGAAACATTCAGCCCAGGAGATTTGCCATCTCTTCCAGGAGTTTGGGAAGCCTCCCCTTCCTCTGGGAGATTCCCGAACTGTATAGGAATTGGAAAGTATGGCCAATGGAGGAGGCTGACATGTACACCTGGAAAACTTTTTCAGTATATAGTTCAGGTCTGGGAGGAGATCCCTCAGGAGAACATCCACAATCTCATCAGGAGCATGCCCAGGCGTTGTAGGGAGGTCATACAGGCACATGGAGACCACACACAATACTGAGCATCATTTCGACTTGATTCCACTTTCATTTTGGGGGTCTCTCCAAATCCAGGCCTCCATTAGTTCAAAAATTTGATTTCCATTGATGATTTTTGTGTGATTATGTTGACAGCACATTCAACTTTGTACACAACAAAGTATTCATTGAGAATATTTCATTCATTTAGATCTAGGATGTGTTATTTGAGTGTCCCCTTTATTTTTTTGAGCAGTGTACATCCTATAGCACATGAGGACAGATTGATATACAATATAATGCCTAATGCAATGGCAGTTTTGAGAAGACACTGAACAAGCAGGAGATACCAGTAGTTTTCAAGTCTGAAGCTTTACAAAATTGATAATTTTTCTTTGTGTACAGATTTGACCAGCACCTTACAGAACTAAATCTGACCATACCCATTAGTAGGTATTGGCTGAATAATTCTTCCCCTTACTCCCCCATATTTATGAATGCTCAGTTTGGGTGAGTGCTCCTGTGTTCTCTATAAGAGAGCATCTGACAGACTCCTCCGGTGGAGGCTTATCACATTGAGAGCAAAACGATCGGCAGTCCAAAATCTGAGATGGAGGATCCTGATCTCCCTTGATATCGTCTGGCTGTGGAAAGTCAGGAGGCCTCCATACACATCAAGTCGTCCGATCCTTCTGAATTTGGCCAGCTTGGCTAACTTTCATGTAATGTGTCTGGCGGCTTTAACCTTCAAGTTCACCATTCAAGTAGAGATGAAGGTGAAATGCTGCATCCTCTATATTGTATACGTCTGACTCACAGGATTGCTGGTTCCCGCATACATGCAATTCAGGCCATGCTAAATTGTGTAGAAACAGAAGACCGCTGCCTAGCAATGGGAAACTTCTATAAAACTCAAGGTTACCCATCCATTAAGCGCTCGGTACATCTCCTAGGCTCCCATTATATGTCTCTTCTCCAGGGCCATGGTTGTTCTACCACTATAACAGGGATGCTTTATATACCATGATCGGTGTGTTACATCGCACAATGTCATGAACATTTTTCTTTCCTATTGCTTACAAGCTTTCCTAATCATTTCAGCTTTTATTATTTTCTGAATGCAGAAAAAAGCTTTCCGTGTTCGTGTTACCTCTTTTTAATTTGCTTTGAGTTTTTTTTTGTACCCTAGATAGGGGTACATACATGTCCCATACCTATCAACTGACCCAGATCCAGTGGGCTTGTCTTGGTTTTCAAGCACTGACCCTTGAATTTTGCCTCATTTATGGCTCGCCCTGTTGTTTCAGAACCTTTCACTCTCTTCTTGTACCTTCTGGCACTTATTGATGCTCCTTCCTGCTCCAAAAAAGACACATTTTCCTACGTGGCTATGTGTTCACATGTCATGGAGCCTTCAATGCAAGTGTGAACAGAGCCTTAGTACTACCTTGAGGGTGCAAAGATGTGCTTAGAGAAAAAAAAAACATTGGCGCTAAGAGTGTCTTGTTTTTCATTCATTAATAGGGGATGTTGCAAATAGGAACCTATCTTCATCCTCATCTGTGGATTTCGTAACGCAACATAAAACGTTTCACTTTTAAAAGACAATTTAGAACGAAGTTACGTTTTGCAATTTTATCATCTCTCCCAAGACATCTCCAGCCGTGTTATCCTTTACCGGTGACTTTGAGGATCATAGAACAAACAGTCCTCGTTGTCCTCGTTTCTGACTTTATCTGCTTTCTACCAGCCCCAAGAAAGCCCAAGATCCTAAAAGTCTCACTATGATTTTCATTATGTTCTGCAAAATTTGCTTTCTGTCTCTTCCTTCCCCCATAGCGAACACATGAAGTTTCTGCCGAAGATTTTTCTGACATCATAAAAGTTCTGTAGCAAACAGGCGGCATTTTTCATGAGCTGCTTTGTGACACAGAACGACCCTTCGGGGCATCAGGGATGTAGTGCTGTGCAGGAGAAGTTGTTGACAAAGCACTATTACCGTGTTTTATAGACTTGGTATTCAAATCCAAGATTTTTCTGAGTTTGAAAAAGAACATGGCAGGAAAGTAGCAATATCGATCCAAAAAAGGAAACTTTTCCCTCTTCCTTTATTTTCTTTCTGCTTTCTAGAATACCTTCCAGCCGAATCGCGTCCATCAAAGTTTTTGCAAAATTTTTGAAACTTCGCCAAGTTTAGAATGTAAACTCCTGGAGAACAACTCTAAAACGGAAATGTGGAGATTATCCAAAATCTTTGGAGCCTCTTTTATACTTAGTCATTTTTTGTCCTGTTTGTGGGAGGTTGTTCATATATCAGGATTTTCTTATCTTCGCCTCCCGCACCATCCTCTATAGCGGTAATAACATTCAGATGCAGTCATGGCTGAAAGTGTTCGCAATTGTTCTAGTAAATTAAGTATTTTCTGGAATGAAGAACATTTTGTGGAAAATTATTGCAATTACACGTTTTGTTATACACGTTTCCTTTGTGTGTATTGGAACAACACAAAAAATAGAGAGAAAAAAAGCAAATTTCACAAAAAAAAACCCAACATGGGCTGAACAAAATTGTTGGCACCCTCCACTTAATATCTGGTTGCACACACTTTGGAATAAATAACTGCAATCAATCACTTCCTATAACCATCCACAAGCTTCTTATACCTCTCAGCTGGGGTGTTGCACCGCTCTTCTTTTGTAAACTGCTCCCGGTCTCTCATATGGGAAGGTGTCTTCTCCCAACAGCAATTTTAAGATCTCTCCACAGGTGATCAATGGGAATTAGATCCGGACTCATTGCTGCTGCAGAACTGTCCAGCGCTTTGTTTCCATTCATTTGTGGGGGCTTTTTGAAGTATAATGAACTACTGTTAAGTGAACAGGGGTCCAATGTACCCTTTTGGAATGAAGTAGTAGTTTAACATTAAGACTTTACCCCTATTTAAAGTCTATGAGGCTGCCAGAGATAGCCGATCTCTGCGCTATGCATAGCAATCTTATAGACTCACCCATTTTCTACTAAACTAAATACTTAAGCTGTGTTGTGATTTCAATTAATCACATACTTGTCACTGGATGGAGCTGGCCACAGACTAGACTATTGGACCCATGGACATAGAACGGAGTCCATGGCTTTAAAGGGAAGGTACCGTGTTTGTAGATCATTAATAAATCAATGTAATGTAGCATAACATGCTGTTATAGCCAAGTTTTGAATGCATTTGAAACATATTTAGTGTGTTCTAGGAGTTTAAAGAAGGCACTGGGGGCTGACATCTTGCTTCCACAATAGCAGCAGGACACTTTCAGTGTCATAATACCACATATTATGAGAGCAGGAGCTGTCATCTGCTCAGGAGGAGTTGTGATTCATCCCTCAATAAGATAAGATAAGGAGCTGCAGGTCTGCAGTGAATGGCCAGACATTGTGAAAGTGTGTGAGAGAATCATGTAATCTGGGTGAGAGAGGCATATAAAGACTGAAGGGAGAGAGAGAGGCAGTAACATAGCAGATCACAGGGCAGTCACCCACAAAATGGCACTGCCTTGTGATACTACTCTTCATTCTGCCCCAGGGATATGAGAACACCCAAAAGGGGAGGGAAATACTGATGTCAGCAGTTACTGCCCCAATTTTCCAACTAACAGTAAAGCTGGTAAGTCTTTCTATAGCTTCTTGAGGTCTAAAACGGAAAATTATCCCCCAGTGGTAAAAATATATATTTGTAAAAAATATATATGTTTTTCATATAGAAATGTTTCCAAACAGTACAAACATTGCATTAATACATTTTAATTACTATTTTAAGCTTAATTTCATAAAAAAAAACAAGCTACAAGAAAGCTGGTGGCACCTTCCCTTTTAGGGTTGCAGACTTTTTCTCGCACCGGTTACGTCAATTTTATTTTATTTTTTATTAGAGATTTGCTTGCTCATCAGTTTAAGGTGCACAAAGTTCTCCTGGAAAGTGTACAGCCGTAGGAATCAATGTTTCCATTCAGTGACAGTAAGGAAAACTTGTGGGCTGGTTCTTATGTATACATAAGGCCAGACACGAAATTTGTGAAGGTATAGCAATCATTCCATTAAGGTACTGTCACACTAAATGAGATCGCTAATGCGTCACCGATTTATGACGCAGTTGCGATCTCGTTAGCGACTTAGCTGTGTGTGACATGTAGCAGCGATGTGGCCCCTGCTGAGATGTCGCTGATCGCTTATGAACGTTCTGAGCCGTTTTTTGGTCGCTGGTGTCCCGCTGGTGAGCCTAAATCGCTGTGTGTGACACCCTTTATGAACGACTTCACCAGCATCGCAGGTGGGACTAGGTTTTCTCAACGACCGCAGAGGTCGTTATACAGATCGCTGATGAGATGTGTTTGGAATCTAACTAGCGATCACATTAGCGATCTCGTCGTGTCGTGATCGCTAGTGCGATCTCTAAGTGTGACAGTGCCTTTACTCTCATCAGTGTCTCAGGGACCTCAGTTAAGCCATTGTTCTCCCAGTCACTAGTCCCATTATGTGGATGGAGATAATAGACCCAGTGCAGTTGTCACCACAGGAGGTCTCAAGTGCTGTCCCAGTTGAGGAACTTGGCTGCAGGAAAATACCTCCACCAATACACATTTAGGTTTGGGGGGAGGTGTTTTCCGATGGCTGGACTCCATTCCCGGAGGGGCAGCTTGTGTATTTATGACAATGACCATGAAATGGATCTACATACATGTGCTACGGTCATGGTATGTGTCATCTAGAGGAGCATAGACTGCAGACTATACCTGCGGGAGTTACAAAAGCTGTTGGCCAAGCAAAAGTTTGGAGACAGTGGATATTGCCTGGAACGGTGGCAGTGGAACTACTGGTCCCGGGTTGGGATCTTGTGGACTTGGGGCATTGCATTGTGACCATCTACCCGGAGTTGCTGTTAGACCATGGACATAAGGAATAAAAAATAGTTGCATTGTTAACCTGCCTATGTGATTATTACAACCCACAACCCCAGATCTTCACAGTCACCTATCCTGTGGATTGGTGAAACCTTTTGAGCTTGGGAAAACAATTTTAAAAAGTGAAGCGCAACGTTGGAGCTAACGACTGAAACGCATCAGCATGATTGTTCAGAATTTTAGCTTGCATTGTTACTTTCATCTTCTAAATTCGGGATTTGCCTGGCATCCTGACGGGAATATAGAAAAATGTGTATTGAAAGCAACAGTTGATGTAAAATGTGATCCCCATATGAGGAAGGCTAACATTATGGCGATCAGCGGCACCAGCAGTTGTTCTTGGTAAAGACGCAGCTTCGTTATTATGAATGTTGAATAAACGTAAAGGTAAAAAATTATTTTATTAAATGCAATACTTGTAAGTACAGTACAGACCAAAAGTTTGGACACACCTTCTCATTCAAAGATTCTTCTGTATTTTCATGACTATGAAAATTATAGAATCACACTGAAGACATCAAAACTATGAATTAACACATGTGGAATTATACATTACACTTTACAAAAAAGTATGAAACAACTGAAAATATGTCTTATATTCTAGGTTCTTCAAAGTAGCCACTTTTTGCTTTGATTACTGCTTTGCACGCAGAAAAGGTAAACGGATGGACTCTACATGCCTGGTTCCCACCGTGAAGCATGGAGGAGGTGGTGTGATGGTGTGGGGGTGCTTTGCTGGTGACACTGTTGGGGATTATTCAAAATTGAAGCGGTGAGCGGTCCAGCTCACCCCAAACCATCTCGATTGGGTTCAGGTCTGGTGACTGTGGAGGCCAGGTCATCTGGTGTAGCACCCCATCACTCTCCTTCTTGGTCAAATAGCCCTTACACAGCCTGGAGGTGTGTTTGGGGTCATTGTCCTGTTGAAAAATAAATGATGGTCCAACTAAACGCAAACCGGATGGAATAGCATGCCGCTGCAAGATGCTGTGGTAGCCATGCTGGTTCACTATGCCTTCAATTTTGAATAAATCCCCAACAGTGTCACCAGCAAAGCACCCCCACATCATCACACCACCTCCTCCATGCTTCACAGTGGGAACCAGGCATGTAGAGTCCATCCGTTCACCTTTTCTGCGTGCAAAGCAGTCATCAAAGCAAAAGGTGGCTACTTTGAAGAACCTAGAATATAAGACATATTTTCAGTTGTTTCACACTTTTTTGTAAAGTGTAATGTATAATTCCACATGTGTTACTTCATAGTTTTGATGCCTTCAGTGTGATTCTACAATTTTCACAGTCATGAAAATACAGAAAAATCATTGAATGAGAAGGTGTGTCCAAACTTTTGGTCTGTACTGTATCTCGTTAGGTTGCCATAAGTAACCCCACTGTTTTGATGTCCTACTTTTCCACATAATGGTTACAAATAAAATTCACCTTGTAGTCAAAACATTACTCCGTGCTCGGTTATCTCTTTGTGTCTTTGCTGCGGTATGTTTATTTTTCCCTGGTAAAAGGAGAAATGGTTATTGATGAGCTGGCTCCTCCAGGATTCTTGAGTGCATTATGAGATTCACACACAGAATGACGCTTAATGTCAGGTTTATGAGCAAGAAAATGATAAATCATTGATTATGAAACTGGTTTCTTCTCCTCTAATTTGTCACACTGAAAACACTTATCCAGAAAGATGTATCCAAATGACTGTGTATTATCCGCGTCGCAGTGCCAAGCCGTAATGACTGCGCCCGACTCGCTCTCTTTTTCTTAGAATGCTGATTTTGTAGAGTGCGCACAGGAAATATGGAGCTAAACAGCGCCTCTAGTGGAGAATAAAGCTCATTGCACCCAACACGATAGAGGAAGCTTTATAAAAACTCAGGATCAGTACAGGGTAAGTAATGTAATGTATGTACACAGTGACTGCACCAGCAGAATAGTGAGTGCAGCTCTGCAGTATAATACAGGATGTAACTCAGGATCAGTAATGTAATGTATGTACACAGTGACTGCACCAGCAGAATAGTGAGTGCAGCTCTGGGGTATAATACAGGATGTAACTCAGGATCAGTAATGTAATGTATGTACACAGTGACTGCACCAGCAGAATAGTGAGTGCAGCTCTGGGGTATAATACAGGATGTAACTCAGGATCAGTAATGTAATGTATGTACACAGTGACTGCACCAGCAGAATAGTGAGTGCAGCTCTGGAGTATAATACAGGATGTAACTCAGGATCAGTAATGTAATGTATGTACACAGTGACTGCACCAGCAGAATAGTGAGTGCAGCTCTGAAGTATAATACAGGATGTAACTCAGGATCAGTAATATAATGTATCTACACAGTGACTGCACCAGCAGAATAGTGAGTGCAGCTCTGGAGTATAATACAGGATGTAACTCAGGATCAGTAATGTAATGTACACAGTGACTGCACCAGCAGAATAGTGAGTGCAGCTCTGGAGTATAATACAGGATGTAACTCAGGATCAGTAGTGTAATGCATGTACACAGTGACTGCACCAGCAGAATAGTGAGTGCAGCTCTGGGGTATAATACAGGAGGTAACTCAGTATCAGTAATGTAATGTATGTACACAGTGACTGCACCAGCAGAATAGTGAGTGCAGCTCTGGGGTATAATACAGGATGTAACTCAGGATCAATAATGTAATGTATGTACACAGTGACTGCACCAGCAGAATAGTGAGTGCAGCTCTGGAGTATAATACAGGATGTAACTCAGGATCAGTAATGTAATGTATGTACACAGTGACTGCACCAGCAGAATAGTGAGTGCAGCTCTGGAGTATAATACAGGATGTAACTCAGTATCAGTAATGTAATGTATGTACACAGTGACGGCACCAGCAGAATAGTGAGTGCAGCTCTGGAGTATAATACAGGATGCAACTCAGGATCAGTAATGTAATGTATGTACACAGTGACTGCACCAGCAGAATAGTGAGTGCAGCTCTGGAGTATAATACAGGATGTAACTCAGGATCAGTAATGTAATGTATGTACACAGTGATGGCACCAGCAGAATAGTGAGTGCAGCTCTGGAGTATAATACAGGATGTAACTCAGGATCAGTAATGTAATGTCTGTACACATTGACTGCACCAGCAGAATAGTGAGTTCAGCTCTGAAGGATAATACAGGATGTAATGCGGGTTCAATGCAAAGGAAGATAGGCCAGCAATTAAAAGATAAACATTTTACAAAGCCGCAGCTCTGTCAGTGGCTGGCATGTTGCTTTCTGGCGCTGCACTGCAGTGTGTGATTGCATACACCCCAACATGTCTATCCAGTCAATACTATTAATTGCTTTTTACTGTTACAAATGTATAATTTCTAGAAGTTGCCACTTTGGATTGTTTCCTCATTAAAATAAGTTTTAGTTGAATACATTATGAACTTTGTTTTTTACATTTCTGTAGAAAGTGTTTGGAGACTCATTATATTTAATGAGGACCCCCCCCCCCCCCCCATCTCGGCTTTGTTACTGTTGGGCTCTGGTGTGTGACTAATGAGTCAGTTCAATAGAATTCCTCCTGATAGATCCTCCGCAACGCTCTGCTCCTTACACTGCACTCGACATGTTTGTTTCTTCTAGTAGTTTACACCTGTGTAAAAATATCATTGGGAAAAGTTCATTTATTGTAATATTTGTACAATATTTATTTACAAATAGATCACAATCATGGCTAATGGAGATATACCAGCGCAGATCATGTTCACCTTGTCACGACTATAAAAAAGAGAGAATCTCTACTGGTACGGTGTTTGGTGCTGTCACTTCATTTCCCCCCCCCACAATAGATGATGGGAAACATTAAAAAATTGTATAGCAATTTGCTATTGCTTGTTCCTTCTCTGGAAATTTGACCACTTCTGATCAACTGCAGAGGAGGTCAGTAACTTTCTGCAATGAGCAGTTCACTACAGAATTGAAAATACCTTTGCTTGTAGGAAAAGTGGATTTTTAATAAATAGTAAATTGGAAAATTGCTTGTTTTTACAAGCACTTTGCAATTTTGCCCATTTAATAAGATGGTATACAGAGCATTTTCATATCAGAGAGTTAATGAGTCTTCTTAAAATTGCTTATATAGATACAGATCCCAATATTTCCAGCAATGATTTTTGTAAGGGGTGTAGATGAATGTGGTACATTGATGGCCTGAGCCCACCAGAGCGAATGCCGCTGCTTGTTAGTTGCAGCCCTTGAGACAAAAGCTCTGCTCCTAAATTGCCGCACACAGTATATTATATTGGACCGTGTACTGGGCTTGCTCCAATAAACTTTATTTATTCAGTAGCGTAGAACTTCCTTTATGGCACTGATGGGTCTGACGGGCTGCGATACTCAGATTTTCACCAATGTTATTCTCTCTCTTGGCGACAAGTACAGCAGTGAGATTATCTCCTGCCGCTACCAGGCTCCGCGCCATTGTTTTCCTAGATTTGATTGTTAGGGGACCTGTTGGGGATTTCATGTCCAGTAACTTTTCAATCAAACGCAGCTGAGAAAAAAAATGAAATCTGCCCAGGCCAAGCTGATTGCACACAGCACAAGTGCACAGCGGGGGCCAGGTGCAGCTAGCGCTGGGGAACGGCATGATGCAGACCGGTGATCACTGTGTTTATTGAAATGATGGCTTCTGTTTTCTGCTCCTCGCTTTGGAAAAGTATATATCCAGTCATATTCCCTGCTGCCCTGGAGTCTGCAACCAGAGGAGCAAATGAGCAGGACCCCAGAATTCGTTCTCTGACCAGTTCATCATCATGTGCTGTGCAGATCAGAAACCACAATATGATGCTGACTTGAACAAGTCTCATATTTTATTACTTCTTCTCCAGTCGCCTCCAGAGCTGCATTCACAATTCTGCTGCTTGACTCCTGATGCGGCCACTTCAGCACTAAACCCATCTCTATAAGAGCAGAAATGTATCATTATGGGAAATGCATAAAAGATGCCCCATAGTAATTAAAAAGGGGCATCCTCTTAATTCATAGCCTTGGTGTGGGAAAGAGTGAATTAAACAATAAATGCATAGGAGAGCGCATAAAAGCCAAAACTGCTCTTTCCTTTGTAGGGTGTCTACTTTGAGCTTTACCTTTTTTTGGGGGAAAAGTTCTGAATTTATCGCATTTCTCCTTCTGCTGTGACCCCCACCTCCCAGAGATGAGCTGCAATCTGTGGAGGAAATTGGCTGCAATTGGTTTACCTGCAGCACCTCAACAGGGGAAATTGAGTATTGCATCATGCTCATTAAAAACAATGAGTGTTTTACACGATGCTGGGTCCTCCAGAGTAAGAGGGGCACTTTGTAACTGCTCTTTTCTTTGGATAAAAGATCAGGGTCCGTAACCAGCAATTCCCATTTTGTAAGGTCCCATTAATCCCTTATTATAGACTTGCCTGCTCTTCTCCATGTTAGTAGGAAGGATTGTGTCCTGATTCACTGCAGTAAATCCAACTTGGTAAAGGTAAATAATGAATGTGTACATTGCCCCTAACCATCGGCTGGCTACCCCGTTTTACCTGATTTGTTTTGTGATTTAAGTGGTTTTGTCATCCATGATATTAATGACGACCTTTCCCTGCAAAACAAATAAAGCAGACGACTCCTCGTTCCCGTGTTCATCCATCTCCGCACGGAGAGAGACGTCTCCTAACGATTTCTACAGGGGAATATTTGGGTCTAAAGGTCCAACTTTATTTGTGAGTCAGAGGATATCTTGTATTAGAGGAGAGGAAATCATGGATGACTTGTTATGTGTTCTGACACAATGTGACATTCTGTGAGTCTCCATCATATTACATCCCGAACAGGCTCTGACATTGAAAAGCTCAGTGTGAACCTACAAGTCCTCAGCTGCTTATTGGAGGATTACGGTATATCTTCTGGTTGCCTCAATTGTAATTATCAATTGCTCTTCCACCGTAATTATCAATTGCTCTTCCACCAGCATCAAAAGCGAGGCCTAATTTAAGAATCCATTTTTTTCTATACTGATCTTGAAATTGATGTTATATCATAAGAAGATGCTCACTCCGTGTATATAGCAACATTAGTAACAGCTATGTGAAGATCACACCCAGTGCAACAATTGTATTATATTTCTGCACATAGGGGGCAGTATTATAGTAGTTATATTCTTGTACATAGGGAGCGGTATTATAATAGTTATATTCTTGTACATAGGAACAATATTATAGTAGTTATATTCTTGTACATAGGGGCAGTATTATAGTAGTTCTAGTCTTGTACACAGGGGCAGTATAATAGTAGTTATTGTCTTGATCCAGACCGGGTTTTGAGTCCTGTTTTCCCTTTTCCCCCGTCTAATCATGTCAGAGGTTTACCTTGCTCAGCCTCTGTCTGGGTTCAGGTTGGCTATTTATCGCCGCTGACTTCTGCAGGCGGTATTGATTATAGTTTTGCCTAGGGCTGCTGTAGTTGACTCTGATTAGCTCTGTTTTGTCCTCATGCGTTTGCTGCCTGTACCCGTGTCTCTGTTTTCCCCCCTGTCCCGTTTTGACTTAGTGTTCCTTTTTAGTCTATTGATTTCCCGGTTCTGACTTGGCTTGTACCCTGACCTGCTTTTGTCTTTTGGCTTATCCGCTCCCGACCGGCTCTGACCTCTCTGGCTTGTTTCTGACCACGTGTATTTCTTTGTTCCCTCTCCGTTGCTGATCCGGCCTGTCTGACTACTCTTCCGCCATCTAGTGGCTCCTGCCTGCTGCCACCTGTGGTAGCCTAGCTGCATTGCAAGCCTGCTCTGGTTAGGTGCAGTCCTGTGCTCTCTACTGACATCTAATGGAGCCTGCACCTATCTGCATTGCAGCAGCCTGACAACTATATTCTTGTACATGGGGCAGTATTACAGTAGTTATATTCTTTCATATAGGGGCAGTATTATAGTAGTTATATTCTTGTACAAAGGGGGCAGTATTACAATAGTTATATTCTTGTACTTAGGGGGCAGTATTATAGTAGTTATATTCTTGTACATAGGGAGCAGTATTATAGTAGTTATATTCTTGTACATAGGGGGCAGTATTACAATAGTTATATTCTTGTACATAGGGGCAGTATTATAGTAGTTATATTCTTGTACATAGGGAGCAGTATTATAGTAGTTATATTCTTGTACTTAGGGGGCAGTATTATAGTAGTTATATTCTTGTACACAGGGGGCAGTATTATAGTAGTTATATTCTTGTACATAGGAGCAGTATTATAGTAGTTATATTCTTGTACATAGGGGCAGTATTATAGTAGTTATATTCTTGTACATAGGGGCAGTATTATAGTAGTTATATTCTTGTACATAGGAGCAGTATTATAGTAGTTATATTCTTGTACTTAGAGGGCAGTATTATAGTACTGTAGTTATATTCTTGTACATAGGGGGTAGTATTATAGTAGCTATATTCTTGTACATAGGGGCAGTATTATAGTAGTTATATTCTTGTGTATAGGAGCAGTATTATAGTAGTTATATTCTTGTACATAGGAGCAGTATTATAGTAGTTATATTCTTGTACATAGGGGCAGTATTATAGTAGTTATATTCTTTTACATAGGAGCAGTGTGAAGGAAACCCGGTTCCTCCCACGTCACCAATGTGACGTAACTACACAGTCACAGCTCTCCGGCGCCCCCTTCGTCTCTCAGGTCAGTAATGGAACTGCACCTAGAGCAAATGGCCGCCGGGGAGGGTGTCCTTTGTACCCACTGGGTAGTCTAAGATTCGTGATCAGAGTAAAAGCATCAGCCCAAAATTAATTTTATGGTTTAATTGCCTTAAGGGCGCACTAGATAATTGCAGAAATATACAGTAAGCTATACAACGGAATTACAGTGGATTTGCAGTCAGAGTAAAATATTACAATAAGGTACAAGGCTTAGCGGTATTAGCTAGAGGTCAATGTTACCAGGCTGTAGGTTGCATGTGGACGCCGGGAGCTCTGCGGTCCACAGGTAAGAATCTTAGTTGCTGGACAGTCCCCAAATGTGTGCCGCTGCTCCCTTGGCAGATCAGTCCCTTGTTCCTTCTTAGATCTTCATTGTCTTGGCTTCTGTGAGAATAGAGAGAGTCTGCCATCCGCTCACAGTTCTTAAACCTGCTAGGTCCCTCCCCTCGGTGTCAGAGGGTGGGCTAATAATCTCCACCCTTCAGCTCCCTGCAGAATTTATTCCCAATATCTATGAAAAGGGTTAACTTTCTCCAGGACGATCGGATCAGGACACGAGAGGTAACAGCGAATGCAGTTTGTTTTGCCTGTCGTGTGGAGATCAAACATGGCCCGATTTGGCTCTCCACTGCGACCCAATCTCTATATCTCAGGTCCCCGAGCCATCACCGACTCGGGAGTCGCACTGTCAGATGCCCGAGGTCCGCAGGATCACGCAGATATTTTTTATGAGTCTGTACCTTGAAAGATGTGCTCATAATTCATAATCCTAGAATGGAGTCGTAGTGGCTGTGAGAGACAATGGATGTGTTTTCTGTGTCTAGCTGACAGGTATAATCTAATTGAAGCCCCCAGGCATCTCCAAGCCCCATGCTGGCATGGCTCCGTATTAAAGCTTTGAAGTCCTGTTTTGGCCTGACCTACTTAGCATACTAAAGACCTTGTTATTCACAGTGGAGACTAAACCCTGTTGTCTTCAATATGCCTACAGGCCATGGGGTTTAGGAGCAGTTAGCTGCCTGTGACTCTGTGAACAGACAAAATGGCAGCTGGGACAGGCCAGGCTCAGACATGGGGCGAGCCCTAGGCCCCATATCCAAGATGGTGGCTGTTCCTTCATCACAAGCAGTATTATAGTAGTTATATTCTCGTACATAGGAGCTGTATTATAGTAGTTATATTCTTGTACATAGGGAGCAGTATTTTAGTGGATATGTTACTTACAGTAGATTTCCGTGCAAAGGAGAATGAATTTGAGAAGTGATAGGTTTAGAAAGTGTATTATTTTTCTTGGACCACTCCTTTTGCGCTCCATGTACAATGTTTTCTTGCTGCCTGTCAGACATGAATCTGTTTCCCCTCTTGTTGACAGTTCATTGTTTAGCCTCTACTGCAGCATCTTCTTGGCGCCTTGACTTCAACTCTATCAATGCAAATCAGAGTACGCAGTAAGCTGTGACCTTGTATTATATTATCACATATAAAATGAACATAGATGCTATAAATATCCTGTTATTGTATAAATGTGTGTATTAGACACCACTGATCTTAGCTTTTACCTTTGTAGTGTTGTCGGGGTGGAGATCCATTGTTACCTGGCTGCACCGCCTGCTGCTCTGCATATATAAAGCCGTAACAATGTGGTAGTAATGTCGGCGCTGTGACATATAGACTCGTATTTATGTACAGTAAATGAACAAGCAGCACAGGACATAATCTGCGCGGATGCACATCAATAACGCTGGCGTTTTCTCCGATTCTTATTATCAGACAGAGCACTCGGCAGATAGCATCTTACAACTATTGTGATGAGGCTCTTTAGCTGCTTATTACAAGCACAAAACAATCTGCTCCATAAAATCTCTCCGAAAACCTATTATAAATTCAGACACTTTTTTTTATGTTGGAGAGTGGCTGCCGGGGAAAACATTTTGTAAAGTGGTGCAGTTGTGTTAATCAGTGGGTTAAAACCCCTTTTATCCCCTCCCCAGAAAAATAATTGTACTCATCTAATTCTCCGCACTGAGCACCAGGGGCCAAGCTACCCGTCAGTGAGAAAGGCTCACAATAGTCCTTTTTGGTTGCCACGCTATAAGATAGAGCCAGCCTGGTCACCTTTCCTATGCCGCTGCCATCCTACAGGGGCATTACTAGCGGCACAACCATACAGGTCTTTCTCAAAAAATTAGCATATAGTGCTAAATTTCATTATTTTCCAT
Organism: Oophaga sylvatica; assembly: GCA_033576555.1. Classification (NCBI taxonomy): domain Eukaryota; kingdom Metazoa; phylum Chordata; class Amphibia; order Anura; family Dendrobatidae; genus Oophaga; species Oophaga sylvatica. Next base: position 35,724,838 of record JARQOD010000010.1, on the reverse strand, counting down.
AATGTAATGATTACAATTAAACTTTCATATATTTTAGATTCATTACACACCAACTGAAATTTGTCAGGTCTTTTATCGTTTTAATACTGATGATTTTGGCATACAACTCCTGATAACCCAAAAAACCTGTCTCAAAAAATTAGTATATCAAGAAAAGGTTCTCTAAACGACCTATTACCCTAATCTTCTGAATCAACTAATTAACTCTAAACACATGCAAAAGATTCCTGAGGCTTTTAAAAACTCCCTGCCTGCTTCATTACTCAAAACCCCCATCATGGGTAAGACTAGCGACCTGACTGATGTCAAGAAGGCCATCATTGACACCCTCAAGCAAGAGGGTAAGACCCAGAAAGAAATTTCTCAACAAATAGGCTGTTCCCAGAGTGCTGTATCAAGGCACCTCAATTGGAAGTCTGTTGGAAGGAAACAATGTGGCAGAAAACGCTGTACAACGAGAAGAGGTGACCGGACCCTGAGGAAGATTGTGGAGAAGGACCGATTCCAGACCTTGGGGGACCTGAGGAAGCAGTGGACTGAGTCTGGTGTAGAAACATCCAGAGCCACCGTACACAGGCGTGTGCAGGAAATGGGCTACAGGTGCCGCATTCCCCAGGTAACCCACTTTTGAACCATAAACAGCGGCAGAAGCGCCTGACCTGGGCTACAGAGAAGCAGCACTGGACTGTTGCTAAGTGGTCCCAAGTACTTTTTTCTGATGAAAGCAAATTTTGCATGTCATTCGGAAATCAAGGTGCCAGAGTCTGGAGGAAGACTGGGGAGAAGGAAATGCCAAAATGCCTGAAGTCCAGTGTCAAGTACCCACAGTCAGTGATGGTGTGGGGTGCCATGTCAGCTGCTGGTGTTGGTCCACTGTGTTTCATCAAGGGCAGGGTCAATGCAGCTAGCTATCAGGAGATTTTGGAGCACTTCATGCTTCCATCGGCTGAAATGCTTTATGGAGATGAAGATTTCATTTTTCAGCACGACCTGGCACCTGCTCACAGTGCCAAAACCACTGGTAAATGGTTTACTGACCATGGTATTATTGTGCTCAATTGGCCTGCCAACTCTCCTGACCTGAACCCCATAGAGAATCTGTGGGATATTGTGAAGAGAAAGTTGAGAGACGCAAGACCCAACACTCTGGATGAGCTTAAGGCCGCTATCGAAGCATCCTGGGCCTCCATAACACCTCAGCAGTGTCACAGGCTGATTGCCTCCATGCCACGCCGCATTGAAGCAGTCATTTCTGCAAAAGGATTCCCGACCAAGTATTGAGTGCATAACTGAACTTTATTATTTGATGTTTTTTTTGTTTGTTTTTAAAAAACATTTTTATTTTATTGGACGGTTAAAATATGTTAATTTTTGAGACAGGTTTTTTGGGTTATCAGGAGTTGTATGCCAAAATCATCAGTATTAAAACAATAAAAGACCTGACAAATTTCAGTTGGTGTGTAATGAATCTAAAATATATGAAAGTTTAATTGTAATCATTACATTATGGAAAATAATGAAATTTAGCACTATATGCTAATTTTTTGAGAAGGACCTGTATAATGTGCGCTAGGTCATGTTTGCTAATGTGGCACCAAACAGAAGACCTCATTTAACCGGGAGAAAATTATAGCAAACGAAGTCCATTTTGCTACTGACATTCATTTTACGAAGCCAACCATAAGGAGCCATCTAGGATGGCTAGCGAGCCGTGCCACATTTTGAGCCGTTGGTGCCCATTACTGTCTGCATCATAGGACAGTGATCTTGTATTGGACTCTGACATGAATGGAATCCATCAAATTCTGAAGAATCCCATTGTTTTATGGTTGGTTCCGTCAAGTTTCCAAAATTTCGGTCGATATTTTTGTCTTCGAGATAGCTCAAAAAACAGACAAGATCCCCTTTTAAGTCCGTCATCCATCAAAAACAGAAATCGTGCAGGTTCCATCATTAATAAAAAACGCTATCAACTGGAGCTTTATGTATTGTCTGGTCATTAATTTATTTTTTGGAGTCCCTCATATGAAATTTTGTTCAACTTTAAAAAGCTACAAAATAAATACTCACTCCCCTTTTCTTCCAATGATAGAGCTGAAACTCATCGGTAATCCTTCGGATCACAAGACGGTAACTTGTGGCTCTTGAGTTCCCCTTTAACATTACTGACAATGATTTACCCTATAACTAATGTCCACAATATTTATAGGACTAGAGATTTCCCTTTTTAAATTAGACTCCGCAGGCAAAAAATATATATATCGGATTATCTTGTGAAATAAATAGCCAAAACTGCCAATAAGAGTCGGCTTCAAACCAACCGGTGCTCCGGAAATGTCTCCATTCAAAAAGTCATCACGCGGGGATGTCATCAGCGGGATAAATCCCGAGCAGTCGTACGGGGCGACATCAGGATGAAAGATGGCGCCTAATAGCTGATTAAACACTAACTTTGTAACCTTGGCAAGTCAGACAAATGATGTGTGATGGCAAGATACGCCGCCGCTCCTGATTTAATACCGCTCTTGTTTCATTTCCTACCTGGATTGGATTATTATTCACTGAAAATGTTTATTTTGGGGGATTTTCTTGCATTGAATATGGATATAATGTGATTTAAAATTGTAAAGATCTTGCCTGTAGGGCAGTTGGCTCAGCAGGGCGCCTATGCAGTAGCGGGCAGCGGAGCTCTGCTTCATGCGGAAATATGTTTGTATATCTCGGAGCGGTGGAATTAGCCATAAAAACACGAACATTTCATTAATCTGGCGATAATAGATCCTGGCGGGCACCAAACTAGCAAATTTTTGGGATTATTGGATGTTTATAGCATCTGAGTCTAACATTCACCTGTAGGGTTAAAGGCACATCATTTACTTTTACTTTGTGTTTTTCAAAGAAGAATCTTCTAATTAGTTTTTTTCTGCAGTTTGTACTTTGATATTAAACATTATTTTGCTACATTCAGTAAAGGACTATCCAAATATCTTCACCCATCATAGTGACATCTCATCATGATCCTCATTATGTTCGGTATATATGGGATAGATTAATGTCATCTCCGATATTAGGTCAAATAGCTCAAGTTTGAGACACTGAAAAAAGATTTGTCTCCAAATTTCTGAAAAGAGGAATAGATTATTATTTCTTAGACCTGATGAGGCCATTTTACTTATTATCCTAGTAGGAAAATCTGTAGTGAGAGAGTCCAACTGCTTTCAGTTCCCACCCATCCTACTTAAGTGACTGCTATTCAGTCTCCATCCTCCAACCCAGCCTGACTGGCTGCTGCAGCTTACTGGGTAGCTGGAGATCTCAGCAGGGAGGAGGGACACTGAGGAGCTGTCAGTCAGCCTTAGTTGATGAAAATTCAACAGCACAGAGGACTGTAAGGTGCTGGCAGTCAGGTTGTGTGTGTGGAGATTCAACAGCAGCAGGGAGGGGGAACCCAGAGGAGCTATCAGTCAGCCAAGGTATATGAAGAGTCAACAGCAGAGAGGACACTAAGGTGCTGTTAGGCTAAATGTGTGGAGATTCAGCAGCAAGAGGGAGGGGGGACACTGAGGAGTTGTCAGTCAGCCTAGGTATATGGAGATTCAGCAGCAGAGAGGACACTGGAGAGCGGTCAGTCAGTTTTAGTGTGTAGAGATTCTGCAGCAGCAGGGAGGAGTGACACTGAGGAGCTGTCAGTCAGCCTGGGGGTGAGGAAGAGGTTAGAGATTGAGCTTAAATTTGAGTTTAAACTTTCACAAAGCGTTATAAGCCAGTCTGACGTTCAAAGTAAACACACCAAACTATCAGATGTAAGAGATCCACTAAATAACGTAGCAGTTTGTATCTTGAAGTCTGGTCCACTTCCACTAGATTCCAAATAATCAGATTTTCTAGGCCATTGGAAAGTTTTCTGATCCCCTGTGTGACTATGGGGGTCAGACTTCCCCTAAACCCCTCTAAATGTTCCTGCTCACTCCCCTTGTGTATCTGTATCATACTGTTACATAAATGGCTTCTGGTAGGTGTCATGCTGCTCTCACCGCATTCCTCTGGCATCGGGGCTCAGCGCCCAACATCATCACGTCGAGTGCGCACGCGCACCTCCCACGTTTGACCCTGTGGCAGTTCACTCGACTCCAGATCCTTGTCCAGCGCGCATGCACTCCTGAGACTGACTATGGCCGCTCAGTATCTGAAGTCTCTATGGTCCTGGAGGACCTGACCTGGAAGTTCCAGCACACTTGCCCTATATCGTGTTGCCTCTTCCTGTAAGTGGCGCCTAATTATTGTTGTACTTCCTAGCTAGACCTGATTGGTCCCTGCTTGGCTGCTCTCTGTACTCAGGTCCCCTGCCTTGTGCTCTAACGTGCTTCACAGCACGCACTCTGCTTTGCTTTGCACCCAGGCGTCCTTCCCAGCGCGCACTCTGTCTTGCTTTGTACTCTGCGTGCCCTTGCGCACACGCCTTGCACTATCCTGTGCTCAGCGTGCCCTCGTACTCAGGCCTTGCACTGTCCTGTACTCTGCGTGCCCTCATGTACACGCCTTGCACTGTTTTGTACTCTGTGTGTTCCCGTGTCCACTCTTTGCTCACTTCCACACCCTGCGTAGTCCTGTCTTCTGTGAGCCGGCCACCTGGTTCCAGCAGTCGTGGTACTCTACTCCCCTGGGCCTGCCCCTGACGCTCCCTGTATAGGGGGGTGGTTCTCACTAGGTCAGCTCGCCCAGGGTGGGTTGGTATCGCGACCCAGAGGGTCCACTCCAGGAGTTGTCACAGTAGGTCGCATACAATCAGGATTTATTTCATTAAGGGATGTGGGGGAGCAAAACTAATGTTAACAGATATTTGTCTCCATTTTCTGTACTTGCAATCAGGCCAGCATGTTAATTTATGGACATTAGTACAGAAGATGCATGTGCTGGGGGAATTGTGCCATACAATGTGGGTGCTGTACATCTTGGGCACCAGATGGGCTGGCAGCAGCCTCCATGGCTTATGTCCACGTCTGTGCTGTATGAATGTGCTTGTATGAAGCAGATCCGGACTGTTCCCTCTCATTTGTGCATAATGGATACCTTATACCCAGCGTATACGGCTGCGTGGCTCCAACCGGCAGTTTTCTTGCCTGCTAAAATATAAAGTACTTTTAGGCATTTTCCCACATCATATTAATCTATATTGTTACAGAGGAATTCAATACATGAAGATGGTAGAATTAAGGCAATATATGGACGCTCCCGGTGTTCACCTGTAAGATGTGACCATGGCGTATTTAGATTCCAATGGCTTATCCATATTACTTAGCAGCAAATCCACTCTACATAATCTGCAGCCGTATAATAAATCTGCTAGCCGCTGGCAGGATTCGGCACACGTTATCTGCACAGGCTGGAGACGATACTGTTGAAAGCACTTTACAGCGGCGCCTGAGATGAGACATCTCTATCCTTTGCCTGCATTATGTGAGCTGATTGTGCTTATCCCTAATTCGAGGACTTGTCTTATTTGAGCATTGAGCTTCGGTTATCCAGAACCCTGTGTGACTGCTATGGGGCAACTTAGGTTAGTCTTCTCTTAAGCAATCCAGACCTCCCTCTTCTACTGGGACCCCAACTTTAGGAAGGAGGAGTTCTCACTAAAGATTTCACATTCTGTTTGTTATCCAGCTCCTTTCATTTCCATATTGGGAGTCCGTCATAAATGTGGTGGGTATGGGGGCATCTGAACTATTACCAAGACTAATGGGTTAATGATGCAGGACAAGTCACCAGTGGATGACACCGTGACGTGGACATGAGTTGTTTCATCCAAGTGTCATTTTAATGCAAGAGAATCACAGCACAGGTATGGAGAAGATGGAGAATTTAATTACTCCATCTTCCCCATTGTTTGTATTCGCGTAAATCTGACTGTCATCCAAGTACAGCCCGATGATTTCCACGCACCCATATGCTTGAATTGGTGAACGCAGTACGATTTGTGCATCATGCTGCGATGTCTTTTTTTTCATATGTCAACTTGGTATATAAAAAAAATTCAGATCAGCACTGCCCCATAATATAACATTGGTGTAAGTGCTATCCGATTAAATATTGGATAGCACTCGTCCCCATGTATACGCTCGTGTGAGCGAGCCCTAAGAGTGTGTTTACATGGAGTCTTTTTGCTGTTGTTTTTTATTTAGCAGAAAATCTCCAAAATTCTCATCAAAAACTGATAACTCCTTAAAAACTTAAAGTTTCTGCTCAGTTTCTTTACAAAAATTCAGTAAAAAGACTCACTCTTTCCATTCGGTTTTTTTTGCCTGCAGTTTTTTTTTTCTTTTTACATCTTCAGCTGCTGCTCCTCAGCTTCATCCTCTCTAAACGACATTCCCAGAATGAACTGTCCCCTTGTAGAGTTTTAATAAAGTCATTACCCAGACAATAGACGGGGAGACGGGATGTGCGGTAGATTAATCGTCCTGCTAAACTGTAAACACGGCCGCTCCTCAATCATTGTCACTTTTCTGCCTGCTGTAGGCTCCGCTCAACCGCCACAAATGGACCCATGACAGATGCGTTAGTAACTATCATATCATAGTCAGGTCTGTGATCGGCTGAGGGTCCTGCAGATGGCAGAGCAATGACTTCTTCTTCTTCTGCACCGCTGGCTTTGTATCCTGGATGACAGAAGGACTTCTGCACAGGTTTGGATTGGGGTCTACTTTTTCTTAAACTTTTGCTTAAGTTGCTAACTTCCTAGTCCGATGTATCTAAGCCTAATACGTGTGACACATTGTCAGAGTTTCGCAACGCACTACAACCCCCATCGTGTACGGATTCTGCCTATTCCTTAGAATTCAGGTTGCACGCGGTTCCTTTATTACTGTTTACTCCTCTCTTAATTTTCACTTCTTAACCTCCGTTACCTGTTTACGTGTAAGAATTTTCCTATAATCTTCTTTTCAGTTTGTTTTCATCAGCTTTTCAAACTTGCATAATAAAATAAAAAAAATAGAGCACAAAGATGAATACGCCGCAGCAAAGCACTCTGGGAAGTGACATGCAAATTAAAATCAGTGATTGTGGAGCTGACAATAGACGATACGAATGTGGACCCCTCTGCTGCCGCCCCTCCTGCTGCGCGCTCCGTTGTTATCCCTGAATAAGTATGTGATGTACAGAGTGGATGTATGGCTTCACTCCGCCACACGTAGAATGGAAATGTCTGTGGGGAAGACATGTACATTAGGCAGGGAGTTTGCTAATGAACGCTCACAATTTTAGGTTTCAGATTAAGCTGCCTGCCAGATTTTGCCAAACTTAGACTTGTAGTGCCACAGTAATGATCATTATTGAATAATTCCAGACCCATATTGTCTCACACTTTCTACTATGACACTTAGTACCTGTGGTCTGTATTTCCAAATCGGGACCAAATTCAGCAGTAGAAGCTTTTGCATATTCACTTATTGGCCGCCAGTGCATACAAATAATAATTTTTCATGATCCTAGACCAAAATTACAGCAAAGCCTTCAATACAACTGTTTACTGCGGCATCGTCCTAGTCACATGAATGGAGGCTTGCTGAAGTTTTTTACACAGTAGTGACCATGGAGTAAAGTGAATGCAAGGCTGCAGCCCATTAAGTGTCATGTAGCGACACACCAGCGATCCTGACTAGTTCATATCCTTGTCGGGATCGCTGGTGAGTCGCTATGTGTGACGGGGCCCTAGTGTGTCATCTTCTGTATATAGAGGTGTTATCAGTCATTCTACAGGAGGAGGTGAGCTGTGACATCTGTTGTATATGGTGAATCCTGTATTATCTAAGCTATAGAGGTGTTATCAGTAATTCTTATCCTGTCTGTGAAGTGGCGATTGTGAGGTGATTGCTGAGTACAGCGCTTGGCTTTTTCCGTCAACCCCTTAGAGAATGAATGGATTGGCAATACGAGGTGTGCACTGCCGCTCCGTGCTAACAGGGATAAAGGTACCCTGTTCTGCTGATCGGTTCGGGTCCCAGTGGTTGGGTCTCCATTGATCTATGGGTTGTCACCTTTCCTTTGCCCATATGAGTATTTTTCACATCCTTTCAGCGGAGGTGTAACTCGAGCGTCTTTGTCCTCTTTGTGTGGAGTCTCTTTGTCCTTCAATACATAGTCTGTTCCCTTCTCCCAGCAATCACGTTCCATTTATAGCACTGGTGTCGTCCCATGTGCCACAGGCGGCCATCCGATGCCAGGGCCCAGGTGCGTCTGTAACCTTGGCACATCCTACAGTTTTACACCCTTGCACCCTGAGTACATTTATAGCTCAGGACTTTAGTTGTCGCTTTCTCGGGGGGCTTGTCATCCCCCCTAACTGTTACACAGGGGGCCGTGCAGTATGACTTTACATGAAAGTACAGGGACTCTTTAAGGACATAGTAATCTACAATCATGGAAGACTGATCTCCCGCTGATTAAATAAATGTCAGCGTTTAATATCGGAGTGATTCTCAATTGTGAACCTGTATGGAAATCCAGCGGTTTATTACAATGTTCTCGCTTCGTGTAATGAAAAAGCTGTTGTCGGCAGATGGAGAGAGGAGTGAGCTGGCATTAAAGCGCTTTTTGTCTGTCACTTGGATACAGCAGCGGCGGCAGAGCCGTACTGATGGCGGCTTTATCATTTGTGACTCTCCCCAGCTGCTTCGGACGCTTTGTGTAACTATAGTCCCTGCAGTTCTGGAAGGGTAAGAGTTAACAGAGGTAAAACTTCCGATGGTCATTGTCAGGCTGTGCACAAACCCGGGACGGTGTGAGGTAGCGATCGCTAATTAAATTAATTCTGGGTAATTGCTATGTACAGTGTATCGCTATTATGTGCTTGATCCCGCAGCTTCTCGGATACAGCTCATTTAGTTTTATTTAGATAAAATAGCCGGAAATGTGGAGTAATTAAAAGCGAGCGTTTCTGAGAGGGCGCATGTGTCACGTCTCCCCGCGCCCTGCCACTCATCCTCTTTACATGGTGGGGTCATACAGGCAGGGAAGCTTAAAGGGGTATTCCAGCCTAAACAAGCTAACACCTATGCACTGGATAGGTGATAACTGTTAGAACAGTGAGGGTCCCTGGGACCCCCGCTAATCAAATCCATCAAAATGGAGACTTGTTGCCCTCTGAGCCTGGAGGAGTTACATGTCGCTCCCTGCAAAAGTCTATTCAGAGCGCCAAATCCCATACAAGAGAACCTGTCATCAAAATGTGTTGTCCATAAACTGACAATCTAATGTCATACATAAGAGTAATAGCTTCTTTTTTTTTTTTTTTACAAAGTCCTTCCTGAAATAGCCTTTGGATCATGTTTTTCTAAAGAGTCCAGGGGGCGGTCCCTCTCTCCTCTACAGTCACGCAGCCTCTTGGGGTTCGGGGCCACCACGGCATCGGCACCAGCACTCTGTCTGCTCATGTACTAGATCCTGCTGAAGCCAGATCTGTGTTATACTGGAGCTGCCTTCTTAACTCTTTCAAGATAATGCATCCTTATTTATAATTTTTTTTTTTTCGTTTTGTTCTAAGCCCAATTTCAAAGAACGACATCTAAAGAAGGTGATTATTATTGTGTGTAGAACTATGCTGGCAGATTAGAGATGGTATTAGAGATGAGAGCTCTCATACCTTCAGCAGCCACTAGAGGGAGCTTGCAACACTTAACTCATTGAGCTCCCCCTAGTGGTGGTTGCAATCAGACAGAATTTTATTATTAGGTGCTGTGCAGGGGGTTTGTCGCTCTGTATCAGAAAAATAAGCAACTATTGTATCAATATTGGTTTAAATCATTGGGGGCTGTTTTCATGGACATTATTGATATAACTGCCAAACTGAGATGTTACATAGATGGTAGAAGAAGTAACAGCAGAACATGCAATTTCAGGGCAGCAATCTGTGGGGGCAGGGACCACAGTACGGACCCCGGTGTCTCTTTTGTCCTATCTGCCGGGGATATTACCCTTCAGGAGCATGGAATGATACTGACTTTCTTCCTTCCTCATGTTCCTCTGTCTCCGTGTAATATTTAACATCTACATTTGTTACCAGTTGCTCAGTAATTCCTCCCCGGTAGCGGGTGTGCAGGTTTTTGAGAGTAATTGTTAGTGCAGAATTCTGTTGTCAGGAATAATGAGACATCATCTGATAATCCTCCATCCCCAATACACAGAGAGCACATATACCTGCCAAGTACAAAGGCTATCGCCGCGCTTTATTATGTTGGCTGCACACTAATAATTCCACAGTTTAACACTGCAGGTACAAATGATACCGAATTCTTCTCTTTTTATCTGTGTGGGGTTTTTTTTTTTATATTTTGCGGCTTTTGACGTTTCCCCTTGTTCTTATTCTTTTCAGCTACGAAAAAAAAGGTTTCAGGTCAGAATTGTTCCAGAGAGGAAAATACAAAGTAAAACATTATTTACAGGAGCCCGGAGTACAGGATCAATGGACGGGGGAGGGGAGCATTGCACCTACACTTCATGGGTTGGGGTACATACGCATGGCACTGCCATTTGCACAGACCCTTTATAGTAGAGTGCCTGGGAATCCATATTTTAGACCCCCTAATCTTCCCTAGATCAGAGGTAAAGTAATAGCCTTGTGCATAAAGCGGGGGAGATACAAATGTATCTATCTTTTCGTTTTCCTAATAAAGTGACATCAGATAAATAGCTTTAAAAATAAAAAATGATTCTGTGATACTTTGCCAGGAGATGTTTCTGCTTTTTTTGTGGCCACCAGGTGGTTGTGATGTGGGTTGCAGCCTCGTCTGTGTTTTTTTGCTTGCATGTGACGATGAGATATTGAGTTTGCATTGTGAGAAGGCTATAAGTGGGCAGATCTGTCCTCATAATCTCGCAGTCTATGATGTATGGAGCTTTGTTCATCACCACTCAATGCTTTGCAAAGTTTAGGATTGTGTAGTGCCCCTTTTAGTCTGTGGTGTACCATAGACCACCCCCTTCTGCTACTCCTGGCTTCTGCTGACTAACAGCATGTTCTGTACTGGCCGCCAGTGTGTGAACATCTTCCATTTATATCTGCAGTGACAATGATCCTGTTCACACTGTCGCCTAATTCTATTGATATTTCCAGTTTCTCACCTGTCAATGCTGATAATTATGATAAGTCGGATCTATCTAGTCCCTCAATACGTGTCGGTGGATATGATCAGGAGAGATCTGAGATGTCTCTACATCCCAAAACAACTACATCTGCAGCGGTGCCGACAGCATGTGGACCATTGCATGTTCTGCGGCCATAGGGGGCAGTCATACGACCGTACTTTATGGTCTGCGTTCCTGTGTCTTATAGGCGTGTATATAAAATATGGCTCTGTGCACACAGCATCCGCACAGACATTTCTGCAGCTGTAGATCCATTCTTTACATCTGAACAGGTGCATGGATTTCTGCAAGCCCCATTATAAGGAGAGAGCAGCAGAAGTTTCTGCACAAAGCTGCCAAGTGTGAACACAGCGAGTCTTGTGTGTGATGATCCCCAAACCCCAAAGTGCCGCTCCCTCCCCACCTGCATGTTATTCTATGTACGGTCAGAGCAGGCGCTCTTATATTTTTCCTGTTGGGTTGCTCTGTTCTCTCCTGCAATGTGACACCGAGTGACAAATGCCATATTGGGCTTATAAATGTGTCCCTCTGCGAAGAGGCAAGAGATCAGCGCTGGCTTTATGGCTCCAGCAGTATGATGCTAATGAGGGAGCAATTAGGCCCCGTGAATAATTAACGCAGTCGGCTAATACCACACACGCTGGAGCTCGGAAATCACTTGTTTTTGGGAAATTAATTCCCCTTGTCTGGTTCACGGGACGAATCTAATGTGTGCGGTAAATTAGCTGCAGGATGACTTGTCACTCAGGACACTTGTCACATTCACTGTGACTGGTAGTCCAGAGGCAGAAAATATGACGCTGCGGACAACAAGACCCAGGATGCAATGGAAGATCCTCTCAGATTGCACAGCTTAGCAGAACGCAGTGATTGTGGGCTCATGGATTATAGAAGCCGCAGCAAAATTGTAAGCTTTGCGTGTGATGGCAAAACATGGCAACGGCATCTTCTCCGAGGACATTGTAGATCTACTTTTTGGAACCAGTGGTGACAATAAGAATAGTGCCAGCAATGCAAACCAGCCATATCTAGAAGAGCGTGTGTGAGGTCAGACCCTGATGTTGAGGGGAGGCCGGGCTCACAATCTTTGGTGTAGGTGTTGGATGGGTTTCTGTGTGGCCGCTCATGTCCTTCTCCCTCCATGTGCACTGGGCACAGTCATGGGGAACAGAAAAGGGTCTTCCCCAAACTGTTCCCACAAAGCTGGAAGCTGCTGTTGTCCATGATGTCTGTTGCTAAAGATTAAGATTTCCCATGATTAGAACTAAGTGTCCGAGGCCGACCCCTGATAACAAGGTCATGGCGTTATCCTCCTCCACCATCTGTACTGCGGCACAATGCAGTCAGGGGTTAATGTCCTACTGAAGTCACCAAACCCAGACTCCTCCATCAGACGCAGATAGAGAAGTGTGATCCGTCACTGTACCGAACACGTCTCCTCTAGAGTCCATTGGTGGCGGCTTTACACCACTCCATCCGACGCTCCATATTGTGCTTGGTGATGTACGGCTGCATGCAGCTGCTCGGCCATGAAGCTCCTGGCGGGGGCGCAGTGTTTGTGCTGATGTTAATACCAGGGATTGAGAGAGGCTACTCTTTCCTATATGTACCATCATAAGTGTGACCCTCACTCTCACACAGAAACTGCACTGTCTTTTGAGGTGTAGGGTAGTCTGAAAACTACCTCCTATTTAATCAGAGGCCTTCATTGCTGCTCGATCCCTCCACCATGCTTCACACTGCAGCTCTGCTAGAATCCAGAATGATTGTCGTATCACCATTACTATCGCTCACAGCGGACCAGTGGGAGTCTTGGGGGGAACACAGGGCAGAGACCAGTTTTCAATATAGATTCGTCCTGGAGTTGGTGCCCCTTATTCCGATTTTGCCATCAGGATGTGGCGCTGCGTGCGTGGCCTATAGAAAACGGGCGCCAATTATATCAGAACTGTACACATTCTCCAGGAATTAATCCTCCGTCTTCTCCTTCCAAGTCTCTGTAGTATTTTAACATTTCGCTCTGAAGAAAAGACCTTTACGCCGAGAGAAGACATTTATCTGGACGCAGGGGTGCAGTCACCGCTAATTGTCAACCACTGTGCTCAGCGCTAGATCTTCATTTTTCAAAGGTTAAAGACTCGATCAAAAATCGAATGAAGCTTTTAATAACAAAAAAAAAGAAAAAAAAATTACAAAAAAAAATCTCATGATCTCTGTTTTACAGCTAATTGCTTGTTCCACTTGAGATATTGGTTTCGGAGAAGCCTCGCTGGTTAGTGGGTAGAATTTATGTGCCGAGTGATTCTGTAATAATGTCAATACCTTTCTTGTTAAATCAGGCAGATACGATGGAAACGCGCAGTCTAACCACGGCCGTCTGCTCTTAAAGTCAAGTGCGGAGACATGATCCAAAATTTCATTAAATTTTTTGTTTTGGTTCCTTTTTTGCAATCTTGAAAATTATCATTTTTTTTCCTTTGTGGAAACCATCAAGTAGGGATGTCTGCTGTTGACTGATGTTATCAGGGGGGTCATTTTATTCTAATTATAGCTTTCGTGAAAATATCTGATTTATCGTGATCCTGACAAAAAGTATCATCCAATGCAATTATTCTACCTCCTGATGGTTTCCTTTTTTTTTTTTTTTTGCATAAAGTGAAAATTAATAGGTAATAAAGGTATATTACATTTTATTTTAGAAGCAGAATAAAATTAAAGTGGTTATCGTTTTAAGGGGACATAATCATCACCTATATTTGTTATATTGATGCTAAATTAGGCAGTCAACGTCGTACGTGGATTTAGAGTGTAATATATGGATAATGGAGGGAGGATTTATTATCTGAATATACCAGGAGTGTCAGGTGCTCCGGTGGTAGAGTGGCGGTGTTATATTGCAGAACTGACCTGACCCAGTCACTGTCTGCGTTCCTCCAACCTCTTCACTCTCCGCAAGGTTAAGATGCTCTCGTTCCTGCAGGCAATTTCTCTCCAATCTTCTGCCATTTCTGCGATTATAACACAAACCATGACGGCTCCTGTTAGACTTTAGTACAAGTGACCCAGATGCCCTGACACTTTATTTGGTGATATTTCTTGCTAACTTTCAAAGTTGTTATTTTTTTTTTTTTTCGAATTTCTGTTCTTTCCTTTGCAAGTGGAGAATTTTGGTTTCTTGTTAAATGAGAAAAAAGGTACAGGTGCTTCCACTGCGTTTATGGCCACTGTTTGGTACATATGCCCATGAGGTACATGTTCGCTAGTGGCCACAGTCAGAATAGATGGCATCTGTGCGCCAAAAAATGCCAAAAAAAAGGTAAACTTCATGCTGCACCTTTTTTTGCGGTGGCTCTCCAAATAGAAAAATGGAGTCTGTGCTGCAGAGCTCCGTCCTTGTGGATCTTGGGATCGCTGAGGTCTCAGTGGTCAGATTCCCAGAAAATTAGTCCCTATCCTGTGGATGGGGAATAACTTGATTTTTTGTCATATCTTCATAGCAGACAGATCTGTTGCATTTTTTGTTTTTTTAACAACGTTCATCTTGATTTCAAGCTATGGCGTCTTGAGGGATGAACGCTCTGTAGGAAGATTGATCCTATGTAAGGCTAGATAGATCCACCAGGGTCTTCTCCACCGTTATGTTGATAGTATCAAGACATCGTGTTGCTGGTCTACCTCTTCCCCTTGCTCCTTCTGTTCTTCCGACCATATTGTCCTTCTCCAATGATTGGTCTTTTCGTATGATGTGTCCATAGTAGGCAAGTCACAGCTTGGTGATCCTTCCTTCGACTGACGTTTTTCAGATTTTTTTCAGCTGCAAGATCCAGATTTTGCTATGAATTTGCTGCAAATCCTGAACAAAAGTGATAGTAAATATTTAATGTCTGCTGATACATTATTGGTAAATATTCCATCATCTTATAGTCTGCTAATCTGCTAATCCACCATCTTGCATTCTATATATTAACAGATTAGTGTAAATTTGCTGATAATCTGGCTCCTCTGTATGTCGGAAATGGATGTGCCTTAATTCATCTCTTATCCCTGAGCTCTTCACAGTGCGATGCAGATATTTCCATCCCGTCATCTTCTGCGACAAGTGGCTGAAAATCCCATAAAATAACCTGGAAAGTGTAACCCAGAGAATAGATATGTGACACCAGGCGGAGATAAGCAGCATCTTGACATTTAATTCCAATTACCCTTTTTCCTTTCCTGATGAGAATATTTCGGCTTTGTCTCATGATACATATGCACCATATTTCTTCCTTAATGTTTCTGCACGGACCGCTCTTTCTCTCTCTCTTATATATGAAAGTATTAGAAATATGAAGCCACAGGTGATTTTTTTTAGCTACATCTCCGACACCAAAAGGGACATCTGAAATTCTGTTTGAAAAAAAAAAAACTGGAAAGAAAACTTCTCCTGGAACTTGCCGCTTCCTCGGAGCCGCGCAGCCTAATTGGAAGTGGGGATAAGCAAAAGAGATAGAGAGCTGCTCCTTGTAATGAATGAAACTGTCAGTCATTAGAAGCACCCATAATATCAGGCCATTTCCCCCAGCTCTCGGATTGCAGGCCGCCTTTCATTTATCAGTCTTCTGCATGTGAAACGGGATTAATTAAAGGCATTCAAGTATCACAGCAAAGCCTCGTTCCTCCATGTGCCAGCGAATAATTGACTCCAAATGAATTGGAAAAGAGGCTAAGTGATTGTGCCTCGCTGTTATTATTATGATGTAAATATTAGCACTGCGGTGACGGGGCCACTGATTTAGCGCTGGCACACATCATTATGTCCAGAACTTGGAGCCTCGGCGATGGATACGACATGCTGTGCTCCTTCCTCAAAAATAAACCTAGATTTCTCCTTCCATAACACCCTTGTGTTTCCTAAGTACTTTCTCCATGCCTGCTATTTCAGTGCAGCTGTCAGGGTTCATCAATTTTTATTTTATTTTTTATTTTGGGGGGGGTGGGTTGTTTGTGATGGGAAATTTTGCATGCTTTTTTAATGTCAAGTTGAACCCAGGGCTTCATTTTGCGTTGCGTTACCTTGTGATGGAAGCAACTCCTCGCTTCCATATGTGCAGCATCTGCTTATCCATCCGGCAGGGTAATAAAACGGCAGAGGGCACTGATGCCAAAGCGGGTCCCATAGATGTTTATGGCATGGTTTCCAAACATCCAGCACATTAGATGTTGGGACAGATTATTCCTAGATTCTGAAAACATGTAGAAAATATAGCAAATATAGCATGCATTTTTTTTCACCTCCAGCCATGGACGCTGGGCCAGTACGCGACTCTGCTGCTCGTTGTGACCAGATCAGGCATAAAACAGCTGGTCGGATCCAACTGATATATATGAGAACCCAGACTAAGGATCTGTGCACACATTGCAGATTTGTCACAAAACCTCAAGGGTTTTCTTATGCCAGTAAAGTGAATGAGAATCTTGAAGTCTCATGCACACATTGCTGATTTGTGACTTGCAGATTTAAATCTGCATCCTGTCAATTCTTTAAGTGTTTTTGCTGCAGATTTCACTCATACTAACGAGTGGGGAAAAATTTGCAAGAAAAACACGTAAAAAAACACACAAAAATTGCACGTATTTTGCATTTTTCCTGCAGAAATGGTGCCCTAAAACCGGTTTCACGCATCTGTGTTTCATGAGCAGCAACTCGTGGACTGTCCGCAGGACTCCTGACCCAAACTCTACAGGGCCTGTTGCGTTAGGATCAGTCCATACATCGAGGTACGTAATCGGACCAAGAGAACAAGTGCTAAATTGAAAGAGGAGGGCAACATAGAAAAATTTAAATAGGACACATCTTCTGCCTGTGCAAGAAGATGGAGGTAGAAGGGCGGCAGTGAGCGGCCCCTTCAAAATCAGCATTTAGAGGAGTCATGCTCCATATTGGACAACCTTACAAAATCCATAGAGGGAGTCATTTTAACCAATCAGATAGTGGTTGCAAAAAAAACAAAAATTCACTTCCCCATTGTTTTCTAGGGGCCGCTCCTGTATGTTTCCTTTGCATTGGGTCTTGTGAATTATTCCAGTTTCTGCTTTGGGGTCCTATCTAGTTTTTGATCAGATCTTACTTTATGGCGTTGGTGTCTTACAAAGTAATGAATTTTTCATTTGTACCTTTCCGGGGTTCATAAACTTTTCAGCTATTGAAAAATTTCCATTTTTCAGAAAAGCGTGTGTGTTTTAATTTCCCCAGTGTCTGCAGAGTGTGACCCACCAACCATGGCTTCATATTTTATTTGTACCCTCTAGAACAACAGGAAAACATGCGGCTGGTCCGTGACCGATGAGGCTGAGCGTTACTATTGTGTTATATATTTAGATTATTGTTCTTTTTGTGAATCCCATAAGTAATTTTTTTTTTCACTTGAGATTTTGTGTTCTTGTTTTTACAAACTTGGAAACTTTTTGTTCTTTTTAGACGGTTTATTAGGAGGAATTCTTCAGCCTCTAGTGCAGGGAATCGCTCTCCCCTCGAGGTCCTCTCCATTCCCAACCAAGTGCAGTTTAATATTATTTTCTTGCACAACCCTTCGCCCGTCAGGTCAGGATTTCAAATGAGTTTCTGGCTTTCTGCTCCAGTTCATCTGAACGCAGAAGCCTAAATCCAGCCCCCATCTAATCACTGCAGAGCTGTCAGAAGGGGCAGAGGCGAGGGGTCTCTGGGACATGGTACCTGCCAGCAAACAGAACATCACTGTAGAAACTGTAGGCATGAGTGACCATGGTCTATGTCATGGTTTTTTCACTGTATACATATATATATATATATATAGAGAGAGAGAGAGATACTCTATATATTGAGGGTTATCTTTAAAGAGGCAGTTTAAGATTAGGAAAAGTAGTCTGGCTGTGCCTGGTAATGCAACATTTAACTGAGCTGCAATACCAGACGCAGCCAACTAATAAGAGTAGGCGCTGTTTCTAGAAGTAAAGCAAAAAGTGTTTTTCTCATGATTGTTCTTAAGGAACGCAGTACTCTCCTGCTTCCCAGCTTGCACCATGAGGGTGGTTCACTCCTAATGATTGATAGTTCAGTCCAGCGGCATTGTTTCATCCCTGATATGATCGATGTGCTTATATCAGGCAGCTTTCATCTTGAACATGGGATCAGTACTGGGGCAAACAGCATCCAGGGATCCGACAAGCACTTACTCATTGCCTTGGAGACTGGCCCCCACTGATAAACTGCAGAGGTGGACAGTAAATTAGAACATTAATACCGTAACTCTCGAGAATGGGAATGTGAGGAACGACCCCCTTTACTCCCACGTCACCAGTGTGACGTAACTCCACAGGTACAGCTCTCCGGCGCCCCCTTTGTCCCTCAGGTCAGTAAGGGAACTGCACCTAGAGCAAATGGCCGCCGGGAGGTTGTCCTGTTACCCACTGGGTATTCTAAGATTCGTGATCAGAGTAAAAGCATCAGCCCAAGATTAATTTTATGGTTTAATTTGCCTTAAGGGCGCACTAGATAATTACAGAAATATACAGTAAAGCTATACAACGTAATTACAATGGATTTGCAGTCAGAGAAACAATACAACGATAATGTACAAGGCTAAAAGGTATAAGCTATAGATCAATATTACCGGGTTGTATGGTCATGGGGAGGCATGGAGCTCTGCGTTCCCCAGGAAAGTCTTCAGTTGCTGGACAGTCCCCAATGCATGTGCTGCAGCTCCATTTGGCAAGTCTGTCCCTTGTGCTTCTGTGTGTGGAATGGAATGAGCACAGGGGTACCTGGCTACAGCTCTCAACCCTGCTAGGCCCTTCCCCTTTTGCTTTGAAGCACGCATATTAACTGGCCTGCAATTCATATGGAGCAGGAAACAATGGCTTGAGCTTGAGCTATTTACCATACGACTGACCATCTTATTCAGACCCTGGCCTAAACCAATTAGCATGTAAAGGCCTATTGATTCATAGTGGACATCAAAGCTGGCCGTACTGAATATGCTAATAGACCCTGTGTAGCTAAAAGTCTGTGGCTGTGTGAACTGACAAAATGGAGGCTGGTACAGGCCCTATACAAAATGGCGACAACCTTTTCCTTACACCTCCCTGCTTTTGAGGGCGCTAGGGGGTATCACATTCCTGTGTTCCCCCGTGCGCCCTACCGCACCCTCTCCTTGGCTAGGGTGGCAGATCCACGAGGATTTCTGACTCTGTCCTCTGAAAGGTTGCACACTGGTTGGGCATAAGCCTCCCGCTCATGGTGGGCCTTCATCATGTTCACATGGAAGGCCTTACTCCTTCCACGGGCATGGTCCAGGGTGACCAGGTAGGTGACGGCGTTGAGCTGCTCGTGCACGAGGTATGGACCCTCCCAGGCCGCCTGAAGCTTGTTTTGCGGTACGGGGACCAGTACCCACACCTTTTGACCCACCTGGTAGGTCCGCTCACAAGCATTCTGGTCGTACCATCGCTTCTGGTCGGCCTGAGCTTGGGCCATATTGTCATGCACCAGCCGCGTCAAGGCCATCATTCGAAAAAATAACCGTGTGCACAACCAAGAAGGTGCCAGAGTAGGTTCCCAAACCGTATCTAATAGAAAATGAACTCGGCACTCAACTTTAGTATAGTGAGAATAAAGATTTTTATTCACAGTAGTAACACGAAACGTTTCGGTCCTATATCATGGACCTTCATCAGTCACAGATACTACTGGGAAGGGGGTTGATCCACATAGGGAAGAAAGAAAGGGCTGGATATAGCCTGTGTTGGTGGGGTGAGATGAGGAAGAGGACAATGCCTCTATTGCACTAGTAACCTGTTGTGAAGGAGTCCGGTAGTGAGGATAGGTCTCTGCATTGGACGCGGTGTCCACCGCTAGTCTGAGTGCCCCTATGTGGATCAACCCCCTTCCCAGTAGTATCTGTGACTGATGAAGGTCCATGATATAGGACCGAAACGTTTCGTGTTACTACTGTGAATAAAAATCTTTATTCTCACTATACTAAAGTTGAGTGCCGAGTTCATTTTCTATAAGGCCATCATTCGGTCCCGGAAGCGCACGACATACTCAATGACCGACACTCCAGAGGTGGCTAAATCCCCTTCCCATGCTTCCTTCACCAGAGCAAGGGGCCCCCGTACACGTCGCCCGTACAGGAGCTCAAAGGGGGAGAACCCCGTTGAGGCCTGTGGAACCTCCCGGTAGGCAAACAGCAGGTGTGGGAGATACCGCTCCCAGTCTCTCCCGTGGGAGTCGACCAACATCTTCAGCATCTGCTTTAAGGTGCCATTGAACCGCTCACACAAGCCATTGGTCTGTGGGTGATACGGGCTGGCCACCAGATGTTGCACCTGTACCTGCTTACAGAGAGACTCCATCAGCTGCGACATGAACTGGGTCCCTCGGTCGGTGAGCATTTCCTTGGGAAACCCCACTCTGGAGAAAATTTCCAGTAAGGCAGTGGCCACTTTGTCGGCCCGAATGGACGACAAAGCTACCGCCTCCGGGTACCGGGTGGCATAGTCCACTACCGTTAGTATGAAGCATTTCCCGGAGCGGCTGGGAGTGGACAGCGGTCCAATGAGATCCACAGCCACCCTCGAGAAAGGCTCTTCGATGATGGGCAGAGTTACCAGTGGGGCTTTGGGGCGCCGCCCCGCCTTCCCCACCTTCTGACAGGTGTCACACGAACGGCAGTAGGCTATCACCTCAGTCCTCATTCCAGGCCAGTAGAAATGCTGAGCTAGCCTGGCCCTGGTTTTAGTGATCCCTAGGTGTCCGGCCATTGGAATCTCGTGTGCGATCCGCAACAATTCCGCCCTGAACGGATGGGGTACCACTAACTGTCGGTCCCTGGGCCACGCCTCCGGTGAACCCTGCTGGACCGTTACCCGGTACAGCCGTCCCTGGTCCCAGACCACTCGCTCGCGGTCGGACTCCAGGGGAGGCTGTGCCGCCTGTTCCTTGAGAGTCTTCAGGCTAGGGTCAGTTTCCAACGCTGCCTGAAATCCCTGACTAGATGTGGCAAGAATTGATGAAACTGCCATGTCCTCTGTCAGTTCCCCGGGATCTGTCTCCTGGCTACTGTCTGACTCGGCAGCCACTTGGTCAGAGAGGGGAAACCGTCGGACCTCCGCGAGGCTCCTTGGGCTTCAGCGCTCCCACTCCTGGTAACAGCGGCCACGACCGCTGAGACCACGGGTAGCGCCTGCTTTCCCTCGTCCCCTGACCAAGTCGCCGGGTCAGGCAGACTTCCCTGACTTCCTGACATCCCGGATGTGGGGAACTCCTGACCTGGGGTCCTACCTGGTGGCTCCTCTCCCGGGACACCTCCTCCCCTGTTGTGAATGGGTTTGGGTGAGTTCTGAGCGGGGGCTCCCTCTGGTGGTTGCAAGCGGTACTAGTGAGGATTGGGAATCAGGTGTTACTGATTGGTCTTATTTAGGGGAATCATTTTCCCATCAGGGTTGCCGGTGATCAATTGTTCTGGTCTGAATCCTTCTTTCCAGTTTCCCTTGTAGCCTGCTGTGTCGTGTCTGCATCTCCTGCTATCAGATAAGACAATTTCTTATTTTGTGTTTTTGCTATATTTTTGCATTTGGTCCTGCACTTCTGTGGGGGCCTTCTGGGTCCCCTCCGGGGCTTCTGCCCTCTCAGTTTAGTCCAGCCACTGTGTTTTGTACTTTTGCTTTTTCCAGTTTTTTCAGTGGCTGCTGTTTTTGTTACACCAGAGAACTAATTTAGGTGATAGAGGTCGTGTGATCTCAGGTGATTTTGAAATTAGTAGAGTTGGTGTTTTTCAGGGTTTTCTGGGATTGCAGTAAGTACCCTTCCTGTCCTTTTCTATTTAGATAGTTTGGGCCCCAGCGTTTTCTCATACTATTTTCTTTCTGTGTCAGTATTTCCTCTTGTCTAACCGCCATTACATGTTTGGGGGCTTTCTATTATCTTTGGGGTTCTGCTCCGGGGCAGATAGCTTTCCTATTTCTATCTTTAGGTGTAGTTAGTTTCTCAGGCTGTGACGAGGCGTCTAGGACCATCGTAGGAACGCTCCACGGCTGCCTCTAGTTGTGGTGGTTAGTCAGGGTACTGCAATCACATAGATTCCAACTGCTCTGGTGTATTTCCTTTTTTTACCTGCACTCCTCAGCTACCGAAACATAACAGTATCACCGGCGAGAAAAATTGTATGGTACTCACAGAAGGGAAAAAATATTTTGAAGGAAGAAAAGTTGTCAGAGATATTTTTCTGTTTGTTGCATTTTTTTTTTCCTCTGTATCTCTGGGTGCTGGGGAGGATCTTTTCTCCCAATGGAGTTTGCACAGTTGTCTGGCCGTGTGGATCAGCTTGCCATTGAGGTTCAGAGTATTGCTATCTATCTTGCTGGGTTGCCTGTTGTGGAACCTAGGATCCCCATGCCAGATTTGTTTTTAGGGGATCGAGCTAAGTTTCAGAATTTCAAAAATAACTGTAAATTGTTTTTTGCCTTAAAATCTAAGTCCTCAGGAAACGCAGCGCAGCAGGTTCAAATTATCATCTCTCTCCTGCGCGGCGATCCTCAGGATTGGGCTTTTTCCCTGACACCTGGGGATCCTGTTTTGAGTGATGTTGATGCATTTTTTTCAGGCTTTGGGGTTATTGTACGATGAGCCTAATGTCACTGATCAAGCTGAAAAAGCCTTGTTGGCATTAAATCAGGGGCTTGATGACGCTGAGTTATACTGTCAGAGATTCCGTAGGTGGGCAGTCCTGACCAAATGGAATGACGACGCTTTGGCAGCTCTTTTTCGGAAGGGTCTGTCGGATAATGTAAAGGATGTTATGGTGGGATTCCCTGTCCCCTCTGGTCTCAATGATTCTATGTCATTAGCGATTCAAATTGACAGACGTTTGCGTGAGCGGAGAAGTATGCGTGGAGTGGTGTTGCCTTGTGAGCCAGCTGCTGAGCCCATGCAGTGTGATGGAGTGGTGTCTGGGCACAGCATCATGAGTTTCGAAAGCGCAATGGGTTATGTTTCTACTGTGGTGATGCCTCTCATGCTATTTCAGTCTGCCCTAAGCGGGGAAGACGTTTTGCACGCTCAGTTGTCTTGGGTAGTGTTCAGACTAAGTTTTTATTAACTGTCACTCTGATATGCTCTCTGTCCTCATTTTCTGCTCAGGCTTTCGTTGATTCTGGAGCAGCTATTAACCTGATGGATTATGATTTTGCTAAACGTTGTGGATTTCCCTTGATACCCCTACAGAAGTCTATTCCCCTACTGGGGATCGATTCTACCCCTTTGGCTGAGAATAAACCCCAGTTTTCTACTCAGGTGATAATGAGGGTTGAACCTGATCACCAGGAGTGCTGCAAATTTTTGGTTCTATATAATCTGCATGACATTATCGTGCTGGGTTTCCCTTGGTTACAGTCTCATAATCCTGTTTTGGATTGGAAATCTGTGTCTGTAACCAGTTGGGGCTGCCAGTGTGTTAATACCAACACTCCTGTTTTTTCTGCCTCCCCCCAGGCTGAGGATGTTCCTGACTTTTTGTTTGATTTTTCTGATGTGTTTAGCGAAAGTAAATCTGCATCCTTACCTCCCCATAGGAGCTATGACTGCGCTATTGAATTAGTGCCAGGTAGTAAATTCCCTAAGGGTCGCCTTTTTAACTTGTCTGTACCTGAACATGACGCTATGCGGTCTTATATCAAGGAATCATTGGAGAAGGGTCATATCAGACCATCCTCTTCACCCTTAGGTGCCGGTTTTTTCTTTGTGGCCAAAAAAGATGGTTCATTAAGGCCGTGTATTGATTATCGTCTCTTGAACAATATTACTGTGAAATATCAATACCCGTTACCCTTGATTTCTGACCTGTTTTCCAGGGTGAAAAACGCTACTTGGTTTACCAAGCTTGACCTCAGGGGGGCGTATAACCTTATTCGCATTAAGCACGGGGATGAATGGAAGACGGCATTTAACACCCCTGAAGGGCATTTTGAGTACCTTGTGATGCCCTTTGGGCTCACTAATGCTCCTTCCGTCTTCCAGTCCTTCATGAATGACATTTTCAGGGATTTTGTGGACAAGTTTCTGATTGTTTATTTGGATGATATCTTGATTTTTTCTAATGACTGGGACTCTCATGTGAAACATGTTCGAACTGTATTCCAGATTTTGAGAGAGAATGCTCTGTATGTGAAGGGATCAAAGTGTCTTTTTGGCGTACAGAAGATCTCATTTCTGGGATTCATTTTGTCCCCATCTGTTATTGAAATGGACCCGGTCAAGGTTCAGGCCATCTGTGATTGGGTCCAACCTACTTCATTAAAGGCTCTTCAGAGATTTTTGGGTTTTGCCAATTTTTATCGTAAATTTATTGGTAATTTCTCTGTTATTGTTAAACCATTAACTGATTTGACCAGAAAGGGTTCTGATGTGGTGAATTGGCCTCCTGAGGCAGTCTCTGCGTTTCAGGAACTTAAGCAGAGATTCACTTCTGCTCCTGTTCTACGGCAGCCTGATGTTTCTCTGCCATTTCAGGTGGAGGTTGATGCCTCTGAAATTGGGGCAGGTGCCGTTTTGTCCCAAAAAGATCCAGAGACCTCTAAAAGTAACCCTTGTGCCTTTTTCTCTCGAAAATTTTCTCCTACTGAACGTAATTATGACGTGGGTAATCGGGAGTTATTGGCCATGAAGTGGGCTTTTGAAGAGTGGAGACATTGGCTGGAGGGAGCCAAACATCAGGTGGTGGTCCTTACGGACCATAAGAATCTGGTCTATCTGGAATCTGCCAAGCGACTCAATCCTAGACAGGCCAGGTGGGCCTTGTTTTTCACACGTTTTAATTTTGTGGTTTCCTTTCTTCCTGGCACTAAGAATGTTAAGGCGGATGCCCTCTCGAGGAGTTTCCTTGCGGACTCTCCTGAGCTATCTGATCCCTCTGTTATTTTGAAGGAGGGTGTAGTTCTTTCCGCCATCTCGCCCAATTTGAGACTTGCTCTGGAGGGGTGTCAGGAGGATAGGCCCGAGCGCTGCCCTGTTGGAAAATTGTTTGTCCCGGACCAATGGAAAAAGAGTGTGATGTCTGAGATTCATTGTTCCGCATTGGCTGGGCATCCCGGAATTTTTGGTACCAGAGACTTGGTTAGTCGGTCCTTTTGGTGGCCTACCTTGTCTCGCGATGTCAGGGAATTTGTGCAGTCCTGCGGGACTTGCTCTCGCTCCAAGCCTTGCTCTCGCTCTAGTGGTTTGTTGATGCCATTGCCTGTGCCCAAGAGACCATGGACCCATATCTCTATGGATTTCATTTCCGATCTTCCTGTTTCTCAGAGAATGACCACCATCTGGGTAATTTGTGATAGGTTTTCCAAAATGATACATCTTGTGCCATTACCTAAGTTGCCTTCCTCCTCTGAATTGGTGCCGTTGTTCCTTCAGCACGTGGTTCGTTTACACGGCATTCCTGAGAACATTGTGTCTGACAGAGGAGTCCAGTTTGTTTCCAGATTTTGGAGGACTTTTTGTTCTAAACTGGGTGTTCAATTGTCTTTCTCCTCGGCATTTCATCCTCAGACCAATGGTCAAACTGAGAGAACAAACCAGACATTGGAGACTTATCTAAGATGCTTTGTGTCTGCTGATCAGGATGACTGGGTCTCTTTTTTGCCTTTGGCTGAGTTTGCTCTTAATAATAGGGCTAGCTCTGCCACTTTGATGTCTCCGTTTTTCTGTAATTCTGGGTTTCACCCTCGATTTTCTTCAGGACAGACGGAGGCTTCTGTCTGTCCAGGTGTTGACTCTGTTGTTGAGCGTATGCAGCAGATTTGGGACCAGGTAGTGGAGAGGTTGTCCCTCTCTCAGGAGAAGGCCCAGCGGTTTGCTAACCGGCATAGGACTGGTGGTCCTCGGTTTAAAGTGGGGGACTTGGTCTGGTTGTCCTCAAAGAATATTCCTATGAGAGTAGCATCTCCTAAATTTAAGCCTAGGTTCATTGGACCTTATAAGATCATGGAGATTATTAATCCTGTTTCTTTTCGTTTGCTTCTTCCAGGGACATTTAAGATCCATAACGTGTTCCACAAGTCCTTGTTGAAGAGGTTTGTTGAGCCAGTGGTTCCTGCTGCTGTGCCTCCTGACCCTGTTTTGGTTGAGGGCAATCTGGAGTATGTGGTTGAGAAAATATTGGATTCTCGTTTTTTCTAGACGAAGACTCCAGTATTTGGTTAAATGGAGAGGTTATGGTCAGGAAGATAATTCTTGGGTGTTTGCTTCGGACATCCATGCTAGGAGACTTATCCGTGCGTATCATAGAACTCATCCTGACCGACCTGGTTGCTCAAATGAGGGTTCGGTGACCCCTCCTCAAGGGGGGGGTACTGTTGTGAATGGGTTTGGGGTGAGTTCTGAGCGGGGGCTCCCTCTGGTGGTTGCAAGCGGTACTAGTGAGGATTGGGAATCAGGTGTTACTGATTGGTCTTATTTAGGGGAATCATTTTCCCATCAGGGTTGCCGGTGATCAATTGTTCTGGTCTGAATCCTTCTTTCCAGTTTCCCTTGTAGCCTGCTGTGTCGTGTCTGCATCTCCTGCTATCAGATAAGACAATTTCTTATTTTGTGTTTTTGCTATATTTTTGCATTTGGTCCTGCACTTCTGTGGGGGCCTTCTGGGTCCCCTCCGGGGCTTCTGCCCTCTCAGTTTAGTCCAGCCACTGTGTTTTGTACTTTTGCTTTTTCCAGTTTTTTCAGTGGCTGCTGTTTTTGTTACACCAGAGAACTAATTTAGGTGATAGAGGTCGTGTGATCTCAGGTGATTTTGAAATTAGTAGAGTTGGTGTTTTTCAGGGTTTTCTGGGATTGCAGTAAGTACCCTTCCTGTCCTTTTCTATTTAGATAGTTTGGGCCCCAGCGTTTTCTCATACTATTTTCTTTCTGTGTCAGTATTTCCTCTTGTCTAACCGCCATTACATGTTTGGGGGCTTTCTATTATCTTTGGGGTTCTGCTCCGGGGCAGATAGCTTTCCTATTTCTATCTTTAGGTGTAGTTAGTTTCTCAGGCTGTGACGAGGCGTCTAGGACCATCGTAGGAACGCTCCACGGCTGCCTCTAGTTGTGGTGGTTAGTCAGGGTACTGCAATCCCATAGATTCCAACTGCTCTGGTGTATTTCCTTTTTTTACCTGCACTCCTCAGCTACCGAAACATAACACTCCCCCCATGGCCTGTTCCTCTTCCTGCAGGGGCCCTAGACTCAGCAGGCTGGGTTCACTTAGGGGCCCTACACTGCCCATAGAAGCCCCTCCCCCCACCTCTGAGCTCTCCCGTGCAGCCTCCTCACCTGTCCTCACTGTGAGCCCTGTGTGTGTAGTGTCAGTGCATGGCTTACCATCAGGTTTCACTCCCTCCTCCACTGTTGGAGGCACATTCAATACATTAACATTAGCATTCACGGTAGAGTCATGACATTCTTGGGGAGCCGAACTTGGGGTTCAGTGGCCACATACTGGGACACTAGCCGCCCCAAATCGGTCCCAAGCAACACATTTGCAGGAATATTTGGGGTTACTCCCACCTCCCGCATCCCCCTCCCGGCGCCCCAATCCAAATACACCTTGGCAACGGGCAGCGCCGGTTCAACGCCTCCAATTCCGGAGACGGAAAGGGTTTTCCCAGGTACCAAGTCTTGAGGGGACACCACCTCAGGGCGTACCAGGGTTCGTTCAGCGCCTGTGTCCCGCAGTCCCATGACCGCTGATCAGCCGATGGTGACTGGTTGGTAATTGTCTAGTGACCTCCCACCACCCCCTCCCACACACAAAACAGTGGACGGTTTCTGGGACAGGGATGGGGCCTTCTGGCGCTGGGGACATGCAGCCTTAACCCCTTCACCCCCAAGGGTGGTTTGCACGTTAATGACCGGGCCAATTTTTACAATTCTGACCACTGTCTCTTTATGAGGTTATAACTCTGGAACGCTTCAACGAATCTTGGCGATTCTGAGATTGTTTTCTCGTGACATATTGTACTTCATGTTAGTGGTAAAATTTCTTCGATATAACTTGCGTTTATTTTTGAAAAAAATGCAAATATGGCGAAAATTTTTAAAATTTTGCAATTTTCAAACTTTGAATTTTTATTCCATTAAAACAGAGAAATATATCACACAAAATAGTTAAGAAATAACATTTCCCACATGTCTACTTTACATCAGCACAATTTTGGGAACAAAATTTTTTTTTGTTAGGAAGTTATAAGGGTTAAAAGTTGACCAGCGATTTCTCAGTTTTACAGCAAAATTTACAAAGCCATTTTTTTTAGGGACCACCTCACATTTGAAGTCACTTTGAGGGGTCTATATGGCAGAAAATACCCAAAAGTGACACCATTCTAAAAACTGCACCCCTC
The DNA here is from genome assembly GCA_033576555.1 of Oophaga sylvatica. Taxonomy (NCBI): domain Eukaryota; kingdom Metazoa; phylum Chordata; class Amphibia; order Anura; family Dendrobatidae; genus Oophaga; species Oophaga sylvatica. Next base: position 35,696,308 of record JARQOD010000010.1, on the reverse strand, counting down.
AAGGTACTCAAAACCACATTCAAGAAGTTTATTAACCCTTCAGGTGCTTCACAGTAACTAAAGCAACGTGGAAGGAAAAAATGAATATTTTACTTTTTAGCCACAAAAATGATCTTTTACAAACTTTTTTTTTATTTTCACAAGGGTAAAAGGAGAAAATGGACAGATAAGGTTGTTATGCAATTTCTCCTGAGTACGCCAATACCCCATATGTGGGGGAAAACCACTGTTTGGGCACACGGCAGAGCTCGTAAGGGAAGGAGCGACGTTTGACTTTTTCAAACTAAAATTGACTGGAATTTAGATTGGTTGCCATGTCGCGTTTGGAGAGCCCCTGATGCGCCTAAACAGTGGAAACCCCTCACAAGTGACACCATTTTGGAAACTAGACCCCCTAAGGTACTTATCTAGATCTGTTGTGAGCACTTTGAACCCTCAAGTGTTTCACAAAAGTTTATAAAGCCTGGGTGTGAAAAAAAAAAAATCAATTTTCCACAAAAATGATTTTTTAGTCCCAAATTTTTGAATTTTCCCAAGGAAATTGGACCCCAAAAGTTGTTGTCCAATTTGTCCTGAGTACGCTGATACCCCATATGTGGGGGGGGAAACTGTTTGGGCGCACGGCAGGGCTTGGAAAGGAAGTAGTAACGTTTTGGAATGCAGACGTTAATGGGGGTCATGTTCCGTTTGCAGTGCCCCAGATGAGCCTAAACAGTGGAAACCCCCCACAAGTGACCCCATTTTGGAAACTAGACCCCCTAAGGAACTTATCTAGATCTTTGGTGAGCACTTTGAACCCCCAAGTGCTTCACACAAGTTTATAATGCCCAGGCATGAAAATAAAAAATCCTATTTTTTTTCCCACAAAAATTATCTTTTAGTCACTAATTTTTTATTTTCCCAAGGGTAACAGGAGAAATTGGACCACATAAGTTGTTGTACAATTTGTCCTGAGTACGCTGATACCCCATATGTGGGGGGGAACCACTGTTTGGGCGCACGGCAGAGCTCGGAATGGAAGGAGCACCATTTGACTTTTTCCAACCAAAATTGGCTGGAATTGATTTTGGATGCCATGTTGCATTTGGAGAGCCCCTGATGTGCCTAAACAGTGGAAACCCCCCACAAATGACCCCATTTGGGAAACTAGACCCCCTAAGGAACTTATCTAGATTTTTGATGAGAAATTTGAACCCCCAAGTGCTTCACACAAGTTTATAACGTAGAGCCGTAAAATTTAAAAATCATATTTTTTCCACAAAAATTATCTTTTCACCCCAATTTTTATTTTTCCAAGGGTAACAAGACTCCAAAAGTTATTGTGCAATTTGTCCTGAGTGCGCTGATACCCCATATGTGGGGGTAAACCACTGTTTGGGTGCATGGCAGAGTTTGGAAGGGAAGGAGCGCCGTCTGACTTTTTCAACGCAGAATTGGCTGGACGCCATGTCGTGTTTGGAGAGCTCCTGATCTGCCTAAACAGTGGAAACCCCCATAAATGACACCATTTTGGAAACTAGACCCCTCAAGGAACTTATCTAGATGTGTGGTGAGAACTTTGAACCCCCAGATGTTTCACTAAAGTTTATAACGTACAGCCGTAAAATAAAAAATCTTTTTTTTTTTTTTACAAAAATGATTTTTTCACCCCCAAAATTTTATTTTCACAAGGTTAACAGAAGAAATTGGAACCCAAAAGTTGTTGTCCAATTTGTCCTGAGTACACTGATACCCAATATGTGGGCGAAAACTACTGTATGGGCACACGTCGGGGCTCGGAAGGGAAGTAGTGACGTTTTGGATTGCAGACTTTGATGGAATGGTCTGGGGGCGTCATGTCACATTTGGAGAGTGTTATGTTTCGGTAGCTGAGGAGTGCAGGTAAAAAAAAAGGCAATACACCAGAGCAGTTGGAATCTATGGGATTGCAGTACCCTGACTAACCACCACAACTAGAGGCAGCCGTGGAGCGTTCCTACGTTGGTCCTAGACGCCTCGTCACAGCCTGAGAAACTAACTACACCTAAAGATAGAAATAGGAAAGCTATCTGCCCCGGAGCAGAACCCCAAAGATAATAGAAAGCCCCCAAACATGTAATGGCGGTTAGACAAGAGGAAATACTGACACAGAAAGAAAATAGAATGAGCAAACGCTGGGGCCCAAACTATCTAAAAAGAAAAGGACAGGAAGGGTACTTACTGCAATCCCAGAAAACCCTGAAAAACACCAACTCTACTAATTTCAAAATCACCTGAGATCACACGACCTCTACCACCTAAATTAGCTCTCTGGTGTAACAAAATCAAAACAGCAGCCACTGAAAAAACTGGAAAAAGCAAAAGAACAAAACTCAGTGGCTGAACTAAACTGAGAAGGCAGAAGCCCCCGGAGGGGACCCAGAAGGCCCCCAAAGAAGTGCAAGACAAAATGCAAAAATATAGCAATAACACAAAAGAAGAAAAAATCTTATCTGGTAGCAGGAGATGCAGACACGACACAGCAGGCTACAAGGGAAACTGGAATGAAGGATTCAGACCAGAACAATTGATCACCGGCAACCCTGATGGGAAAATGACTCCCTTATATAAGACCAGTCAGTAACACCTGATTCCCAGTCCTCACAATCTTCACTAGTACCGCTTGTAACCACCAGAGGGAGCCTCTGCTCAGAACTCATCTCAAACCCATTCACAACAGTACCCCCACCTTGAGGAGGGGTCACCGAACCCTCATTTGAGCAACCAGGTCGGTCAGGATGAGTTCTATGATACGCACGGATAAGTCTCCTAGCATGGATGTCCGAAGCAAACACCCAAGAATTGTCTTCCTGACCATAACCTCTCCATTTAACCAAATACTGGAGTTTCCGTCTAGAAAAACGAGAATCCAATATTTTCTCAACCACATACTCCAGATTGCCCTCAACCAAAACAGGGTCAGGAGGCACAGCAGCAGGAACCACTGGCTCAACAAACCTCTTCAACAAGGACTTGTGGAACACATTATGGATCTTAAATGTCCCTGGAAGAAGCAAACGAAAAGAAACAGGATTAATAATCTCCATGATCTTATAAGGTCCAATGAACCTAGGCTTAAATTTAGGAGATGCTACTCTCATAGGAATATTCTTTGAGGACAACCAGACCAAGTCCCCCACTTTAAACCGAGGACCACCAGTCCTATGCCGGTTAGCAAACCGCTGGGCCTTCTCCTGAGAGAGGGACAACCTCTCCACTACCTGGTCCCAAATCTGTTGCATACGCTCCACAACAGAGTCAACACCTGGACAGACAGAAGCCTCCGTCTGTCCTGAAGAAAATCGAGGGTAAACCCAGAATTACAGAAAAACGGAGACATCAAAGTGGCAGAGCTAGCCCTATTATTAAGAGCAAACTCAGCCAAAGGCAAAAAAGAGACCCAGTCATCCTGATCAGCAGACACAAAGCATCTAAGATAAGTCTCCAATGTCTGGTTTGTTCTCTCAGTTTGACCATTGGTCTGAGGATGAAATGCCGAGGAGAAAGACAATTGAACACCCAGTTTAGAACAAAAAGTCCTCCAAAATTTGGAAACAAACTGGACTCCTCTGTCAGACACAATGTTCTCAGGAATGCCGTGTAAACGAACCACGTGCTGAAGGAACAACGGCACCAATTCAGAGGAGGAAGGCAACTTAGGTAATGGCACAAGATGTATCATTTTGGAAAACCTATCACAAATTACCCAGATGGTGGTCATTCTCTGAGAAACAGGAAGATCGGAAATGAAATCCATAGAGATATGGGTCCATGGTCTCTTGGGCACAGGCAATGGCATCAACAAACCACTAGAGCGAGAGCAAGGCTTGGAGCGAGAGCAAGTCCCGCAGGACTGCACAAATTCCCTGACATCACGAGACAAAGTAGGCCACCAAAAGGACCGACTAACCAAGTCTCTGGTACCAAAAATTCCGGGATGCCCAGCCAATGCGGAACAATGAATCTCAGACATCACACTCTTTTTCCATTGGTCCGGGACAAACAATTTTCCAACAGGGCAGCGCTCGGGCCTATCCTCCTGACACCCCTCCAGAGCAAGTCTCAAATTGGGCGAGATGGCGGAAAGAACTACACCCTCTTTCAAAATAACAGAAGGATCAGATAACTCAGGAGAGTCCGCAAGGAAACTCCTCGAGAGGGCATCCGCCTTAACATTCTTAGTGCCAGGAAGAAAGGAAACCACAAAATTAAAACGTGTGAAAAACAAGGCTCACCTGGCCTGTCTAGGATTGAGTCGCTTGGCAGATTCCAGATAGACCAGATTCTTATGGTCCGTAAGGACCACCACCTGATGTTTGGCTCCCTCCAGCCAATGTCTCCACTCTTCAAAAGCCCACTTCATGGCCAATAACTCCCGATTACCCACGTCATAATTACGTTCAGTAGGAGAAAATTTTCGAGAGAAAAAGGCACAAGGGTTACTTTTAGAGGTCTCTGGATCTTTTTGGGACAAAACGGCACCTGCCCCAATTTCAGAGGCATCAACCTCCACCTGAAATGGCAGAGAAACATCAGGCTGCCGTAGAACAGGAGCAGAAGTGAATCTCTGCTTAAGTTCCTGAAATGCAGAGACTGCCTCAGGAGGCCAATTCACTACATCAGAACCCTTTCTGGTCAAATCAGTTAATGGTTTAACAATAACCGAGAAATTACCAATAAATTTACGATAAAAATTGGCAAAACCCAAAAATCTCTGAAGAGCCTTTAATGAAGTAGGTTGGACCCAATCACAGATGGCTTGAACCTTGACCGGGTCCATTTCAATAACAGATGGGGACAAAATGAATCCCAGAAATGAGATCCTCTGTACGCCAAAAAGACACTTTGATCCCTTCACATACAGAGCATTCTCTCTCAAAATCTGGAACACAGTTCGAACATGTTTCACATGAGAGTCCCAGTCATTAGAAAAAATCAAGATATCATCCAAATAAACAATCAGAAATTTGTCCACAAAATCCCTGAAAATGTCATTCATGAAGGACTGGAAGACGGAAGGAGCATTAGTGAGCCCAAAGGGCATCACTAGGTACTCAAAATGCCCTTCAGGGGTATTGAATGCCGTCTTCCATTCATCCCCGTGCTTAATGCGAATAAGGTTATACGCCCCCCTGAGGTCAAGCTTGGTAAACCAAGTAGCGTTTTTCACCCTGGAAAACAGGTCAGAAATCAAGGGTAACGGGTATTGATATTTCACAGTAATATTGTTCAAGAGACGATAATCAATACACGGCCTTAATGAACCATCTTTTTTGGCCACAAAGAAAAAACCGGCACCTAAGGGTGAAGAGGATGGTCTGATATGACCCTTCTCCAAAGATTCCTTGATATAAGACCGCATAGCGTCATGTTCAGGTACAGACAAGTTAAAAAGGCGACCTTTAGGGAATTTACTACCCGGCACTAATTCAATAGCGCAGTCATAGCTCCTATGGGGAGGCAAGGATGCAGATTTACTTTCGCTAAACACATCAGAAAAATCAAACAAAAAGTCAGGAACATCCTGAGCCTGGGGGGAGGCAGAAAAAACAGGAGTGTTGGTATTAACACATTGGCAGCCCCAACTGGCCACAGACACAGACTTCCAATCCAAAACAGGATTATGAGACTGCAACCAAGGGAAACCCAGCACGATAATGTCATGCAGATTATATAGAACCAAAAATTTGCAGCACTCCTGGTGATCAGGTTCAACCCTCATTATCACCTGAGTAGAAAACTGGGGTTTATTCTCAGCCAAAGGGGTAGAATCGATCCCCAGTAGGGGAATAGACTTCTGTAGGGGTATCAAGGGGAACCCACAACGTTTAGCAAAATCATAATCCATCAGGTTAATAGCTGCTCCAGAATCAACGAAAGCCTGAGCAGAAAATGAGGACAGAGAGCATATAAGAGTGACAGTTAATAAAAACTTAGTCTGAACACTACCCAAGACAACTGAGCGTGCAAAACGTCTTCCCCGCTTAGGGCAGACTGAAATAGCATGAGAGGCATCACCACAGTAGAAACATAACCCATTGCGCTTTCGAAACTCATGACGCTGTGCCCCAGACACCACTCTATCACACTGCATGGTTTCAGGAGCTGGTTCACAAGGCAACACCATTCCACGCATACTTCTCCGCTCACGCAAACGTCTGTCAATTTGAATCGCTAATGACATAGAATCATTGAGACCAGAGGGGACAGGGAATCCCACCATAACATCCTTTACATTATCTGACAGACCCTTCCGGAAAAGGGCCGCCAAAGCGTCGTCATTCCATTTGGTCAGGACTGCCCACCTACGGAATCTCTAACAGTATAACTCAGCGTCATCAAGCCCCTGATTTAATGCCAACAAGGCTTTTTCAGCTTAATCAGTGACATTAGGCTCATCGTACAATAACCCCAAAGCCTGAAAAAACGCATCAACATCACTCAAAACAGGATCCCCAGGTATCAGGGAAAAAGCCCAATCCTGAGGATCGCCGCGCAGGAGAGAGATGATAATTTGAACCTGCTGCGCTGCGTTTCCTGAGGACTTAGATTTTAAGGCAAAAAACAATTTACAATTATTTTTGAAATTCTGAAACTTAGCTCGATCCCCTAAAAACAAATCTGGCATGGGGATCCTAGGTTCCACAACAGGCAACCCAGCAAGATAGATAGCAATACTCCGAACCACACGGCCAGACAACTGTGCAAACTCCATTGGGAGAAAAGATCCTCCCCAGCACCCAGAGATACAGAGGGAAAAAAAAAAAAATGCAACAAACAGAAAAATATCTCTGACAACTCTGACAACCTTTTTTTTCTATCACAATATTTTTTCCCTTCTGTGAGTACCATACAATTTTCTATTGGCGCCGGTGATACTGTTATGTTTAGGTAGCTGAGGAGTGCAGGTAAAAAAAAAGGCAATACACCAGAGCAGTTGGAATCTATGGATTGCAGTACCCTGACTAACCACCACAACTAGAGGCAGCCGTGGAGCGTTCCTACGTTGGTCCTAGACGCCTCGTCACAGCCTGAGAAACTAACTACACCTAAAGATAGAAATAGGAAAGCTATCTGCCCCGGAGCAGAACCCCAAAGATAATAGAAAGCCCCCAAACATGTAATGGCGGTTAGACAAGAGGAAATACTGACACAGAAAGAAAATAGAATGAGCAAACGCTGGGGCCCAAACTATCTAAAAAGAAAAGGACAGGAAGGGTACTTACTGCAATCCCAGAAAACCCTGAAAAACACCAACTCTACTAATTTCAAAATCACCTGAGATCACACGACCTCTACCACCTAAATTAGCTCTCTGGTGTAACAAAATCAAAACAGCAGCCACTGAAAAAACTGGAAAAAGCAAAAGAACAAAACTCAGTGGCTGAACTAAACTGAGAAGGCAGAAGCCCCCGGAGGGGACCCAGAAGGCCCCCAAAGAAGTGCAAGACAAAATGCAAAAATATAGCAATAACACAAAAGAAGAAAAAATCTTATCTGGTAGCAGGAGATGCAGACACGACACAGCAGGCTACAAGGGAAACTGGAATGAAGGATTCAGACCAGAACAATTGATCACCGGCAACCCTGATGGGAAAATGACTCCCTTATATAAGACCAGTCAGTAACACCTGATTCCCAGTCCTCACAATCTTCACTAGTACCGCTTGTAACCACCAGAGGGAGCCTCTGCTCAGAACTCATCTCAAACCCATTCACAACAGGAGAGCCCCTGATGCACCTAAACAGTGGAAACCCCCCACAAGTGACCCCATTTTGGCAAATAGACCCCACAAGGAACTTATCTAGATGTGTGGTGAGCACTTTGAACCCCGAAGTGCTTCACAGAAGTTTATAACGCACAGCCGTAAAAATAAAAATCTTTTTTTTTTTTGCAAAAATGATTTTTTCGCCCCAATTTTTTTTATTTTTACAAGGGTAACAGGAGAAATTGGACCCCAAAAGTTGTTGCCCAATTTGTCCTGAGTACGCTGATACCCAATATGTGGGAGAAAACTACTGTATGGGTACACGTTGGGGCTCGGAAGGGAAGTAGTGACGTTTTGGATTGCAGACTTTGATGGAATGGTCTGGGGGCGTCATGTCGCATTTGGAGAGCCCCTGATGGTCCTAAACAGTGGAAATCCCCAACAAGTGACCCCATTTTGGAAAATAGACCCCACAAGGAACTTATCTAGGTGTGTGGTGAGCGCTATGAAGCCCCAAGTGCTTCACAGAAGTTTATAATGTACAGCCGTAAAAACAAAAAAATATTTTTTTTGTACAAAAATGATATTTTCGCCCCCAGTTTTTTATTTTCCCAAGGGTAACAGAAGAAATAGGACAAATTGCACAATAACTCTTGGGGTCCAGAGTACGCTGATACCCCATATGTGGGGATAAACTACTGTTTGGACGCATGGCAGAGCTCAGAAGTGAAGGAGCACCGTTTGACTTTTTCAACGCAGAATTGGCTGGAATTGAGATCAGACGCCATGTCACATTTGGAGAGCCCCTGATGTGCCTAAACAGCGGAAACCCCCCAATTCTAACTCCAACCCTAACCCCAACACACCCCTAACCCTAGTCCCAACCCTAACCACAAACCTAACCCTAACACACCCCTAATCCCAACCCTAACCCTAATCCTAACTTTAGCGCCAACCCTAACCCTAACTTTAGCCGCAACCCTAACCCTAATGGGAAAATGGAAATAAATACATTTTTTTAATTTTATTAATTTTCCCTAACTAAGGGGGTGATAAAGGGGGGTTTGATTTACTATTTATAGCGGGTTTTTATGATTGGCATCTGTCACGCTAAAAGACGCTTTTTATTGCAAAAATAGTTTTTTGCATCGCCACATTTTGAGAGCTATAATTTTTGCATATTTTGGCCCACAGAGTCATGTGAGGTCTTATTTTTTGCGGTACGAGTTGACGTTTTTATTGGTACCATTTTTGAGCAGGTGACATTTTTGATCGCTTTTTATTTCGATTTTTGGGAGGTTAGAATGAACAAAAATCAGCAATTCATGAATTTCTTTTGGGGGAGGCATTTTTATTGTTCCGCGTGTGGTAAAATTGATAAAGCAGTTTTATTCTTCGGGTCAGTACGATTATGGCGATACCTCATTTATTTCATTTTTTTATGTTTTGGCGCTTTTATAGAATAAAAACAATTTTATATAAAAAATAATTATTTTTGCATCGCTTTATTCTGCGAGCTATAACTTTTTTATTTTTTCGCTGATGATGCTGTATGGCGGCTCGTTTTTTGCGGGACAAGATGACGTTTTCAGCGGTACCATGTTTATTTATATCGGTCTTTTTGATCGCGCGTTATTCCACTTTTTGTTCGGCGGTATGATGATAAAGCATTGATTTTTTGCTTCGTTTTTTTTTTTTTTTTTTTAAAGGGGTTCACTAAAGGGGTTAACTAGTGGGACAGTTTTATAGGGGGGGTCGTTACGGACGCGGCGATACCAAATATGTGTACTTTTATTGTTTTGTTTTTTTTATTTACAGGAAGAAATGAATTTATTGGGGAATATTTTTTTTTTTTTTTTTTATTTTGGATTTTTTTTTATAACATGTTTATTTTTATTTTTTTAACTTTTTTACTTTGTCCCAGGGTGGGACATCACTGTAGTTTATCAAATCGCTGGTGTGACAGTGTGCACAGCACTCTGTTACACCAGCGATCGCTCAGGCAGGGCAGCAGGCTTCTCAGTGCCTGCTCTCAGCAGGCACTGAGGAAGCCGCCTCCCTCCAGGACCCCGGCGCCATCTTGGATCCGGGTCCTGGGAGGGAGGAAGCCCTCAGAACAGCGTGATCACATCGCGCTGGTCTGAGGGTCTCAGGGGGGCGCGCAGGGAGCCCCCACCCTGCGCGATCCTCCCCTGTGCCCCCAGTACACCGCGATCATGTTTGATCGCGGTGTGCAAGGGGTTAATGTGCCGGGAGCGGTCCGTGACCGCTCCTGACACACAGTCACGGGTGTCAGCTGTGATAATCAGCTGACACCCGGCGGCGATTAGCTGCGCTCCCCCCGGGAGCGCAGCTGATCGCCTATGACGTACTATCCCGTCCATGGGCAGAATGGCACGGGTTTTATGGACGGGATAGTACGTCTAATGTCAGAGAGGGGTTAAAGTGTCCTGGCTGATTGCAATTATGACAACGTCTGGGTTCTGTTCCTGGCCTGGAGAGGGCAGCGGGGGGGTACACCCCTTGCACTCTGGGGGCTGGATATGGGGCTGGGGCAGGATTGGGCTTACCCCCTCTCCAGGTGCTGCTGGCAGGCTTCTTTGGCTCCGGCGCCCTGTTGTTGGCATACTCGTCTGCCAGGGCGGCTGTAGCAGAAGCCCCCTTTGGTTTCCGGTCACGGAGAACTGCTGGAGGTCCTCTGGGCAGTTCCACAAGAATTGCTCCACGACAAACAGTTCCTGGACCTCCTGGCGGGTAGTGAGCTCTAGACCCGAGGTCCAGTGCTCCGCAGCTCTCAGCAGGGCCCGCATGTGGTCGGTCCAGGTGTCCTTTGAACCCCGCTGCAGGCTCCTGAACTTCCTGCGGTACGACTCCGGGGTGAGGTTGTAGTGTTGGATCAGGGCCCGCTTGATGCTGTTGTAGTCCTGCTCCTCCCCGGCAGGTAAGTCCCCCAAAATCTTCCAGGGACTTACCCCTCAAACGGGGGGTCAGGTATCTTGCCCACTGATCCGGGGCCAGATGATGTTGGAGGCATGTCCTCTCAAAAGCCAGCAGAAAGGAATCCAGGTCTCCATCCTTTTCAAGTAAGGGCAAGTCCTCCGCCCGGACCTTGGAAGTCCTTGTCTCCGGTGGGCCTGGTGCGACCAGCGGGGGCCTGTGCTGAGCCATCTCCAGTCGGTGCCGGCGCTCCGCAGCTTCACGGCGTTCTGTAGCCTGCAACACACGTTCTGTATGCTCTCGCTCCGCAGCTTCACGACGTTCTGCTTGCTCACGCTCTGCTGCTTTCTCCGCGGCTGCTTGCTCACGCTCTGCTGCTTTCTCTGCCGCCACCAGGAGTCTGTCATAGGCGGCGTCATTACCAGCCTCGAGCTGTGCCATAGCCGCTTGGAAGAGGGCCTCCGATCTGTACACACTGGGACGGGCAGGGGGTGGACAGTCCACTGCGGGACTGAGCACGGGGGTCGGGCTCCTTGGGGAGCCCTGGCTGAGCTCCCCCTCATCGGTATCGAACCCCTCATAGGCCACAGAATTGGCCTCCCCCTTTGCCCTACTCCTGGTGCCTTCCGCCATCTTGGGAACCTTTGGTTACTGACAGAGCTGCAACCCTGACCTTGCACACAACTTGTTATATTTACACTCTGACCGTCTAGTGCTGGGCTGACCTTAAGACCCCAGCAGTGAAAGTACCGCTGGTAGTCTCTAGTGTCTGGGAGTAGGGATCCCACGCACACTATTACTCTGATCCCACCGCTGCCACCAATTGTGAGGAACGACCCCCTTTCCTCCCACGTCACCAATGTGACGTAACTCCACAGGTACAGCTCTCCGGCGCCCCCTTTGTCCCTCAGGTCAGTAAGGGAACTGCACCTAGAGCAAATGGCCGCCGGGGAGGTTGTCCTGTTACCCACTGGGTATTCTAAGATTCGTGATCAGAGTAAAAGCATCAGCCCAAGATTAATTTTATGGTTTAATTTGCCTTAAGGGCGCGCTAGATAATTACAGAAATATACAGTAAAGCTATACAACGTAATTACAATGGATTTGCAGTCAGAGAAACAATACAACGATAATGTACAAGGCTAAAAGGTATAAGCTATAGATCAATATTACCGGGTTGTATGGTCATGGGGAGGCATGGAGCTCTGCGTTCCCCAGGTGAAAGTCTTCAGTTGCTGGACAGTCCCCAATGCATGTGCTGCAGCTCCATTTGGCAAGTCTGTCCCGTGTGCTTCTGTGTGTGGAATGGAATGAGCACAGGGGTACCTGGCTACAGCTCTCAACCCTGCTAGGCCCTTCCCCTTTTGCTTTGAAGCACGCATATTAACTGGCCTGCAATTCATATGGAGCAGGAAACAATGGCTTGAGCTTGAGCTATTTACCATACGACTGACCATCTTATTCAGACCCTGGCCTAAACCAATTAGCATGTAAAGGCCTATTGATTCATAGTGGACATCAAAGCTGGCCGTACTGAATATGCTAATAGGCCCTGTGTAGCTAAAAGTCTGTGGCTGTGTGAACTGACAAAATGGAGGCTGGTACAGGCCCTATACAAAATGGCAACAACCTTTTCCTTACAGGGAAGATTTTTAAAGTTGCTTGTTTTTACAATTACTTTGCAATTCTACCCATTTAACAACCTCTTTTAAGTAATAAGTTCCTCGCATTAACTTTGGAGGCTTTTTTTAAGCTGTAGTCTACTACGTCTGAGTGTCCGCCTCCTCCCATTGGCATGGTATACTAATTGATCACAGACTTAAAATGAGTCAACAGTGAGATGCAGCAGCAAAAAAGGCAAATGCAATTCTAGGATGTATCAACAGAAGCATACAGTCTAGATCACGTGAGGTCATTATTGCCCTCTACTCCTCTTTGGTCAGACCTCATCTGGAATACTGTGTCCAGTTTTGGGCACCACATTTTAAAAAAGACATCAACAAACTGGAGCAAGTTCAGAGAAGAGCCACCAGAATGGTGACCGGTCTGCAAACAATGTCCTATGAGGAACGGTTGCAGAATTTGGGAATGTTTAGCTTGCAAAAAAGAAGACTGAGAGGAGACTTAATAGCTGTCTACAGATATCTCAAGGGCTGTCACATTGTAGAAGGATCATCTTTATTCTCATTTGCACAAGGAAAGACTAGAAGCAATTGGATGAAACTGAATGGGAGGAGACACAGATTAGATATTAGAAAAAACTTTTTGACAGTTAGGGTGATCAATGAGTGGAACAGGCTGCCACGAGAGGTGGTGAGTTCTCCTTCAATGGAAGTCTTCAAACAGAGGCTGGACAGACATCTGTCTGGGATGATTTAGAGAATCCTGCTTTGAGCAGGAGGTTGGACCAGAAGGCCCAGGAGGTCCCTTCCAACTTTACCATTCTATGATATACGTCCGGACCTCGTTTTGCGGGGTATTTTGGGCATATGCCCCGACTTGAACACAACACACTGTGAAAGCACCCTAGGGGGTAACATTTCTCCTTGTAGAGAGTGACAAGCCAAGCCAGGCATGAGAGAGTGAGGAGACTTATAAGTCATGCATGCTCCTCTGATATCTATTTCTCCTTTAATTAAAATCAGTCGTTGAAAAACTCAACATTGACATGTGATGTGTGAATAACCTAGAACTCTTATTGTACATGCACCATCTGAATAGAAGAAACAATTCTAAAAACCCACATAAAGCACAATGGATGAATACAGGCTAAAAACACATAGTTTATCCATTCATTGCAGTCTGTACTTGAACCCAAAGCACAAAGGAGTGTTCAATTGGGGCCAACAAATGTCACTTACAACTCAGCCACCTCCGAAAGCAATCTGGAGAAGACCACCATCTTCGCCACACGAGCAGGGGTCTAGTACCACCTAATGAGACCTTGAATGTTGGTCTCCAGCAATAGTTTACCAGTCCTTTGGCATTGGAGGACCATGTTTGTATTCGGCCTTCGTCACTCTTTGCCTCACTCAGATTCCCCATTTTCTGACATATGGTAATTGACGGCTGGACTTCGCTTGAAAAAGACATGAATATAGAAGAGATATCGTGCTCTGCCTGTGGAGGGCAAGGCACTGTTCAAGCTGGGTGAGCATAAGGCATTTTTCAAGGGTTTGTCCACTTTTAGGGAAGGATTTTTTTTATATTGAAATGCGAGGAATTGGGGGCTAAAAATAATTTTTGCATGTGTGCTTCATTAAAAATGTTGCATTTTTTGCCTAATATAGCCTCAGAATGAGTTAACTCAGAACCTGTAAATGATGGTCTGATAGACAAATTTCTAAACTCTTACCTGTCTTTTTTTTTAGCTCTTCTCCGCTGAGTTGACCACAGACCACATCAAAGTTGAATGTGCAGAGAAACAAAAAGTCTGTAAAAGCAAAAGCATAGTGCAGCTTTTTTTAATGTAATCGAACTGCAAAAATTAATTTTAGCTTCAAATATATGCATCTAAGTAAAAAAAAAAAATATAATAATTTTACCTAAAGGTAGACAGAGATGGAAATAAAGTGTTTAAGCTGCAAGTATCTAAATATTTCCCCATTCGGCAATGAGTAGGATGAAGACTTCATCCTAGAAATAGTTAGGAAATGTTGCACCCTCGTGAGGCCGATATCCAGGAAATCAAGTCCTGTTTCGTCATTGTGTCTATAGTCGTAAAAACCGTGAAAAGATAGAAAATTGCATAAAGGAAACAAAGTACAAACTCCAACCACTGGCCGTCCTTTAGTCCATCATTTGTTATGATGAAGGGCCTGAATGTTGACATGTTCCCGTTGATGGCTCTACATGGTATCGGTAAAACCAAGTAATAACCAACCTTGTTGACGGGTCAGATGGTTCCTTAGGGTAAATTCCTGTCTGAAGGCATCTTATATAACATATTCTCCATCTTCGAAACCATTGTTCTCTGGGTTTCCTGAACGGCCATATTATTCGGATCCTCAGATGGTCCATGTCGGCTCCGATTCCCTGATGGTCCAGGTCTCCGTCTTGTTACGAGAGATCTAACGACAGCAGCTGCTGTTCTATTTTCAGATCCGGATGAGTCATTCCGTCATTTCTATTTTCACTTCATTTTTTAATACATCTCCACTTTCTCTCGATATGTCAATAAAGTGATTAATTAGTGTTCATTTTCACCGTACGCTTAGAGCTGGATTTGTTATGATACACAACGCCTCTAGTACGGTTTAATTAATATTTTTTCTCTCTTCCGATTTTTTAAATATCATGTCGTAACACAACCCGAGACGTCACTTTATGAGAAGACCATTTTACATCCTGGACAGATTGATGGAAGAATTCATTAGGCTGATCAGCCCTTGTCTACTGTTTACATTGACAATTTTACAGCGGCCTCATTTACAACCGTAATAAGAAAAGGTCGGAGAGGTTTGTCTGCTTTTCACTATTTAGTTTAAAATGGGCTATCAAGGCTTTCTGAATATATAGAGAGGAGGTCCATATTTAGTTGCTAAGTAATGCTTCATTAAAAAAAATATGAATCCATGGTTAATGCAGCTGGGTTAAATATTGTCCCAATTTCCTATGTGGCCTCCAAGGAATGGGCCTTCAAGAAATTACAAAATATTCCTTAATAATGTTCTGCTAGATTGCTCATTTTTGCATCTGCACTTCCATCTTGAACCTTGTGCCACGTAGATGTATTTATGCCATAGAGTCAATGGGATTTGTTTTTTTGTCCTTCAAGCCTCAGGTTTCCCAAGAACAAAGACTTGTCTGTGTCTGTCCAAGTTCAAGGTGCGGTAAAGCCAAAACACAGATGTTACGGAAGTAAAGAAGAGGCGGTAAGCCATTGTCATATTATAGAGATAAAATAATTCCCCGGAGAGAAACAGCGAAGTATCGTCCTCTAGATCAATAGGCTGGGAAGATTATGTGCATCTAGCCCTTCTGCATGACAAAGAGCGGAATAATCAGTCACTTGTAGAAAGCCTAGGAATCTGCCGGCCGGCGGTGGCGCACAAGTTTTATGTCTTGCCTGAATGTGTCATTATTTAAGCAGGTTTCGGGCCATGACTGATGCCATCTCGCTTCCCCTTTACTTTATGACCACTGTTAAATGTATTACTTGCCTGGCGAACAAAGGGAATCCATCAAGATGGGTAAAAGTTGGGAGAACTAAATCACAGAAGGGAAAAATGACTCCATGGAAAATTAAAAAAAAAAAAAAAAAGTTTAGACCTTGTTCTTGTGTTTTAGTTGATAAGTTAATCTCAGTTGGTTCTAGGTATAAGGTAGCTCAGGAGGCCGCACGTACAATGTTGGAGACAGGATGTTTAGAGACGGAGATCATCAAGGACATGTCTGGCTAAGTGTTTTGAGTCATGAAATTTCTAATAATACTAATGATATATTGAGGTTTTTCCTTTTTTATCCCCAAAATTTCTCCATATGTGTTACTATAAACAAATATTTAGAATTGAGAGTCCTCAGTGGTTGATACCTTTTAATGGCTAACTGAAAAGATGGTAACAAATTGCAAGCTTTCGAGACTACTCAGGTCTCTTCATCAGGCAAAGACCGGAGTAGTCTCGAAAGCTTGCAATTTGTTACCATCTTTTCAGTTAGCCATTAAAAGGTATCAACCACTGAGGACTCTCAATTCTAAATATTTTTCTATCTACTGGCTAACACGGTACGAAGATACACATCTTTCCTATTACTATAAACGTACAGTTGAAATCATTGACTATTGTCGTAAAATTTTCATTGTCACCCCGATTAGGGGAAGGAATGTGAGATATTGCTGCCAAGAGCATTCATTATCTCGGTACTGGATAAGTTATAAATTTTGGAGCCGCCTCATGTTTGCCAAAGTCTATGTTTGTAGGAAGCTGAGAGACTGCGGCTAGGATGAGTTCAAGGTGCCCAGCTGACTAGTAATATTCTATGGCTGGAGCTTTGAACTTTCTATCAGTGTCACATATTTGTTTTTTTACGGCTCCATGTAAACTCTTCCTAGTCGTAGTCTGGTCAGAATACTCCTTTAACACCTTTCTTAATCAACAAAGGTATATTATCTACCTGCCTTGTTGTGCTCAGCGCTGACCTTTTCCAGCACAGAACGGTCGCAGACCACCCGTGCCAGCAATTCAACGGCTTTTGCATTGGCAGAGCAACGGCTTCTTTTCCACTCTGCTCTATTGACAGGGTGTGACTTCTGACGTCATGCTGATTGACAGCTGTCTGCCCACTGCCTAACTATGGGGAACTGGCTGTCAATCAGTATGATGTCAGCAGTCACGCCCTGTCGACAAAGCAGCTCGGAAAAAGAAGAGCAGCTCCGTTGACGTGGAGCAGCTGAATCGCCGGCATGAGCAAGTCCGCCTGTGCTGGGTAGAAGAGGCAGGTAGTAAAAAACTACTGCAACAGGTTCATAGAAAAAAAAAATAGTCCTAGACACCCTTTTTAATCATACACAGCACATAAACTGTGTACACTGATGCCATCCATGTGCTGTCACCGTTGATTTGTACTGGTATTTGTAATCCATGATGTTGGTAAAAAACAAATATGTCTTCGTGATTTTTGCATACACAGTCCACATGTGAACAGCCCCATAGGCTATAATGGGTACTTGTTCTATCCGTGAAAAACACTGATATCCAAACGTCCGTGTTCTGAGGCTTTGTGAATATTACATTGGTGAAAGGAGTTATTTCCTGCAGAACTAAAATCTTGCAATGTTTATCATTAAGTCTCTGCTGCTCATATTTGCCGTATTGTTCACGTTCTTGTGCAGACCCCTCCTCCAGCAAGAAGAGCCCACCCCTGAGGAACTGTAACTTCCCCCACTTCTCAGCATATGACATAGCTCAGTAACACTGCATGAAAAACTGTAATGTTTTAACTGGTGGAAAAAATCTCATCAGAGATGACAGATTTTCTGAAGAGTGTGAAGTTCTGCGGGAGGCGGGAGGAGCGGTGCTGACGGCGGCATGGCTGGTTCTGTTTTGATGGCGGAAAGACTTCACTGATACCTGTTATTCCTGATAATATGAGGATCAGATGGAGAGACGGCGTCTTCTATGCTATAATTGTATGACTCCGTCTTGCTGTGCATAGTTGTGTGGGCGTGCTTGTTAAATCTCTGCTTCTGAAAGAAAAGTGCCTAACTTCAAAATGTATATCTATATCCATGTATCAGGAAGGGAGACTTTCCTTCCTCCCACACAGCCCCCACAGATCACCCACCTTCATATTTTTATCATTCCTTTGTTCATTATTTTGGAATACTAGTGCTGGGTCTCGGGTGATCGGTCACCTCCAGACCAGAATAATACACTATTTCTGTCACCTATCTATTTTATAAGCGCAGTAGCAGGACCGAGAGCGACTCGCTTTTCTGAGACAATTGCCGGGGAGACTGTTGTAAAGTGCAGTAAAAATCTGCTAATCTGTGATGATCCTGATAATCCAGAAGGGGACAAATTGTGAAAATGATCTGTGTGTTTTTCAGTAGTTAGGAGTGTAGATGAGTATTTGGGTTATGTCTCATTGTAATTTGCATCTTGTGGGCCTAATGTGCCATTTTATAATATATTAACCAGTTTGCTGGGGCTTACATTACCACTAGCGCCTCCTATGGGTAGAGGAGAAAGTCTGAAAGTCACCTAAGTTCATAATAATGGAAGAACTAGTCCTGAACTTTTGCTGGGAGGCCTCTGGAGGCCGTACACATTAGATCAATGAGTATGTTTCCGTTATCTGGATGCCACCACTGACTGGTAGAAGGCTGTCCATGAGGTTGGTTTCAAGCGTCTCTCTGAAGGAAAGTGAAGACTGGGTGGTCCAATCCACTTGGGTCATCAGAGTCCACTGCTCTGAGAGCTGTACAGAGGGGTCTTACCAGTGGCAGAAAATCCCCTTTTTCCATCTCGGAAAGGGTGCCTCTTAACTGAGATAAGGGTCAGGTACCCAGCCAAGAGCCTTGGAGAATTCCTTCGCAGATTCTGGTAATTTTCTCCTGTGGTCTTGTAGGGTAGGGAGCTGCTCAGCCTGGATGAGACATGTCTCCTGAAACTTTGGGCCAATGGATCCAATAGATGGATGGCAATTAATCGGCTTCAACAGTGTGCCAGGCCAGAAATTGAAATGCTGATAACTATGCACCCATTACTTTAGGGATGACGCTGACATTTGGAAGTCAGATTTAGCTGTGTAGGTGAAGTGAGAGACACTAAGTCCAGCTGGCACCAGTGTCCCACACCAGTGATCTAGAATGGTTGCCAATGTGGATTCATCAGTGGCCCTCAGTACCTGCTATAGGGAGGTAAACCTACTGGCGGACACAGACAGGAGAGTCCCTGTGCAAGGACAATGTATGGCCTCTTTACAGTCCAATACCTCATCATAATGCAAAGTTCACCTGCTTTGGAAGTGGAAATGGGCCCCTTATATCTGCTGGGCTTCTGTGCGGCTGCACAGGTTGCACAAATTATATGTCCGCCCTTGGATAAACCATAAAACCCCAAATCTGTACACGGGTGACATCTACATAAGGAACACAACATTGAGACTTCCTGATCCCAGGACAGGTTCGGTACAGTTGAAAGTGGTGTCTGGATAATAGAAAGTATAGACTAATATGGACCAGACCAGCCAATTCTGGTGGGACTGGCAGACTAATCTAATGTGTATGAGGGTCTCCTGACACTCCAAAACCGCAGATGAGAAAACAAAGGATCGGGGCGTTATATTTCATCATGGCCGATCGTTTTGTTCTCTGGATAGATAAGATAAATTGTCGCTAGAGTTTTCTTATTCCCTTCTCCCCATTCAGGACACATACATCATTGGCTAAACTGAACATATGTTTTGCAGGGTTTTGTCATCGTCATTTCATCAAGATGTCCAAAAGACCCTTGCTGGTATAGTAATTGTACAGTATGACTTTATATATCCCCATGCAATATTTTGATTGCACACTCGACTTTCTGCTTTCTGCAGTTGACCCATCATTAATATTGCCTATTCCTCCTGCCTGTATGTCTACTATTGTCTCCTACCCAGTGGTATGACTTGAAGCTTGTGGACCCCAATGCACAATCACCAAGGCCCATAACTATCGCAGGTGTTTAATTATAATAGTCTTTTCACATGGGCCAAAGAGACCTTTTCGACACCCTATGCAACAGGGGCTCCTGCACCTATTATAGACATATAACATGCTCCTGCTCCCATCATTGGACCCCATTTACTCCATCTTTTCCGGCTTTGCTGGATAGTCAGGTATTTCTATGATAACTGGATGCATGGCGTCTGCATCCTTCACAGATGACATTGCATCTGTATTAAACGCTCTGTGATTAGGAAAGAAGAGGAATATTCAGCAAAATATAATGAAATGTCTGTGTATGGGTGGATAAAGGGAGGTACTGCCATACTTCATGGGGATGGTAGGAAATGACGGCTGTTTGAAGAAATGGGAGAAGCAAGGCATCAATAAGAAAGATAGCAAGTGATGAAAAAAAGCAGAATTAGGTGGAAGGAGCTATTTAATTGGAAAAAATGGACTACGGATTTGTAAAGGGAGCAAAATATGATGCTTTGCTCTCTTCTTCCAGCACAGTTCTGTGCGGTTTATGGAATGTATTCTTTTTCATTACTGTACAATTGTTCTTATGTAGCAAACTGCGGATTTCTGCTGCTGTTCTAGTACTCTCGGAGGACTGGATACAATTGTAACCCGAAGAAAGGCTATATCGGTCAGTGTCTTCAGCCTCAAGAAGGTTTTCATTCAGTGATAGCAAACAGAGTTCTTGAAACTGGTGAGTAGTGAAGCATAAAGTTTAGAAGAAAGTTGAAAAAGTCAGGCGGCTGTTTTTTTCTTTACATCGGCCTTTGGCCATAACACCCACCATTGAGGACTATATTGGACAATCAAATAAGATTACACATTAAAAGTGTCCATATGCACTAGATGAAAATCGTCTTCTGCAGGATCGGCTGTGCAAGGTGCGAAGGCTGATTGCAAGTGGAATTACAACGTCAAGTTTTGTTAACAATCCCGATTTTGCCAGGATAGTCCTTCAAACCAGATTTAGGAAGAAAAATGATCAGAGTTTCATCCATTTCTACTTTTCATCATATTTTCACCCATGTGCCTTCCGTGTGTCGATTTTTTACGTCCGTGTGCGATCCTTTACCATTCAACTATATTAAACAGGTACATGGTCGCATACAGTTTCCTAGGTTTATTATAGAAATGTATCTGTAAAAATTGGATGCCGAGCGGATGGTCTGTGTGGGATCCAATTTTTTTCTCGTCCCCGTAGACTTGAATGTGTGTCTCATACGAGACATCGAATGAGACATCTCATCCTAACAAAAAAGCTATCCCTGCATGTGTTGCAGCTGTCGAACAGCCGTGAGACATGCAGCTGCGGGGACTCGAACATATTTTTCGAGCACATCAAAGACACTCGGATAGCACGGTATCTGAGCACGTTCACTCATCACTAATCGACACTAAAACCGAGAACGTCTTTTATCTGAACAGCTCTGTTGAATAACATTGAAAATCAGATAGCACACGTCAAATTTATACGTCAAAAATTAGCACAAACACTCCGAAAAGAGGGCGTTCGGGAGATTAGACATATTGAATTTCAACATGTCTCATCCTTTATTTTTATATAAGCTTGTCTCCTTCTACCCATTAAGTGAGATGTCTAGACTCAGTCGATCCATATGTGCATGTTTATAGGCCGGTCGAGGGGGGGGAGATAGATCGCTTTTGGCTGGCTGCTATCTAATGCTCACAGCTGCTCAGTTTCTCAATGTAGTTGCAGCGAGATTCAACAGATTCCAAAGACCGGAGGGATCTTAGACTTTCTTGGATTTTTTTTCTTTCTAATTTTGTCACATTTTTCCTAATAGTAGAATATGGGAAGATTAATGGTGATTTTTGTAACTGATCTTTTCTTTATCTGCAGAATGCAATGCAGAATTACAGGTGATGTGTAAGTACGGCACATTCACCTATAGCCACTGTCAGTATGGAGACAGTGCATTTACCCAGTAAGTGAACGTTGGAATTATATTACATTACCACTACATAATTGATTCCTTGTGGAGTAAATGATATAGGCTTTGTTCAGCTGTGCTCCATGTAGAATCATCCGTGCAATATCTACTCGTTCTCAAAGATGATTATTCTTTGTGTTCTGTAGAATGTGAGATGCACAACATACTTCATTTATTTTCACAGGAAAAGCAGAAAAAGCGGAATCTCTATGCAAAAAATCTGAGCATGTGCAAAAGGTTATGGGGGATTGCGGCTCGCATGGACCCTGTATGGTGGTACATAGAGTCCTTGCACTCTAAAGAGACACTATCCACACTTGTGCAGTTAATAGTTGTAACGGGTCTGGGAGGCGGAACCTCTGAGCTTTATTATACAAGGAGGCTTTCCTTGTAAAGGAGCGGGTGGCGCCCGGGAGACGGATAGGAAGTCACTGCAAGTGACGGGGGCAGTCTTTGGATAGACAGGCGGGTAGTCACGGCAAGTGACCGGGGCAGTCTCTGGTTAGACAGGCGGGTAGTCACGGCAAGTGACCGGGGCAGTCTCTGGGTAGACAGGCGGGTAGTCACGGCAAGTGACCGGGGCAGTCTCTGGGTAGACAGGCGGGTAGTCACGGCAAGTGACCGGGGCAGTCTCTGGGTAGACAGGCAGGTAGTCACGGCAAGTGACCGGGGCAGTCTCTGGGTAGACAGGCAGGAAGTCACGGCAAGTGACCGGGGCAGTCTCTGGTTAGGCAGGCAGGAAGTCACAGCAAGTGACCGGGGCAGTCTCTGGTTAGACAGGCAGGAAGTCACAGCAAGTGACCGGGGCAGTCTCTGGATAAACAGGCAAGCAAGGAGCCGGGGCAGTCTTTGACTGAACAGGTATATACGACCTGAGATGGTGGAGCCTCCCGGTAGGCTAGCAGGCAGATGACAGATGAGCGCCCCCAAGTGAGCAGGCGAGAGTCTCTGGAACAGCCGATGAACACCGCAGGTGATGGCCGAACCTTCAGGTGGGATTGCAGTCAGATGGCAGATGAGTGCTCCCAAGTAAGCAGGCGAGAGTCTCTGGGATTGCCGATGGTCACCGCATGTGACGGCCGAACCTCCAGGCAGGCTTGCAGGCAGGTAGCAGACAGCAGACTGGCAGGAAACAGGCAGGTAACTGGAAACGGACCCTGAGGGCTGAAGCAGAGTAAACAGTGCAACAACAACATTGCTCGGGCACCTCCATTAAGGAGGAAGCACTTTATATAGGGTGGAGTCCTCCGGCATTGGCCGGGGACCTTTTTGAAAGATGCGCGCGGCCCCTTTAAGAGCGGGGGAGGGCGCGGGCGCGCGCCCTAAGTCCAGCAGCAGGGAAGGAGCGCGCGGCCCCAGCAGGGCGGAAGGAGGACGCTGAGCGCGGGTAAGGGGGGCGACGTCCCTGCCTGGCAGAGGACGCTGTCGCAGGGGAACAGCGTCCCTGCCTGGCAGAAGGCAGGGACGCCGATGCTACAATAGTAACCATCAACTCTGTTTCTGTAGATTCTCTAAGAGTCATGATAATATTATTTACATCCTGTTACCCATATAGTGCCAACATATAGAATGAGGAGAACATGAGAAAAATCCAGCAGATGTTGCTCTTGGTGCGACCTCCATGGATCTGACTTGGTTTTCTCCCCCATTTCACCAATGATCAGTAAGATTGAGATCTGGTGGAATTTGAAGACAAGTCATCACCTTGATCTCTTTGTCTCTCTTCATTTCTCATCAACCTTTACACTGATGAATAAGGTACTGCCATTGGGGAATACTGCTGCCATTATAGGGGTATTCTTGACTTTGGAAGTTATACCCTATCCGTAGCATAGGAGATAACTTCCCGATCACTGGGGGTCTGGGATTTCCCCCAATCCCGAGAACTAGGCCTGTGTGAATAGAGCGGTGGTTGATCATATGCGCATTGCTGCATCATTTATTCTTATGGGGACCTCTGGAAATAGCAGAGGGCTGATCTTTGGTGCTCCTATAAGAATGAATGAAGCATCAGTGCACATGATCGACCACCGCCTCAGTCACACGAGGCTCCTCAGAGCTCCAGTTCTCGGGAACACTAAATTCTCAGAATTAGAAATTATACCCTGCCGCCTAATCCATGGATAGGAGATAACTATTGTACAGACCAAACGACTCCATTAATGGGTATTCTCAAGCTAAAAGTTAAGTAGGTGCTACATAAAACCTAAGGTTTCTGATCAGAACATCTCCCCAATCAGTCTGCCTCCACTGGCTTTTATTCTTTTCCTCTTGTAGCCATCTTGTCACCAGTTAGAGAGGATGAACGTGCACTCGGCCATTCTCATGATGAAAAAGAAAGTCTGATGCATTTTTCCATGGTCCAGTTGTGATCATCATGATCACATTGCAAGTGCATTTTGGGTTTGTACAGGATTAAGCATGGGAACTCTGACCCCTCTATGCCTAAATAGCCCCATACACAGTAACCTGCGTGTTCTGACACTTTTAGATTCGCAGCCAGTGATAACGTTTTCAGTAATCTGTGCTGCAGTAGTTTTTCTGTGGGTTTGGGCAAGCTTTAACTTTCCAGGTGGATGAAAGAACTTGAGTGCCCATGACCCTATTTTAGAATCACTGATCTTTCCATGGACCACTTTAGTAGTAACCATTGTATACTGGAAACGCCCCCTGAGACCTTTAATACACTGGTAACACCCCACAGAGATCCTCCGTATATCGGGAGCTCCCCCGAAGCCTGTTGTATGCCGATGTGTGGCCCAGCTATGTAAGGCACACATAAAATCCAGGAGAGTGCACAGGAAGGTAATCGCAATGCTTGATATGCATTCACTTCACTCACACTTTCAGACACACCCACTAGGGGTATAAGAGGGAGTGACACGTGGCAGAGCTGATTCAAGTTTCCTGTCTGAGAAGAGCTCAAGGCAGATAGTTTCCTGTCTGAGGACAGTGCAGTTCAGTCTCAGTCCAGTCTGGACTTGGAGGATACTGAGAGCTAGTCAGTGAGCTCTGGAGGAAAGCTGACATTACCATCGAAGCCACAAGTGCTTATGCTAAGAGCGAGGGCAGGGCGAAGGGCATAGTGGAGAAGACAGAGAGAGAAGTGCTTCAAGTATTGGATTGCCTGCACTAAATCACCGGACACCGGAGTCCGAAGCGTTGCTAGTGTTTCAAGCATAGTAACAAGATAACCGGAGGCATCTGGACAACAGGTCGCAGAGAGCAGCCCTAAGTGTCGATACGTAATCGGAGTCAGGAGGAACAAGGACTTTTAGCAGGGCCCTGCATAGAAGGACTCTGTTCTCACCACTCAGAAGGCTCCACCACAATATTGGCCGGGCTTGTCAGCTATTGAGAAAGCTGGAGATTGCAGAGTTAACTTCGCTTCACGCAAGTTAGGACTCACATACATTTGAAGTTAAGGAGGCCTCTAACCTGCTCAGCGGTTACCCGAATGTGCATTCTCCACCCCGACCAGCTCCCCGGGATCTTCTTGAACCATCTACCAGTAAAAGGTATGAAAAGAAGCTGTATTGTGTGTGACTGAATTATTATCTACCCCCTGCATCATCTCCATAGACTTCCAGGGACCAGTCTCACCTGTGGGAGACCTACCACCCAGCTGCCCCCATAACATCCCCTGTGAAGATCATTATAGCAGCGCTGATCCAATTAACCAGATACCACAGGTGGCGTCACGAACTACCTATCCTAATAATCCCCTGTAAATATCCCCCATCGCTTGACTGCCAGGGCCACGGACCGAGTCCCGCTGCCAGTGACAACTCCCATAGAAATCATTGGGCTCGGCTCCGAGTACCCCATAGCCCTGGTATCCACCTCAGTGTGGTGCGAGTCAGCTTTTTGGCGTCACGAACAGGATGCGAAGCTTGCAATTGTGAGTCCTGTGTTGCCTATTGAACTGTTTAGTGAAAAAGACTGTTTGCTGTGTTTGGCGCCATAATACCGCCATCTTTACCGCAATATTCGCGCCCTCAGGCGCTGGTGAAGGGGGGCGTACCTGAAAGAGCGCGCTGTTGTCTGGACACGCCCCCAACTCTGACTCAGCCACAGGTCCTGTGAAACAGGAAGTGAAGGCTCTAGCATCAGAGCGCCAGCGACAAAGGTCCTGTCTCCACCGCTGTGCCTGCGACGCTGCAGCCTGTGAAAGAGGTAGGCTCAAATTAACCAAGGGGGCATCAATATGTCACAGCAACCAGCAGACGGAGCGGCCCCCGCCGGTGGCCCCAATAGCCCACCGCTTGGCGTTGTAGTGCAGGATGGAGGTGCGGGCCCCTCACCTGGCCCGGTGGTCCCGCTCATGCCGCTAACGCTCCCATACATGCCAGGAGCGAAGTGGCTCCCCCAGTACAGCGGCGAGCCCGACACCCTGCCAGGGTTTAAAAGGAAAATATGTAGTATTTTGGATATGTACTCAATGACTGAACAGCAAAAAGCTGCTGTGGTAATAGGACAGTTAGCTGGTGCGGCTGAGAGAGAAGTAGAGACTTGGCCCACTGCAGACCAGGAGTCAGTACCTGCGATTCTCTTAAAGCTACAGGCCATCTTTGAGGATCGCACAGAAACGGCTCTCCGGATGGCATTTTATCAGTGCTTCCAGAAACCGGGTGACAGTATTAGGGACTACGCCTGCCGACTACAGGGGCCCTGCGAGCTCTCAAACAGGCTAACCCCACAAGTCCCATTGACGAGAGCCAAATGTTGAAAGAGCAATTCGTGCGGGGACTGAGGTCTCCAGAGGAAGGCAGGACTGTAAACTGGTGGTCCTTGGATCATCCAGATGCCACCTTTGATGCCCTAAAGGACATGGCAATAAAAGGACTGCGACCCCTGGAAAAGCCTGAGGTGGCAAATCAGTATCACCCGGGTGAAGCCACTCTAAAGCCGGCAGTACCCACCTTTTCCCCGCAGGTGGCAGAAGCTAAAACGCAGGTGGCGCCCCCTAGTGAGTTGGAATGTCTGCGCTCAGAAGTGCGCCAGCTGACTAAGAACTTGGCCACTGTAATGGATGCCCTGCAACTGCGGAAAGAGGAAGGAGGAAAGATTCTACTAGCCGACTGTCCGGAGGATGTCCCTTGGATGAACCGGAGGAAATGGAGGACGTCGCCTCACCGGAGGAGGACCACGCCACCCCCAGGAGCGACTCCTGATCAACACCATCCTCGCCGAGAGATCATCTGTTACCGCTGCAATCAAAAAGGTCATATGGCTCAGCAATGTCCTTTAAACGAGCCGATCCTGGGTCAGAGGGCCAACACCCAGGAGTAGACTCATCAGGCCCCTTAGACTGGAACCGCAGGTTCGTGGGTGGACGGCCCTACCTGTCCATGATTCTGGACGGGATTGCAATCCCTGCACTGCTGGACACGGGATCTCAGGTGACCATCATACCTGACGTCCTTTACAATAAATTTTGGTCCATGGACAGTCTCCAGCCCCCAAGCCCTGACTTGACAGTGTACGCCACCAATGGTCTCCCTGTTGAAGTAATTGGAGCCAAAAATGTAAACGTAAAAGTGGGCAGGGTGGAGCTGAAGGATCAGGGACTTCTAGTGGTAAAGACTGTAAATGAGGAGAATGCCTTAAATGTGATACTAGGTACTAACGTTATCAGTAACTGTCTGGGAGAAGTTGTGATTTTGCTCCAACAGCTCGCTGAAATTGCCAGGCCAAAGCAGAAGGGAGTGATCCAGAGGGAGATCCGGGCCCTGATGTGCCAGCAGCAAGCGAAGCTTACAGATGGTGAAATCGGTAATGTACGGGTCACAGACTCGAACCCCATTGTAATACCCCCAATGAGCGAAATGTTAATATGGTGTAGAGCAGCCATGGGTCTGAGAGGACAGAACTACCAAGCAGTAGTAGAACCCCATCGCTCAGAACACAGACCTACACTCATGATTGCTAGAGGGGTAGTGGAAGTAATAAATGGGAGAGTACCAGTACGACTTCTCAACTGGGGGGACGATGAAGTAAATTTGCCATGTTATGCTACAGTTGCTAAATTACATGCCGTAGATAACAATTCTATCCTCACAACCGAGTCCTTAGCCTCCCGCCAACCAGCGGAGGATAATGGTCCGGCAACCCCGGTAGCGGACTGGTGTCAGCAGCTTCATATTGGGACAGACACCATTTCCGTCCACCAGAAACAGGGGGTACTACGGGTGGTACAAGAGTACGCACAAGTATTTAGCAAGCACCCACTTGATTGTGGGACAATTAAGGGAGTACAGCATCATATCCCTACAGGCAGCCATCCTCCCATCAAAGAGCGGTATAGGCCTATACCTCCAGCCCACTATCAGAAAGCTAAGGAAATGCTGCGTGACATGAAGCAAGCTGGGGTGATAAGGGATAGTTGTAGCCCCTGGGCAGCACCTCTAGTTCTAGTTAAGAAAAAGGATGGTAGCATGCGAATGTGTGTAGATTATAGGCAAGTAAATTGTATAACACATAAAGATGCATACCCATTACCACGCATAGAGGAATCCTTAGCTGCTCTGAAAACGGCTAACTACTTTTCTACCCTCGACCTTACTAGTGGGTACTGGCAAGTAGCTGTGGCTGAGGAGGATCGGGAGAAAACTGCTTTCACCACCCCAATGGGACTCTGCGAGTTTGACAGAATGCCGTTCGGCCTCAGCAGTGCCCCAGGAACATTCCAGAGAGTGATGGAGAGCTGCCTGGGGCATCTCAACTTCGAAACTGTGCTGCTGTACCTGGACGACGTAATCGTGTACTCCAAGACATATGAAGATCATCTGAAGCACCTGGCAGAGGTATTCGAGTCACTGTCCAAGTATGGGATGAAACTGAAGCCCTCCAAATGCCATCTGCTCAAACGAAAGGTACAATACTTGGGGCATATTGTCAGCTCCGAAGGAGTAGCGCCGGACCCCGAGAAGGTCACAGCCATCCAGAAATGGCCAGAGCCGAAGAATCTAAAGGAGGTGCGTCAGTTCCTGGGACTAACAGGTTACTACAGGAGGTTTGTAAAAGATTACACTAAGAAAGCGGCGCCTTTGCAGGACCTCCTGGTAGGACAACCTCTTAAGAGCAGAAACCCTCCATTCAATTGGGGAAAAGAACAAGCTGAGGCATTCAAAGAGATGAAAGAGATCTTGACCGGCGATGAAATCCTAGCCTACCCAGATTACAGCCAACCGTTCCTGCTATACACAGATGCCAGTAACGAAGGGTTAGGAGCGGTCCTCAGTCAGAAGCAGAACGGCCAAGAAAAAGTAAATCGCATATGCCAGCAGAAACTCAGGCCAACTGAGAGGAATCCGGAAAACTATAGCAGCTTCAAGCTGGAGTTCCTGGCGCTGGTCTGGGCCATTACCGAAAGATTTAAACATTATCTTGCCTCCAACAAGTTCACTGCGTACACGGACAACAACCCCTTGACGCACCTTGAAACAGCCAAGCTGGGAGCCATGGAGCAACGTTGGATGGCTCGGTTGTCAAACTATCAGTTTACCATCAAGTACAGAGCGGGCCGTAAAAATGCTAACGCGGACGCCTTGTCCAGAATGCCGCATGAATCTGACACGGAGGAAGAATCAGATGATCTGGAAGAAATCGAGCTACCTGCGTTCCACCGAAATGGGATGGTCCAAGAGCAACGAGTCTACAGAAAGCAGTGTGGTGAGATGTTGAACCCTTTACCTCATCACAGCTGGAAGGAAACTCAGGACAGCGATCCCGTGGTCAGCCGTATCAAGGAGTTGATAAAACAGGAAGGTTCCTCCTTGGAGAAAGACGCACCGTACCAGCGAAGCTCCTGTGGAATGAGAGAAGCCGGTGTTCATATACCGAGAGAAGTTGTGCAGGAGATACGTTGATCCAAGGACCCATGAGATGGTTTGGCAGATAGTGGTCCCCAGAGCAGACATCCAAATGGTGCTGGAAGCGTACCACGATCAAGCAGGACACTTTGGCTGGAAAAAGTTGGAGACCCTGTTGAGGTGTCGGTTCTACTGGGTAGGGATGCGCAGCTCCATCGAGAAGTGGTGCCGGAACTGTGGACCCTGTGGCCTCAGACGAAAAGACTATCATAGTCAGAAGGCACCCTTGCAGCCTATCCGGACGACTCGTCCCCTGGAAATCGTGGCATTGGATCACGTCAAGTTGTCCTCAAGCAGGTCAGGCTACTCATATGCCCTGACCATGGTGGATCACTATTCCAAATTTCTGGTGGTCGCCCCTGTCAAAGATCTGACAGCAGAGACAGCAGCAAGAACCTTCCAAGCAAGTTTCTGCAGACCACACGGATATCCAGAGCAGGTACTGACTGATCGAGGTCCAGCCTTTGAAGCTGAACTGTTTCAGGAATTCTGTCGGTTGTATGGATGTAAGAAGATCAGAACGACCCCGTACCACCCTCAGACCAATGGCCTTTGTGAAAAAATGAATCACATTGTCATCGACTTACTGAAAACTGTACCCTGGAAGAAAGAAATCGGTGGCCAGACTTGTTACCTGACCTGGTTGACTTGTATAACCACATACCAGTAAGTTCCACCAACTGCACTCCAGCCTACCTTATGAGAGCAAGACCCGGAAGATTGCCAATGGATTTGGAACTGGGTGTGGTAGAACCGGAGGCTGATGACAGTGCTGAAGATTGGGACACCACTCGACAAGAACAGTACAAGAGAGTACAAGCCTGCGTAGAAAACAGTCTCAACAAAGTAAGAGAAAAGCAAGAATGAACTATAACAAAAATGCTCCCGCTACGCCTCTTATGCCTGGAGAAATGGTGCTCAAAAGGAAAAGAAGACTGCACAATTGGATGATCAGTGGGAACAGGAGCCATATGTCGTGCAAAATTCCAATTTTGATAACAGAAAGGTCTGTACCATTAGCAAGGATGGAGGAAAAACGACGGCAACTGTATCTAGAGATCATTTAAAGTTGTGTCCTGGCCCATTAAAGCTCCGTGAAGAAAACCCTGTTGTCCTTCAGAAAGAAAATGATGAAGCGGTCATACATACGGATTTGGGAGATTTACCTGCAGATTGGCCCAGACTGGGAGATGCTGTAATTATTCCTGTGCTGCAGTTTTATCAACCGCAAGAGGAGTTTCTACAACCAGTCATACCAATTGTGCCAGTTGAGCCAGTTCCAGAAGGACCTATTCCGGCAGACCCTCAACCATTGGAACCCCAAGAAGTGAACCCGCAAGAAGCAGCACCACAAGAAGTGGAATCCCCTGGTGAAGCTGGTGAAGCAGTACCGCCTCGTCCAGTCACTAGCATGCTTGCCAGGTCCCTAGAGAGGTGGAGTCGTATCTATAGTTTGCCGTTACGCAGAACAGAAAGGTTAGAGACTAATATACCTGACGCTACCCCACGCAGGTCAGAACGTATCACTAAAGGAAAACTACCTATTCGCTATCAGGAGTAGTCCTAGTAAATTAGTTAGCCAGACCCAGACAGGGTTATTGCAACAGAAAAATGTATAAAGTTTGAACAAATATTAATGTGATTTCTATTTATATGTCTTGAAATATGTCTTTTCTCATGCATGGACTGCGTGGCTGTGGACTGTGCCAGCCCAAAAACTTTAATGTAAATAGTTTGCACCACGGTGCACTATCTTGGTTTTACACAAAACCATTCCTATCTACCTCTGAAGAAAAACCCGTATGGTGTGGCCTAGAGTGAGGTCTGCAGTCAGAAGTCCTGCAGCCCACCCAGGACCTACGTGGGAGGTTTTTGGTGCGGGTCCTCCACAAGAATTTGTCTTGTATAATGAGAATGTTTGATACTTTTGATACTTTTGTATTTTTTCTCATGTACATATTGTAACGTTCAAGAAGTCTTACCTCCCGGATGGGAAGTGTTAAAATGTTGATGTTAATGCAAAACAAAAGTGTTTTTCTTTTTCTCTTTTACAGCCCGGGAGTGCTGTGTTTAACCAAGGGGGGATGTGTGGCCCAGCTATGTAAGGCACACATAAAATCCAGGAGAGTGCACAGGAAGGTAATCGCAACGCTTGATATGCATTCACTTCACTCACACTTTCAGACACACCCACTAGGGGTATAAGAGGGAGTGACACGTGGCAGAGCTGATTCAAGTTTCCTGTCTGAGAAGAGCTCAAGGCAGATAGTTTCCTGTCTGAGGACAGTGCAGTTCAGTCTCAGTCCAGTCTGGACTTGGAGGATACTGAGAGCTAGTCAGTGAGCTCTGGAAGAAAGCTGACATTACCATCGAAGCCACAAGTGCTTATGCTAAGAGCGAGGGCAGGGCGAAGGGCATAGTGGAGAAGACAGAGAGAGAAGTGCTTCAAGTATTGGATTGCCTGCACTAAATCACCGGACACCGGAGTCCGAAGCGTTGCTAGTGTTTCAAGCATAGTAACAAGATAACCGGAGGCATCTGGACTACAGGTCGCAGAGAGCAGCCCTAAGTGTCGATACGTAATCGGAGTCAGGAGGAACAAGGACTTTTAGCAGGGCCCTGCATAGAAGGACTCTGTTCTCACCACTCAGAAGGCTCCACCACAATATTGGCCGGGCTTGTCAGCTATTGAGAAAGCTGGAGATTGCAGAGTTAACTTTGCTTCACGCAAGTTAGGACTCACATACATTTGAAGTTAAGGAGGCCTCTAACCTGCTCAGCGGTTACCCGAATGTGCATTCTCCACCCCGACCAGCTCCCCGGGATCTTCTTGAACCATCTACCAGTAAAAGGTATGAAAAGAAGCTGTATTGTGTGTGACTGAATTATTATCTACCCCCTGCATCATCTCCATAGACTTCCAGGGACCAGTCTCACCTGTGGGAGACCTACCACCCAGCTGCCCCCATAACATCCCCTGTGAAGATCATTATAGCAGCGCTGGTCCAATTAACCAGATACCACAGGTGGCGTCACAAACTACCTATCCTAATAATCCCCTGTAAATATCCCCCATCGCTTGACTGCCAGGGCCACGGACCGAGTCCCGCTGCCAGTGACAACTCCCATAGAAATCATTGGGCTCGGCTCCGAGTACCCCATAGCCCTGGTATCCACCTCAGTGTGGTGCGAGTCACCAGTAACACCCCACAGAGATCGATCCACTGTGTAGGGTGTTCCTGGATTACAATGGATCTTGTGGGGTGCTCCCTGTATACAGTCATGGCCAAAAGTTTTGAGAATGACACAAATATTAATTTTTACAAAGTCTACTGCTTCACTTTTTCTAATGGCAATTTGCATATACTCCAGAATGTTATAAAGAGTGATCAGCTTAACAGCAATTACTTGCAAAGTCAATATTTGGCTAGAAAATGAACTTATCCCCCAAAACACATTTCAACATCATTGCAGCCCTGCCTTAAAAGGACCAGCTAACCTCTTTTCAGTGATTGCTCCAATAACACAGGTGTGGGTGTTGATGAGGACATGGCTGGAGATCAATCTGTCATGATTAAGTAAGAATGACACCACTGGACACTTTAAAAGGAGGCTGGTGCTTGGCATCATTGTTTCTCTTCTGTTAACCATGGTTATCTCTAAAGAAACATGTGCAGTCATCATTGCAATGCACAAAAATGGCCTAACAGGGAAGAGTATCACAGCTAGAAAGATTGCACCTCAGTCAACAATCTATCGCATCATCAAGAACTTCAAGGAGAGAGGTTCCATTGTTGCCAAAAAGGCTTCAGGGCGCCCAAGAAAGACCAGCAAGCGCCAGGACCGTCTCTTAAAAGTGTTTCAGCTGTGGGATCGGGCTACAAGCAGTGCAGAGCTTGCTCAGGAATGGCAGCAGGCAGGTGTGAGTGCATCTGCACGCACTGTTAGGCGGAGACTCTTGGAGCAAGGCCTGGTCTCAAGGAGGGCAGCAAAGAAGCCACTTCTCTCCAGAAAAAACATCATGGACAGACTGATATTCTGCAAAAGGTACAGGCAGTGGACTGCTGAGGACTGGGGTAAAGTTATTTTCTCTGATGAATCCCCTTTTCGATTGTTTGGGACATCAGGAAAACGCCTCATTCGGAGAAGACAAGGTGAGCGCTACCACCAGTCTTGTCTCATGCCAACTGTTAAGCATCCTGAAACCATTCATGTGTGGGGTTGCTTCTCAGCCAAGGGAATTGGCTCTCTCACAGTCTTGCCTAAAAACACAGCCATGAATAAAGAATGGTACCAGAATGTCCTCCAAGAGCAACTTCTCCCAACCCTCCAAGAGCAGTTTGGCGATCAACAATGGCTTTTCCAGCATGATGGAGCACCTTGCCATAAAGCAAAGGTGATAAGTAAATGGCTCAGGGAACAATTCATAGAGATTTTGGGTCCATGGCCTGGAAACTCCCCAGATCTTAATCCCGTTGAGAACTTGTGGTCAATCATCAAGAGACGGGTGGACAAACAAAAACCTAAAAATTCTGACAAAATGAAAGCATTGATTGTGCAAGAATGGACTGCTATCAGTCAGGATTTGGTCCATAAGTTGATTGAGAGCATGCCAGGGAGAATTGCAGAGGTCCTGAAGAAGAAGGGTCAACACTGCAAATATTGACTTGCTGCATTAACTCATTCTAACTGTCAATATAAGCTTTTGTTACTCATATGTTTGCAATTATTATATTTCTGTCTGTGATTAAAAACATCTGTCAAACACACATAAAAACCAGAGGGCAGCAGATCATGTGAAAATATAATATTTGTGTCATTCTCAAAACTTTTGGCCATGACTGTACAGTGGATCTCTGTAGGGTGTTCCTGGCATACAACGGGTCTTCTGGGGTGCTCCCGGTATAGAGATCCGCTGTATACAGGGAGCACCCCACAAGACCCATTGTAATCCAGGAACAACCCACAAGACCTGCACTATACTGACTAATGCTCTAACCCCGTTTTATAGTCGACACAAATGGGCCTGGTCAGAGCCGCTCAGGTCTTTTACATTTGCTCATTTTTTTTCTTCTAGAAGTGACTGATCACTTGCTGTCTATTATATCCCAGCCTGACAGGCACCGATGCAACATCTTAATCAGTGCTATTCTTTTCAGGTGTCATGGGGTTATTCTTGTGGCGGATTGGTAAATAAACAGTTTATTTCCGGGGTAATTACTGTTTCTGTATAATTATTATAAATCATATATCGTTCTATGTAATTGTTATAAACTTTGGATAATTAGCAGCATAGGAGTTTTTAACACAAGACCGGAGTAAGGAATGAAACAAACTGCATAAAATAAGAAAACAATACAAGTAATTGCAGACTTGCTTTTATTCTGGATTACCTGGTGCCTTTCGTTTTCCTGCCAGTATAAAGTGTCCTCCTTGTCTAAGTCTCCCTGGATCCCGGTAATGGTTTGTTGCCTGTAATTAATTGGGGTTGACTATCTAAACATGTCAGGGTCATCCGTCTTGCACCAGGAGAGAACACTGTCATATTTCTTCTTTGCCTTTTCCAGCCTTGAAGTCCATCAATCTCTTATCTCATCTTCCCAGCTCTTGGAGTGTTAGATCAGGCTGGGAACAAGGCTGCGAGAAATGGCGGCAGAGCTCGGTCCCCAGCTCCAACATACAACGCTGTCCAAGAACTTTTTGTGATTTTGCTGTGCAGTTGCCATACTGAAGATTGCCCAGGCATTAACATATAATCCTACATCCTCTACTTCATCAAGGCTGGGGATGTGTGGTCTCTAATGGAGATAAGGGATGAATGATGTCTCTGCTTTTCTCTTGTCAGACCACCAACTCTGTACACACCAAGAAGCAATTCAATTAGAGGCAGTCAGTCTAGATGCTAAATGTCAGTTGGGTCATGAAATATATTCTTCTGCCTGTATTTCCTGCCTAATCATCTGGACTTGGTAATTTTATGCATTTGGGCAAGTCTAGGATTCGTTCCTCACCTCATAATCTTCGTTAGTATGCAAATCTCAGCCATCTGACGAGCGCCCCCATCCCCCCTTCTCTTCGCTTCCAGGTTGTTTTCTTTGTCTCTTTGCGAATCCTCATGAATTTCATTAGGAAAGTAGATTACTATCGTGCTCGAGACTCCGGCTTAGG
This sequence comes from Oophaga sylvatica, assembly GCA_033576555.1. Lineage (NCBI taxonomy): Eukaryota > Metazoa > Chordata > Amphibia > Anura > Dendrobatidae > Oophaga > Oophaga sylvatica. Next base: position 35,660,484 of record JARQOD010000010.1, on the reverse strand, counting down.
GTGGCAGACACGCTCCAGTGAATGGTATAATCGGTTTATCTATACCTAATAGTCACATAATTATATTTGGCTAATAGATAGTACTTCCAAAACAGCAGAAGGGGACTTCGTGCTGCAGGTGGATGATCCTATTGGTTTGTTTCATAAGCCTGTATGGTAGTTGTCTTAGTTACTTTGGTCCATGAACAACATTTATCACCTATCCACAGTGAAAGACAATAGTGATAAAAGTATGATTGGTGGGGATTCCCATTGCTGGAGTGCCTAAGATCACTGGGGTTTCCACAATTGCAGTGCCTAAGATTACTGGTGTTCCTATTGCTCTAGTGCCTAAGATCACTAGGGTTCTCAATGCTCAAGTGCATATGGTCACTGGGGTTGCCACTACTGAAGCATTTTTGATCACTTGGGTTTCCACTGCTGGGTACCTATGATTGCTGGGGTTACTTCTATTGTGCACTTATAATCATTGAGTCTCTACTGCTGGGTGCTTATTACTGTTTGGGTCCCCACTTTTGGGTGCCTAGGATTGCTGATTGCTGGGTTCCCCACTCCTGGGCTCCTATTATCGCTGGAGTTCCTACTACTGGGCATCTATGATCACTGGGTTCCAGCACTGCTGGGCACCCATGATTACTGGGTTCTGCACTGATCAGTCACTTTTGATGGCTGAGTTCTCACTGCTGGCATGTTTAATCGCTGGGTTCTGTAATGCTGAATGCAAAGAATTGCTGGGGTTCCCACTGCTGGGGAACCTATGATCGCTGAGGGGGTCCCGCTGTTTTTGTGCCCCTACTTACTAGGTAACCTACTTTTGGCAAGTTCATGAACAATAAGGCTCCCACTCTCTGTGTTAGCCCACAACCATTTCTAAATAAGTGTAACATTGCAAGGGGTCCCACAACTGTGACCTCAACCAATCACGAGAACCCTGCGGAGGGCACACACAACTGACCAAAGTCTATGGTACCTACAGATGGCTGTAGCCAGTTTCTACATGGCCTCAGACAATGAAAGAGACAGCACTCTTGCTTCATTCAAATGGGGAACACAGGATTCATTTTCTCCCATGATCAGTGTAGATCCAGTCGCCAAACAAGGGGCAGTGTTTGGCCAGAAAAGTAGAAATAGTGCCACTCTGGTAGAAGGACTTTGGTTACTGGAGCTCAGACCCATTTAACTATGATGTATTCTCTCCTATACAGATCATTCTTCTTTTATTTTTATCCAAGTTTGGCACTTATACAGAATCACACTACTATTCAGCCACTTATATAACAGGTGTGGGGAAAATGCCTTTTTTTAGGTATGCATTTACTAGAGCCAAACAAAATAAATTGATGGCACAAGGAGTGCATAAGATAATTACTTATATTTATATAAGTAATATAATTACTGTATTTGTAATTATCTTATACACTCCTTGTGCCATCAATTTATTTTGTTTGGCTCTAGTAAATGCAGTTCTTCACGGAGTGAGACCTATGTTTTTGTAGGTGTTAGGGACTAATATGTATGCATTTTTTAGGTATGATGAACTTAAAGGAAAGCTGCTGTAGTACAACCATAATTTCCCTAGTGAATTCTTATTTGCAGTGTATGAAGACAATGCTATTTCTTTCACATTTCTCAGGCCATTACTTAATAATCACAAGTTATCTTGTCCTTTTTATTATTATTATTATTATAGATTTTTATAGCGCCATTTATTCCATGGCGCTTTACATGTGAAGAGGGGCAAATATAGACAAGTACAGTAAACATGAGCAATACAAGGCACACACAAGTACAGAAGGAGAGAGGACCCTGCCCGCAAGGGCTCACAGTCTACAGGGATGGGTGAGGATACACTAGGAGAGGGAAGAGCTGATCGTGCGGTGGTTCAGTAGACTGATGATCACTGCAGGTTGTAGGCTTGTCGGAAGAGGTGGGTCTTCAGGTTCTTTTTGAAGGTTTCCATGGTAGGCGCGAGTCTGATGTGTTGGGGTAGAGAGTTCCAGAGTATGGGAGAGGCACGGGAGAAGCTTTGTATGCGGTTGTGGGAAGAAGAGATAAGAGGGGAGTAGAGGAGGAGATCTTGAGAGGATCGAAGGTTGCGTGTGGGTATGTACCGGGAGACCATGTCACAGATGTATGGAGGAGACAGATTGTGGATGGCTTTGTAGGTCATGGTTAGGGTTTTGAACTGGAGCCTCTGAATGATAGGAAGCCAATGAAGGGCTTGGCAGAGAGGAGAGGCTGGGGAATAGCGGGGAGACAAGTGTATTAGTCGTGCAGCAGAGTGCAGGATGGATTGGAGTGGTGCCAGAGTGCTAGAGGGAAGGCCAGAGAGTAGGAGGTTGCAGTAGTCGAGGCGGGAGATGATGAGGGCATGCACTAGTGTTTTTGTACTTTCATGGTCAAGGAATGCACGGATCCGGGAAATATTTTTGAGTTTGAGACGGCAGGAGGAGGCTAGTGTTTGGACATGTGGCTTGAAAGAGAGGGCAGAGTCGAGGATCACTCCGAGGCACCGAGCGTGCGGGACTGGGGAAAGTGAGCAGCCATTGATGTTAATGACAGGTCTGGTGGGGGGGGTAGAGTGAGATGGGGGAAAGATGATAAATTCTGTTTTGTCCATGTTCAGTTTTAGAAAGCGAGCAGAGAAGAAAGCAGAAATAGCAGACAGACATTGTGGGATTTTGGTCAGTAAGGAGGTGAGGTCAGGTCCAGCTGTTGCTACATCTCTTCTTGATTGCTTCCCCATACAATAATCAATGCACCGTGCTGCAGCGCCCAGGTGTTTGCACACTGTCCATGACATGCATGCTGCTGCATAGGCACAGACTTCTCCTCTCCTGTGCTTTTCACCGGGATCTATGTCTCTTTAGCGCCCTGCTCACCATCTGTATTTGTGTACATATCTATATCATATTATCTGACTACACCTGAGCAAATGAACTTACAAATCTCTGCAGAAAGACAACTGTACAATCAAGATGGTTGGCAGAAAGGAAAATAGAAGTTGCATGTTGGCAATTTAAGAGAAAAAAAAGAACACGAATGCTCATATTAATTTGTAATAAAAAAAAAGGGAACAAAGAAAAGAAGAAAAAAATAGCCAAGTTTTTGAGGACCGATGTATTTTATCTGGAGTCGCTCTTTAATTGTTTATGGTCCTGTATCCCCAGGACCTTTAATTTACTTTAAAATGTCAGAACATCTTTTAGTTCTTCTTGCTTCTTTGGCTTTTTGTTGACGTGCCTGCTCTGTAGTGGATTCCCTCGCGTGGTTAATAAGTCACGCAGATACCCATGTCTTTAGTATACCTTCTCTTCATCTAGACCGCTCTTCAAATATTTCCCTTGAATTAAGAACAGCAGGTGAGTAAATCAGAAGAATGCAAATTTCCCCGGTGAGAAGATTCATCATAAGGCAGTGAATTCAAAAACACATCATTAAAAATATATTTCATATGATAATGGAGAAGCCACACTGGTCCTACGACGCGGCGTAGAGCTATAAATCTTGGAGGCTCTCATAAAACTTGTATTTTTCGGATGTGATTTGCTACGAGAATGAATGGCGCAAGTAAGGAGACGCTTGTTGTTTATAATCTACAGCTATTACAACAATGAGAAAGAAAACCCTGTGATCTCATTGATGTAAGAAATCAATGCATTTAGCGAATGAGAGTGCGACAATTAATTTATGTACAGAATTTCTAATTGCCCCTTAATTGGCCATGGGTAGTGTAATATTAGTATAATTAGTATATGGCGATGGTTTCAAGGAATCTGTCAGCATGTTTTTACATGTAGAAGTAGCGGTATGACACTGTTGGCACGTGACTACCCGCAAAAAAATATTTATTTTTTTGGAGATCAAATGTATCAGTTGTGAGAAATCCAGTGAAGAAATCATATGCAGATCAGGCGAGTCAGTACACAGCTGCTGTGAGCAATTCTTCTTGTTATTATAATAATAATTTTTTTCTATAGCGCCGACATATTCCGCAGCACTTTACATTTTAGAATTGAAGAATATCCATAATACAGTGGATGCCTGTGCTATCTACATTCTCCCGTTAGAATGATCCGTGTGCTGTTAAGAAAATGGCAAGAAAAAAATGTTAAAGGGATTGGTCACTAGTCTGACAACCCCTTCTGAATCCCTCTGTGTCCACCCCAGTAAAATACAGTAATAGCACTTATACGTAGCTCAGGTGTTGGAAGTGGCTCTCCTAGGGATCGCTTGACATTGCTGTGTTACGCAATCCCTGCTGCCAGTCAGCACTGGCTTAAGGGCCCTGTCACACCTAGCGACACACCAGCGAACCCGCCAGTGATATGCACTTGTCAGGATTGCTGGTGTGTCGCTACATGATCGCTAGCGAGCTCCCAAACAGGCAGCTCAGGCAGCGATCAGGACAGCGACACTGCGGGTAACGTTGCTTAGTTACCCGCAGTGTACGTTGGATACCAGCCCGCTGGTGCAGGGAGCTGGTAACCAAGGTACACATCGGGTTTCCAGGCGCCGCCCGGCACCTGGAAACCCGATGTGTACCTTGGTTACCAGCTGATTGCTGGTCTCCTGCCTGCCATACGCAGCGATGCGTGCTGGCCAGCAGGAGACCAACAATCAAAAAAATATCCAGGACATTCAGCGACGATCAGCGATACCCGGCAGGGGGGCTGATCGTCGCTGAATGTCACATACAGCGATATCGCTGGGGAGATCGCTGTTGCGTCACAAAACTAGTGACTCAGAAGCGATCTCCCTAGCGAGATCGCTGTGTGAGACGGGGGCTTTTACTCTCCCCTTTGTAGGACAAATTAAGATATCCGGAGGAAACGAGATTATAGCCACAGCTTTTACTTCCTCCAGATCTCAATTACGTCCATAGAAGAGGAGAGTGAAGCCAGCGCTGATGGGCCACAGGGATCGTGTGACATAATGTCAAGCAAACCCCAGGAGAGCTAGTGCCAACACTGCTGGAATGGTAGTGGTTATGGCCGTGAATCATAGGCGTTTAGAAGGGTTTGTCCGAGTAGTAGACAACCCCTTTAAATTGTTTATGGATTTCAATATGCAGGCAGCCTGTTATAGAGCTGAGCAAATTAATATATAGTTGTGATAAAAGATTTAGTATAATGTGTAATTCATACGTTTCAATTACTGGTTAATCTGTGAATTCGGAGTCCGGTGGGTGGTCGTACGAGTGATTGTACGACTTTACATTTAGAAATAGCTGTAAGTCACTGAACAGAAGCATCCACTGGACTAATAAGCCTGAAATAAGTGGGGAAAAATAATAATTAACGTTACTGGTAAACTAAATCTTTTCCCGTAGACCTACACATATAGATATCTATATCAATCTGTTCAGCTCCCTCTGACTTAATGCATGCGACCTGCTGACCACATTTGATGTGACAGGTTTATGTTAAGTGCAGAAGTGTCAGTGGCGTATATGAAATCAGCAAAGAATATAGATGTGAAAAACCTCTTCTCATGCTGTTCAGATGTGTTATTCTCAGTACTGTAAGTGAAGTATTGACAGGGTGGCACCCCTGCTGTAAATGACCCGAGTGTATTATCAGCGGTGCCGGTGCAAAGCGTTCATTGATAGAGACCATACAGGCGATGCATGAGAAAGTCCCTTTTCAAGTGGTTTATGATGAGATGTTTTTACTTCTAACCGAAAAGTCACCTGGGTTTATAGGCGAGGGTTGTGCGGGAGGAGGCGAATTACTGGATTACGCCTCATGCACACGACTGTACTATAGATCAGTGCTATACTACTTGTATGTCTCTATCTCTTTTTTTTTTTCTCTCCCTCTTTCTTTGTCTCCTATGTCTCTCTCTCCCTCTCCTTCATGCCCTATACAGTGATTGTGGTGACAGTGATCCTTAATATGGCGCCCACAGATAATCTCTGGTGCCTGAAATTTATATGAAATCGATAAGATACAAATTGTGACCTTCTGTATTACTGGAGTATTGTAGCACAGCATCATCCTATAGGATCCTATAGAGGAATAGGCGCCATAAAGCAGCAGTCGGAGTGTCTATAGCAGACCTGGGCAAAGTGCGGCCCGCGGGCCACCTCCGGCCCTCTGGCTGTCTCAGTCCGGCCCGCGGACCGAGACAGCCGTAGGGCTGAAAACCTGAGGTCCGCCGGCCGTACCGTTCCCGCCCTCTCGCTTTCTCCCGCAGTCAGCATTGGTGGAGGAGGGGCCTCCAGCCACTTCCTCCACCAATCAGCATGTGAAACAGCTGACGCGATGATGTCATGCCATTACGTCAGCTGTGAACCGCCGGAGAGTCAGCGCATCGGAGACAACAGCAGAAGCAGGGCGCCTGGGAACGGGACCAAGGTGAGTATGTGGTGTTTTTTTTTTCTTGTGTATGAATATGGGGGTGAACATGGGGATTCTATGGGGTGAACATGGGGATTCTATGGGGGTGAACATGGGGATTCTATGGGGGTGAACATGGGGATTCTATGGGGTGACATGCTGCTCATGGGGAGGCTATGGAAAGACTGTATACTGTCATTCAATATATGGGGAGGCTGTGTGGGGCTCAATCAGTATATGGGAGGCTGTGTGGGGCTCAATCAGTATATGGGAGGCTGTGTGGGGTCTCATTCAGTATGTGGAGAGACTGTGGGGCTCTTGCTGTATATAAGAAGGCTGTGTGGGGCTCATGCTGTATATATAAAGAAGGCTGTGTGGGGCTCATGCAGTTTATGGGGAGGCTGTGTGGGGCCTCACAGTATATGGGGAAACTGGGGCTCATGCAGTACATGAGGAGGCTGTGCGGGGCTCATGCCGTACATGGGGAGGCTGTGTGGGGCTCTTGCCGTACATGGGGAGGCTGTGTGGGGCCCATGCCGTACATGGGGAGGCTGTGTGGGGCTCATGCCGTACATGGGGAGACTGTGTGGGGCTCTTGCCGTACATGGGGAGGCTGTGTGGGGCCCATGCTGTACATGGGGAGGCTGTGTGGGGCTCATGCCATACATGGGAAGGCTGTGTGGGGCTCATGCCTTACATGGGGAGGCTGTCTGGGGCTCATGCAGTACATGGGGAGGCTGTGTGAGGATCATGCCGTACATGGGGAGGCTGATGCCGTATATAGGTAGACTGTGTGGGGCTCATGCCGCATATAGGGAGTCTTTGTGGGCTCATGCTGTATATGGGGAGGCTATGTGGTGCTCATGCCACATATAGGGAGGCTGTGTGGGGCTCATGCCTTATATGCAGTAGGATGTGTGAGGCTCATGCTACATATGTAGTAGACTGTGTGAGGCTCATGCTGTATTTAAGGGGCTGTGGGGGGGTTCAAAGATATATAGGGGATGTCAGCATACTTAATTATGCTCAATATTAAGTGATACAATTAATATTAATAAATTAATATTGAGTAGAATTAATTTCGAGCTATTAGTTCGGCCCTCCACAACAGTCATGGTCTCTCATGTGGCCCCTCGGGAAAATTAATTGCCCACCCCTGGTCTATAGTGTGCACTGCCGTACTTTGAGCTAGCAGCAGGCCGTGCTGTGTTATAGACACAGTGGCCTTTACACAATTTGCATTTTTAGGCTTTCAAGCTGAGTTCTACTAAACTGTGCTTTATAATAGAATTCATTGTATTCAGCTTATTTATTTTTTAACATTATTTACTTTTTTGTATGTATTTTACTTTTTTTTTCCCTTTATTGTAATTTTATGATGGTATTCCCTTGTTTTTGGATAATATTGGTTACTCACAGGAGGCTATTTGGTAACTGTTAGTTCCTATATTTCTTATGTAGTATACACCTGTAAATTACTTACCGTACATATCAGTGCAAGACTAGACCCGTTATGTAGCGCCCCTAGTGGCAGCATCATTGAATGAATGCTCCTGTTTGAATACTGTAAACCTTTGCAAATATTAATGAAAGTTTTACGGTTTGCGTCCAATAAGTGATATGTTTTCGGGGATTTTTTTTATGTCTCCGGGCTAAGACAATGATTGTCGATCCTAAGTATCCTTGATCAGATTACACTGTGAAATCAGGTTTACTGTTATGGATTAGTCTGACAACAAGAATCATCTGAGAATGTGACCTATAAAATATAGGAAGGGATGAGGCTCAATGTATGGAAATGTGTTCTGTGTGAATGTGGAGATGAGTGATGCTCTGTAGTCTTGGAAATAGTCACTTCTCTGGTCAGATACAGCTGCATCTGGATGTAGATTTTTACTCCTTCTACCCCTATATTAGATATGCATCCATTGGAGCAGTTTTCCAATACTCCATAGCAGGTGGGAGATTTGGGCGTAAATGATATTCATTGTATGGCAGGGGTTTCAAACTCCATTCCTCGAGGGCCGCAAACCGTGCGTGTTTTCAAGATTTCCTTAGCATTGCACTAGGTGCTGGAATCATTATCTGTGCAGGTGATTAAATCCTATGCAATACAAGAAAATCCTGAAAACATGGCCTGCTTGCGGCCCTTGAGGAATGCGGTTTGAGACCTCTGTTCTATGGCAGTGCCCAAGGTCATGACAAAGTCGTTGCTTATTTGCCCCCTCTCCCTGACGCTGACTATATCTTGGAATCCCTCATTAATCCGTATTACTTTTCTTGTCTCGTCCTTCTGCATTTTCTGGATCTTTGCAATGAAAATAAATTATTTACTGCTTGGAAAGTGGAGAAAAGGTCACTCTGTGTGGCCACTTCTATTCATGTCAGGTCTAACAGCTGAGAGTCGGAGCGCCCTCCTGGTCATGATAGCCGGGGCTGGAAGAAAATAAGTGCTTCTCGCTTCAGCAATAGAAAAAATTGCCATGAAATTAGTGACCCTCTAACGCTGGGATAAGTGTCTGAGGACTGCGATGTGACTGTTCAGGGGCTAGAAATTTGGGGGTAATAATAAAAGAGCCATTTTTGTCACCTAAAACCAATAGGCTATTTTTTTTATAATACTTCTAACCTGTTTGTACTCCACTCACATCCAAAGCTGCACAGGTTTTATTTTTATACTAGTTCGTGTTTCAGGACCTCACTGCTGCCCCCTGCTGGTGACTTGTTAGAGGGACTGTAATTCTCTTTAGTCTTAATTAGATGGTGCTCTGAGGGATGTTCTTTGGTGATTTCTAGGAGTTTGGGAGTCCAGTATCTACTCTCCAGCCCATTTGTCTATATAATGGGAGTAATGGTTTGCTGTGTTCACTATTAGTTACTGTCCACAGCCCCTGTATAAATCCGCAGAACTGCTTCCCTGCTGTTTTATCAGATTGTTTCCACTGCCTCATGTTATCTTCTAAAAATGCAGCAGTAAGTTCATACAAAAAGTCTCAGAAAAGATAAAACCACTACTTTAATCTGGTTTTCTACATAAAAAAGCTACTGTTTTCATCTATTTTTATCTTTTCTGTGTCTTCCTCAGTGGCACTGCTGATCTGCGCTGTTACTTAATACATTCCTCTATTATCAGTGTAAACCTCCCAATACCACTCTCCATGTCTTCTACTCATCCCCTGCTCCACATCACTGCCAGTAAGTGTCCTTCCCCCTCTGGCATCAGAAAGTTTCTAGTTAGTAAGACTCCTTGAACCTCAAGCAGCTGAAGTAAATTTAGTCTGATATCTCTCCCCTGAGTCAAATCAAAATTAGTTGTGTAGTCAGGCATCATGCTGACTTTAGTTTTTCATGTACGTGTTCTATCCATGTTTTTCGCGGCTGGAACACATGGCCACTAAAGTTTGTCACTGTTCACATGTGTTGTGAATGGGTTTGAGATGAGTTCTGAGCAGAGGCTCCCTCTGGTGGTTACAAGCGGTACTAGTGAGGATTGGGAATCAGGTGTTACTGATTGGTCTTTTCTCCTTCGTCTCATTGGGGGACACAGGACTGTGGGTGTATGCTACTGCCACTAGGAGGCTGACACTAAGTAAACATAAAAAAAGGTTAGCTCCTCCTCCGCCGTATACACCTCAGCACTGGTCACAGGCAAACCCAGTTATTGCTTAGTGTCTGATGGAGGCACACGTCTGGTTCTGTTTCCAGACCATTTTTTTTTTTTTTTTTTTTTTTTTCCCCACGAAGATGAGATAGGGGCGACGGATCCTATTGAAAGGGTCCGATCTCCCCAAACCATCAACGGGCGAGCACGTGGAGTAAAGCCTCCATCGTATCCTCTCCCGCAACGTGGGACATAAATGCCGGACTCAGCCCTGACCACCCTAAGGTATTGAAGCCCTAGGCTGTACAGAGGCGGGAGTTAGTCCGTGCGGCCCCCACTGCACCACCAATGCTAGACTGCGGTGCTGCAAGGTGGCGGACGGTCCCTCTCCTCATCCCTGAAGGGGTGATGGAGTTAGGGTTCCTGCACCGTCCTTTTTTACTTTTCACGGAGAGTCCCCCTTTAATGCGCTGCATGTGAAGAAGATTGGAAGAAGAATCTCACCTTCAAATCCTAAATGGCGAAACAGTGCTCCGGAGTAAAAGAATTAGTCCCCGGCTTCCTGGTCTAGGCCACGGGCTGAAGAAATATGGTAGCGGAGTCGTGAGTATGGGCCCGCTCCCGGCGGCGTTCCTCTCCTCTCTGCAGCAGTCTCTCCAGACAGCCTCCCCCCAAGTCCCGGGGAGTTGAAGCAGGCGAGTGGTCCCGGCATGCCATGGACACCTTAAGTCGGGAGCGGCAACTCCATAGCGAGCGCTCCGACTTTGGGGTGGCTGCTGCCGGGGGGAGAAAAATTTAGACCGCGGCTTCTAGTGGCGCTAGGCCGCGGCTTCAAATCTAGTCCCCGGCTTTTTCCGGGGACTGGGCCGCTGGCCGGAGTTTTTTTGCCGGCGTCAGCTTGAGGGGGCGCGGTCGCGGAGGTGAGCTCCGCCCCCGGCGGCGTCTCCTTCCGGCGTGACCGCCCTCCGACTTTGGGGCCGCCTCCGCCGGAAATTTAGATCGCGGCTTCGGTGGCCGCTAGGCCGCGGTTTCAAATTTAGTCTCCGGCTTTTGCCGGGGATAGGCCGCGGCCGGAAGTTGGGGGGATGAGAGCCCTGACGTCTAGGCCGCGCCTCCTGACCCTCCCTTCTGAAGCTCGGCTACATGAGCACTTCCTCTTTGATAGAGAAGCGCTCTTTTTTAAAAGATTGGAGCCACAGGCAATTCCACCTGGAGAAACTCACTAAGTGACGCTGGGATACAGGACTGGGGTGAGTGCTACTACCACCAGCCTGATTGTTGTGCACTTTTGCGCCCCTTCCGCTGACTGACACATCCAGTTTATTGTGTACTGTGACGGATTCAGAATGTCCAAAAGAACCAAGACGCATACGATACTTTATACCGCATGCATTGCTTGTAGGTCCCCTTTTCCGCATGCCCAGACTTCTCGGATCTGCGAGGCCTGTGACTCTGAACGGGCTCAGGAACCCTCTCCTATAGCCGAGCCTAATGCGCCAAGCCCTCCTGAATGGGCCCTTTCCCTGGCGCAATCTGTGGCGTCATTAACCAGAGCAGTCGAGTCCCTTCAGGCTCCCGATAGGAGCAGGGACAGTGGTTCACCTGTCTTGGCTACATCTCAGGAACCTCAGGCCTGCAGGGGCCGCGCTCGCACCAGGCAGACACAGGGGAAACGAACCCACACTGTGTCGCCCATGCCGTCTGGAGCCTCGGCATCTTTTAGTTCCGTCTCCCGCTCTCCCTCTCCCTTGGCAAGTGATCAATATTCGGATTCCGATTTGGAGGGGTCACTTAATATAGAGGCGCAGTATAGTCAAGAAACAATTGACAGTTTGATCGAAGCTATCAATCAAACTCTGGGGATAGACGATGAGTCCACCTTGACCTCTGGTCACAAGGTGACCTTTAAACGAGCCAGGCAAGCCCATAAAGTTTTTGGTGCTCATCCTGAGTTTGAGGAATTAGTGCAGCGCCACCGGGAGAAACCGGACAAGCGCTTTGCTGGACAAAAGGCTCTCAATACTAGATATCCTTTTGCTCCTGAGCTCCTTAAGAAGTGGACAGAATCTCCTTCGGTTGATCCTCCTGTTTCACGTTTGGCATCTAAAACGCTCCTCTCCATTCCCAGCGGCTCCTCTATTAAGGAGCCAACGGATCGTCTAATTGAGAGTTTGGCCCGTTCGGTATTTGAGGCATCAGGTTCTGCTCTCTCTCCTTCTTTTGCAGCGACTTGGGTTGCCAAGGCCATGATATCCTGGTCGGAGTCTCTAAATAGAGCTCTTCACGGCATAGAGGTGCCGTCCGAGGTAACCCAGATTTCTAATCAAATAGCTCTTGCTGGAGACTTCTTAATTAATGCATCCATGGATGCGGCAAATTGCGCAGCATTAGCCGCTGCTAATGCAATTGCCATTAGAAGATCCTTGTGGCTAAGAACCTGGCGAGCGGATTCAACTTCAAAAAAGTCGCTTACATCTTTACCATATCACAGTGGTCGGTTATTTGGCGAGAGATTGGATCAGCTCATATCTGATGCAACAGGAGGGAAGAGCAATTTCCTTCCTCAGCAAAGGATTAAACAACCTTTTCGTCAACAACCTCAGCCTCGTTTTAGAGCCTTTCGTAACCCAGGCTGGGCCATGCCAGCCACCTCCAGAGGCTCAGGTCGGCCTAATCAGGCCAAAGATCGCCAGGTCACCTACAGGACCAATCCTCTGGGAAGAGGGAGATCTTATCAGTCAAGATCCAGAGGGTCCAAATCCCAAAGATTTTCGGACAAAGGACTGGAGGCAAAATCCGGTCAATTTTTCCAGGGTAGGCGGCCGCTTACTCTGGTTTCGTCCCACTTGGCTATCAGTGACTCACGACGAGTGGGTCAAGGAGTTAGTCTCCACAGGGTACAAAATAGAATTTACCAGCCTTCCCCCAAATCGCTTTTTCCCCTCGCGCCTTCCCAAGGAGGAGTCTCGAGGTCATGCCTTATTCAAGGCGGTCGAGTCTCTTCGGCACAGCGGGGTTGTTGTACCTGTACCAGAGGTCGAAAGAGGTCAGGGTTTTTATTCCAACCTGTTCATTGTACCCAAGAAGGATGGGACCGTAAGGCCCATTCTGGATCTAAAGAGATTAAACCGATTTGTCAAAATTCGGCATTTCCGAATGGAATCTCTCCGTTCGGTCATTGCAGCCATGGAAAGAGGGGAATTTCTAGCATCGATAGACATCCAGGATGCCTATCTTCATATTCCCATATTTCCCCCTCATCAAAAGTTTCTTCGGTTTGCCATCGACAAGCTTCATTTTCAGTTCGCAGCCCTGCCATTCGGGCTAGCCACAGCCCCCAGAGTGTTCACAAAGGTCATGGCTGCTGTTGTGTCCATTTTGCACTCCAGGGGGATAGTCATTCTGCCTTACTTAGACGATCTCCTCATCAAGGGGCCGTCTTTTCAGACTTGCGAGGAAAGTGTCAACATTACGTTAGACACCCTTGCTCGTTTGGGGTGGCTGGTGAATATGAAGAAGTCATCTCCCGTGCCATCTCGGAAGATCACCTTTTTAGGGATGAATTTCGACACCACTCAGGGGTTGGTAATTCTTCCTCAGGACAAGGCCTTAGTTCTCCGCCAGGAGGTACGGATACTTCGCCAACCAATTCCTCACACCATCCGGTTTTGCATGAGGGTCCTAGGAAGGATGGTGGCGGCAATCGAGGCTATTCCGTTTGCCCAGTTTCATCTTCGCCCCCTTCAGCATGCACTCTTGGCAGTATGGGACGGGAGCCCTTACTCCCTCGATCTGCGGTGTCGTCTGTCCCTGCAGATCAGACAGACTCTTACGTGGTGGACGAGGGACACCACTCTTCGACAGGGTCGTTTGTTTCCTCCAAATTTTTGGTTGGTAGTCACAACGGACGCCAGCCTTCTCGGATGGGGAGCAGTGTTTCGTCACCACACAGCTCAGGGAATTTGGTCTCAGCAAGAATCGACCCTCCCAATCAATATTTTAGAGATCCGAGCGGTTCGGCTGGCTTTGAGGCATTTTCACCAGCATCTGGCAGGCCGCCCAGTCCGAATACAATCGGACAATGCCACGGCGGTGGCATACATAAACCATCAGGGAGGTACCCGCAGCAGGGCGGCCATGCACGAGGTAAAACAGATTCTGACCTGGGCAGAGGAAAATCGCTCTGTGATTTCAGCAGTCCACATACCGGGCGAGGAAAACTTGGCAGCAGATTTTCTCAGCCGTCACGGCATAGCATCAGGGGAATGGTCTCTACATCCCGAGATTTTTCAGCAGATATGCCGACGCTGGGGAACCCCAGATGTGGACCTGATGGCTTCCAAGATAAATGCCAAAGTGCCCAACTTTGTTTCCCGGTACCGGGATCCTCAGGCAATTGCAGTAGATGCCCTGGTTCTACCATGGAATCAGTTTCATCTTCCATACTTGTTTCCACCAATAGCTCTGCTCCCAAGGGTGATCAGAAAGATCAGGTTAGAAGGAGTCCCAGCGATATTGATCGCTCCAGATTGGCCACGTCGCCCATGGTACGCGGAGCTGGTACAATTGCTCGCCGACGCACCCTGGCGACTGCCAGAGCGCGCGGACCTTCTCTCTCAAGGCCCAGTTTACCACCAGAACTCAGCGGTCCTGTGTTTGACGGCTTGGCCGTTGAATCTTGGATCCTGACTAGGGCTGGATTCTCTAAAAAGGTCGCCGCGACGATGGCTAGCGCCCGAAAGCCTGTTTCGGCTCGCATCTACCACGGGACTTGGAAGGTCTTTTTTACTTGGTGCAGGGAACATGATTGTTCCCCGCTTCGGTTTTCAATTCCAAACATTCTGTCATTTCTCCAGGCAGGCCTAGATTCAGGTCTAGCACCAAGTACGCTTAGACGCCAGATATCAGCCTTATCAGTGCTTTTTCAGCGAAGAATCGCGTCTAATTTTCAAGTTAGGACCTTTATTCAGGGGGTTGTCCATATAGTTCCCCCCTACAAGGCTCCCTTAGATGTTTGGGATCTCAATCTAGTCCTGGGAGTCCTGCAGGAGTCTCCTTTTGAACCTTTGCAGGAGGTTTCTCTGTCATTTCTTTCCTGGAAGGTGGTGTTTTTGGTAGCCATAACATCCATAAGGCGGGTTTCGGAGCTGGCTGCACTGTCTTGTCGAGCTCCATACTTACTTTTCCATCAGGATAAGGTAGTGCTCAGACCAACACCACCTTTTCTGCCTAAGGTCGTGTCCTCATTTCATATTAATGAGGACATTGTTTTGCCCTCATTTTGCCCAGCTCCGACGCACCGAGTGGAGAAGGCTCTCCATACGCTGGATCTAGTGAGAGCACTCAGGAGATATGTATCTCGGACGGCGTCCTTTCGACAGACGGATACGCTGTTTGTCCTTCCTGAAGGTCGCAGGAAGGGACTTGCTGCCTCTAAATCAACCCTGGCTAGGTGGATTCGGTTAGCCATTCAGGAGGCTTACCGCATCAGAGGCGCGGTGGTTCCCGCAGGGATCAAGGCTCACTCCACCAGAGCGGTGGGTGCCTCCTGGGCCCTTCGACATCAGGCTTCGGTGGAACAGGTTTGTAAGGCAGCAACCTGGTCCAGTTTGCATACCTTTTCCAAGCATTATAATGTCCATACCCAGGCTTCTGCGGATGCCAGTCTGGGTAGAAGGATTCTTCAGGGCGCGGTAGCGCACCTATGAGCAATGCCTATGTATAATTGCACTGTGGAGTCAGTTTCCCACCCAAGTGGACTGCTTTGGGACGTCCCACAGTCCTGTGTCCCCCAATGAGACGAAGGAGAAATACGGATTTTTGTGTTACTCACCGTAAAATCCTTTTCTCCGAGACGCTCATTGGGGGACACAGTTCCCTCCCTAATAGCCGGATGGCTTTGTTTTGAGTTAACTCTATTCTCTGATTAGTTGGTATCAGCAGTTTTTTTCTTCTGGATATGCTGTATCTGTGTTAACTCTGATTTATTTTAGCCTCCTACTGCTTTTTGCACTAAACTGGGTTTGCCTGTGACCAGTGCTGAGGTGTATACGGCGGAGGAGGAGCTAACCTTTTTTTATGTTTACTTAGTGTCAGCCTCCTAGTGGCAGTAGCATACACCCACAGTCCTGTGTCCCCCAATGAGCGTCTCGGAGAAAAGGATTTTACGGTGAGTAACACAAAAATCCGTATATTTAAGGGAATCATTTTCCCATCAGGGTTGCCGGTGATCAATTGTTCTGGTCTGAATCCTTCTTTCCAGTTTCCCTTGTAGCCTGCTGTGTCGTGTCTGCATCTCCTGCTATCAGATAAGACAATTTCTTATTGTGTGTTTTTGCTATATTTTTGCATTTTGTCCTGCACTTCTGTGGGGGCCTTCAGGGTCCCCTCCGGGGGCTTTTGCCCTCTCAGTTTGGTCCAGCCACTGTGTTTTGTACTTTTGCTTTTTGCAGTTTTTTCAGTGGCTGCTGTTTTTGTTACACCAGAGAACTAATTTAGGTGGTAGAGGTCGTGTGATCTCAGGTGATTTTGAAATTAGTAAGTTGGTGTTTTTCAGGGTTTTCTGGGATTGCAGTAAGTACCCTTCCTATCCTTTTCTATTTAGATAGTTTGGGCCCCAGCGTTTGCTCATACTATTTTCTTTCTGTGTCAGTATTTCCTCTTGTCTAACCGCCATTACATGTTTGGGGGCTTTCTATTATCTTTGGGGTTCTGCTCCGGGGCAGATAGCTTTCCTATTTCTATCTTTAGGTGTAGTTAGTTTCTCAGGCTGTGACGAGGCGTCTAGGACCATCGTAGGAACGCTCCACGGCTGCCTCTAGTTGCGGTGGTTAGTCAGGGTACTGCAATCTCATAGATTCCAACTGCTCTGGTGTATTTCCTTTTTTACCTGCACTCCTCAGCTACCGTAACATAACAGTATCACCGGCCATAAAAATTGTATGGTACTCACAGAAGGGAAAAAATATTTTGAAGGAAGAAAAGTTGTCAGAGATATTTTTCTGTTTGTTGCATTTTTTTTTTTTTTTTTTTTTTCCCTCTGTATCTCTGGGTGCTGGGGAGGATCTTTTCTCTCAATGGAGTTTGCACAGTTGTCTGGCCGTGTGGATCAGCTTGCCACTGAGGTTCAGAGTATTGCTGCATATCTTGCTAGGTTGCCTGTTGTGGAACCTAGGATCCCCATGCCAGATTTGTTTTTAGGGGATCGAGCTAAGTTTCAGAATTTCAAAAATAATTGTAAATTGTTTTTTGCCTTAAAATCTAAGTCCTCAGGAAACGCAGCGCAGCAGGTTCAAATTATCATCTCTCTCCTGCGCGGCGATCCTCAGGATTGGGCTTTTTCCCTCACACCTGGGGATCCTGTTTTGAGTGATGTTGATGCATTTTTTCAGGCTTTGGGGTTATTGTACGATGAGCCTAATGTCACTGATCAAGCTGAAAAAGCCTTGTTGGCATTAAATCAGGGGCTTGATGACGCTGAGTTATACTGTCAGAGATTCCGTAGGTGGGCAGTCCTGACCAAATGGAATGACGACGCTTTGGCGGCCCTTTTCCGGAAGGGTCTGTCGGATAATGTAAAGGATGTTATGGTGGGATTCCCTGTCCGCTCTGGTCTCAATGATTCTATGTCATTAGCGATTCAAATTGACAGACGTTTGCGTGAGCGGAGAAGTATGCGTGGAGTGGTGTTGCCTTGTGAGCCAGCTGCTGAGCCCATGCAGTGTGATGGAGTGGTGTCTGGGGCACAGCGTCATGAGTTTCGAAAGCGCAATGGGTTATGTTTCTACTGTGGTGATGCCTCTCATGCTATTTCAGTCTGCCCTAAGCGGGGAAGACGTTTTGCACGCTCAGTTGTCTTGGGTAGTGTTCAGACTAAGTTTTTATTAACTGTCACTCTGATATGCTCTCTGTCCTCATTTTCTGCTCAGGCTTTCGTTGATTCTGGAGCAGCTATTAACCTGATGGATTATGATTTTGCTAAACGTTGTGGATTTCCCTTGATACCCCTACAGAAGTCTATTCCCCTACTGGGGATCGATTCTACCCCTTTGGCTGAGAATAAACCCCAGTTTTCTACTCAGGTGATAATGAGGGTTGAACCTGATCACCAGGAGTGCTGCAAATTTTTGGTTCTATATAATCTGCATGACATTATCGTGCTGGGTTTCCCTTGGTTACAGTCTCATAATCCTGTTTTGGATTGGAAATCTGTGTCTGTAACCAGTTGGGGCTGCCAATGTGTTAATACCAACACTCCTGTTTTTTCTGCCTCCCCCCAGGCTGAGGATGTTCCTGACTTTTTGTTTGATTTTTCTGATGTGTTTAGCGAAAGTAAATCTGCATCCTTACCTCCCCATAGGAGCTATGACTGCGCTATTGAATTAGTGCCAGGTAGTAAATTCCCTAAGGGTCGCCTTTTTAACTTGTCTGTACCTGAACATGACGCTATGCGGTCTTATATCAAGGAATCATTGGAGAAGGGTCATATCAGACCATCCTCTTCACCCTTAGGTGCCGGTTTTTTCTTTGTGGCCAAAAAAGATGGTTCATTAAGGCCGTGTATTGATTATCGTCTCTTGAACAATATTACTGTGAAATATCAATACCCGTTACCCTTGATTTCTGACCTGTTTTCCAGGGTGAAAAACGCTACTTGGTTTACCAAGCTTGACCTCAGGGGGGCGTATAACCTTATTCGCATTAAGCACGGGGATGAATGGAAGACGGCATTTAACACCCCTGAAGGGCATTTTGAGTACCTTGTGATGCCCTTTGGGCTCACTAATGCTCCTTCCGTCTTCCAGTCCTTCATGAATGACATTTTCAGGGATTTTGTGGACAAGTTTCTGATTGTTTATTTGGATGATATCCTGATTTTTTCTAATGACTGGGACTCTCATGTGAAACATGTTCGAACTGTATTCCAGATTTTGAGAGAGAATGCTCTGTATGTGAAGGGATCAAAGTGTCTTTTTGGCGTACAGAAGATCTCATTTCTGGGATTCATTTTGTCCCCATCTGTTATTGAAATGGACCCGGTCAAGGTTCAGGCCATCTGTGATTGGGTCCAACCTACTTCATTAAAGGCTCTTCAGAGATTTTTGGGTTTTGCCAATTTTTATCGTAAATTTATTGGTAATTTCTCTGTTATTGTTAAACCATTAACTGATTTGACCAGAAAGGGTTCTGATGTGGTGAATTGGCCTCCTGAGGCAGTCTCTGCGTTTCAGGAACTTAAGCAGAGATTCACTTCTGCTCCTGTTCTACGGCAGCCTGATGTTTCTCTGCCATTTCAGGTGGAGGTTGATGCCTCTGAAATTGGGGCAGGTGCCGTTTTGTCCCAAAAAGATCCAGAGACCTCTAAAAGTAACCCTTGTGCCTTTTTCTCTCGAAAATTTTCTCCTACTGAACGTAATTATGACGTGGGTAATCGGGAGTTATTGGCCATGAAGTGGGCTTTTGAAGAGTGGAGACATTGGCTGGAGGGAGCCAAACATCAGGTGGTGGTCCTTACGGACCATAAGAATCTGGTCTATCTGGAATCTGCCAAGCGACTCAATCCTAGACAGGCCAGGTGGGCCTTGTTTTTCACACGTTTTAATTTTTGGTTTCCTTTCTTCCTGGCACTAAGAATGTTAAGGCGGATGCCCTCTCGAGGAGTTTCCTTGCGGACTCTCCTGAGCTATCTGATCCCTCTGTTATTTTGAAGGAGGGTGTAGTTCTTTCCGCCATCTCGCCTAATTTGAGACTTGCTCTGGAGGGGTGTCAGGAGGATAGGCCCGAGCGCTGCCCTGTTGGAAAATTGTTTGTCCCGGACCAATGGAAAAAGAGTGTTGATGTCTGAGATTCATTGTTCCGCATTGGCTGGGCATCCCGGAATTTTTGGTACCAGAGACTTGGTTAGTCGGTCCTTTTGGTGGCCTACCTTGTCTCGCGATGTCAGGGAATTTGTGCAGTCCTGCGGGACTTGCTCTCGCTCCAAGCCTTGCTCTCGCTCTAGTGGTTTGTTGATGCCATTGCCTGTGCCCAAGAGACCATGGACCCATATCTCTATGGATTTAATTTCCGATCTTCCTGTTTCTCAGAGAATGACCACCATCTGGGTAATTTGTGATAGGTTTTCCAAAATGATACATCTTGTGCCATTACCTAAGTTGCCTTCCTCCTCTGAATTGGTGCCGTTGTTCCTTCAGCACGTGGTTCGTTTACACGGCATTCCTGAGAACATTGTGTCTGACAGAGGAGTCCAGTTTGTTTCCAGATTTTGGAGGACTTTTTGTTCTAAACTGGGTGTTCAATTGTCTTTCTCCTCGGCATTTCATCCTCAGACCAATGGTCAAACTGAGAGAACAAACCAGACATTGGAGACTTATCTGAGATGCTTTGTGTCTGCTGATCAAGATGACTGGGTCTCTTTTGTGCCTTTGGCTGAGTTTGCTCTTAATAATAGGGCTAGCTCTGCCACTTTGATGTCTCCGTTTTTCTGTAATTCTGGGTTTCACCCTCGATTTTCTTCAGGACAGACGGAGGCTTCTGTCTGTCCAGGTGTTGACTCTGTTGTTGAGCGTATGCAGCAGATTTGGGACCAGGTAGTGGAGAGGTTGTCCCTCTCTCAGGAGAAGGCCCAGCGGTTTGCTAACCGGCATAGGACTTATGGTCCTCGGTTTAAAGTGGGGGACTTGGTCTGGTTGTCCTCAAAGAATATTCCTATGAGAGTAGCATCTCCTAAATTTAAGCCTAGGTTCATTGGACCTTATAAGATCATGGAGATTATTAATCCTGTTTCTTTTCGTTTGCTTCTTCCAGGGACATTTAAGATCCATAACGTGTTCCACAAGTCCTTGTTGAAGAGGTTTGTTGAGCCAGTGGTTCCTGCTGCTGTGCCTCCTGACCCTGTTTTGGTTGAGGGCAATCTGGAGTATGTGGTTGAGAAAATATTGGATTCTCGTTTTTCTAGACGAAGACTCCAGTATTTGGTTAAATGGAGAGGTTATGGTCAGGAAGATAATTCTTGGGTGTTTGCTTCGGACATCCATGCTAGGAGACTTATCCGTGCGTATCATAGAACTCATCCTGACCGACCTGGTTGCTCAAATGAGGGTTCGGTGACCCCTCCTCAAGGGGGGGGTACTGTTGTGAATGGGTTTGAGATGAGTTCTGAGCAGAGGCTCCCTCTGGTGGTTACAAGCGGTACTAGTGAGGATTGGGAATCAGGTGTTACTGATTGGTCTTATTTAAGGGAATCATTTTCCCATCAGGGTTGCCGGTGATCAATTGTTCTGGTCTGAATCCTTCTTTCCAGTTTCCCTTGTAGCCTGCTGTGTCGTGTCTGCATCTCCTGCTATCAGATAAGACAATTTCTTATTGTGTGTTTTTGCTATATTTTTGCATTTTGTCCTGCACTTCTGTGGGGGCCTTCAGGGTCCCCTCCGGGGGCTTTTGCCCTCTCAGTTTGGTCCAGCCACTGTGTTTTGTACTTTTGCTTTTTGCAGTTTTTTCAGTGGCTGCTGTTTTTGTTACACCAGAGAACTAATTTAGGTGGTAGAGGTCGTGTGATCTCAGGTGATTTTGAAATTAGTAAGTTGGTGTTTTTCAGGGTTTTCTGGGATTGCAGTAAGTACCCTTCCTATCCTTTTCTATTTAGATAGTTTGGGCCCCAGCGTTTGCTCATACTATTTTCTTTCTGTGTCAGTATTTCCTCTTGTCTAACCGCCATTACATGTTTGGGGGCTTTCTATTATCTTTGGGGTTCTGCTCCGGGGCAGATAGCTTTCCTATTTCTATCTTTAGGTGTAGTTAGTTTCTCAGGCTGTGACGAGGCGTCTAGGACCATCGTAGGAACGCTCCACGGCTGCCTCTAGTTGCGGTGGTTAGTCAGGGTACTGCAATCTCATAGATTCCAACTGCTCTGGTGTATTTCCTTTTTTACCTGCACTCCTCAGCTACCGTAACATAACACACATGTCTGCGTTTTTGTGTGGATCAAGTGGTGTTCAAAAAAGTGAATGTTCATTTATGAGCCAAGTCACAGATCAAAATTGCATATAAAAATCTATGGGTCTATGAAAATCACAGATGGCACACTTGTGGCATCAGTGTTCTGTCCATTTTTAACATTGCAATTTATAGGAGAAATTTTGCATCTTAAGCATATGAGAAAATCACTCATGGTAAAAACTGACCCACTGACAAAACATTGATGAAAATAAGTTGGCAAACATTGATGAAAAGTGAAGTTCTCTCCCTCTAGCAACCATAATTATAGCACTCAGTAAGTTCAACAATCAGTCTCCTTCCCCCCTGGCAGCCATAAGTATAGATTTAAGTAAGTTCACAGTCAATTTCCTGCATCCTCTAGTAGCTGTAGTAAAAAAAAATATATATATATACTGTATATATAGATATATATATCTATATATATATATAGATATATATATATGTATGTCTTGGTCACTACTGGCAACCGTGAATATAGTCCCTAGCAAGTTCCTTAGGAAGTCTTTTCTTCCTCTAGCAGCCATAATTAAAATTCCCATTCAATCTCCTTCATCCTCTAGCAGCTGTAGTAAATGTAGTCTGCTATCTCTCTCCTCAGGAACTTATCAAGTAGCATATTTGTGGCTGCCAAAGTAAGTCTTTTCTCCTTCTGGTAGCCATAATTATAGACCTCTGTAAATTATCCAGTCAGTCACCTTCACCCTCTTGCAGCCATAATTATAGACCTCAGGAAATTCCCACATTATTTGTGCTCTTCCTGAGGTTACCCATTTTGGATATTAAGTTTAACTTTGCATGTTCACTCCCTAAGCATAACCATTTCCCCCATATGTCCCTGGATTCTTAATTTTCCAGCTAACCAGAAACATTGGGAGCATCATGGTAAGAGCAGAAGTCTTGTGGAAGAGGAGCAGTGGGAATTGCAGGTTTATAAATCACACTTAGACATAAATATTTCTGAAATATAATTATATGTGTCAGGCGATACCCAAATTCCTCTTTATTTTAGCTCTGCAAACAGGATCACTCCTCGCAGCATCCCCGCAATGAATTATTGTTAGTGTTTTGATCTGAGCAGGGGACACCGAAGGTATAAATCATATTATTAGGCAGCATGGCATTTAATCCCGCAGAGAGCATTTGATCAGAGAGAATAGCCACTATCTAACGTCAAACTCATTACGTCGTCCCTGTACATTCCTGGATGAAGATGCGATCGGTTGGCCGGGATCTGTGCTTTATACCTCGGATAATATACGGCAGCGTTTGACGGCGGTGTCCCTGTCTTTAAGTCTTATCTTGCCTTTCCCGCTTCTCTATTTTGCTATTCTGACAGCTTTTATGTGTGATGGAGTCTGTTGGCTGGAGACTAAACGTCTTAATGTTGGCTTGTCCTATTTCTCTGTGACCCTACGCTTTAGCCGGTGCCCCGGGAAGCGGTTCAGCCATTGTGTTGTGCATGAAAAGCTCCATCCGGGATTATTTCGGAACACTTGGGAGAGAACATAATGGCTCTGTCACCTCCTTATACATCTGCTGCAGGTTTGCAAATTATGTAATAACAGTCTGAGATTTGGTTGTAGAAATTCTCCTGGGTTTTCTCTCTCGTCCACGGAGACGCCATCGTCCTCTTTATTGCTTCTTTCCGAGGTTGGGTTCACAGCTCGGAGTCCAGTAAATGAGGAACATTCGGTAGCAAAGAAGCTGAATTCTCGCAGTTCAGCCAAAAATAAATATAAGTCTCTTTAGGGGTAAAAAAAAGATATTCCATCTTCAGTGACTCTCTGCTCTGTGCCGTCTCCCTCACTGTGGCAGCCTACTTTCTTCTTATGCTTCGAGAAAAGTTAAAAGGCAACTTGGGAAAAAAAAGAATCTGAAATTGACCAAAATAGATCACTTGCATCTTATTTGTGGGTGAACGAGGATTTGTCGGCTTCCTGACATTTGTTTCAGTGAATAGTTGCATTCTTTATTAAACATTCCGGAGAATGTGTATATATATATATATATTATATATATATATATATATATATATATTTAGATACAGGAAAGATGTGTATCTTTGTACCGTGTTAGCCAGTAGATAGAAAAATATTTAGAATTGAGAGTCCTCAGTGGTTGATACCATCTTTTCAGTTACCATTAAAAGGTAACAAACTGCAAGCTTTTGAGAATACTCAGGTCTCTTCATCAGGCTCTTCTTTTACACAAAATCTGAAGAATCACATTTATACACAACACAGCACAGAAACAATGCAATAGATAAGACAAGTGACGTGAAGCAGAACTGTCATTATGGGAGATAGAGATGAACATAAATATTGGAACAGTTCATAGATAAGGAGTGTGAATGTTTTACTGTCCTCTGATTGGGGTCTGGTATTGTGTTGTTATTCCCCCAGAAGGTCTGAAGAGCAAATTCCTTAATTGATGTAAAAATACATAAATCCATGCAACACATTCATTCTTGCACTGGGTTGTCATGAGTTTATATTCCCAAAGCTTTCTGTCTCTCTGAGACTTGAAATTACTTGTATTAAAAGCTAACTTTGTCCATCATGCTATGACCGGGAATACAAAAGTGTTTGGCCACAGGTAGATCCTTTCTTTTTTCTCTTATTGTGTGGCGATGAGAATTCATCCTTGTTCTCAGTTTTTGTCCGGTCTCCCCCACATACAGATCCCCAGTTGGACATTTAGTACAAATAATTAGGTACACACCACATTAGATGTGATGCAGCTGAAAGTACCTGGGATCTTGTAGTCCTGATGTGAGTTGGAGATCTTTATCTTGTCCGTGGTCATTATAAATGGACAGGTTTTACATTTTTTCTTGTTGCAAGGAAAGGTTCCTGCCGCTGATGGAGAGGACAGGGAGCTTCTGACAATGATGCTTCTTAGATTTGGGGGCTGCCTAAAACACAGTAGTGGGAGGTCTGGAAATATGGATTGTAATCAGGCATCTTTCTGTAGTAAAGGTTGTAATTTCCGAGCAGCTCCCCTTAGCACCTCCAGATTTGGATTGTAGTTGACCACTAGAGGCACCCGGTTATTTTCATCTTTAGTTTTGTAATGTAGCAGGTGATTCCTTGATATTCTGGTGGCTCTTGTAATTTGGTTTTCAATTGTTTTTGGATGGTAGCCCTGATTCAAAAAGATCCTTCTGAGGCGACCAAGGTGTTCATCTCTATCCATGTGGTTGGAACATATACGATTGTATTTGATGGCTTGGCTGTAGACCATAGAGTTTTTTATGTGTTTTGGATGGAAACTGTCCCATTTAAGGTATGTTGGACGGTCGATTTGCTTCTGATACAGGGATGTCTCTATTTCATTGTTCTGTAGCTTAATGATGGTGTCTAAAAAGTTAATTTCAGTGCTGGAGTAGTTGAGTGTTAGGCCGGCGTCACATTGGAGAGTTTGATGCGAGTAAGTCGCATGACTTTCTCGCATCAACACCCGGCACGGCCGCCCGCTCTCGGACCCGAGTGTGCGGCTGCATAGAAATACATGCAGCCGCACACTCGCCTCCGAGAGCGGGCGGCCGTGCCGGGTGTTGATGCGAGAAAGTTGTGCCACTTACTCGCATCAAACTCGCCAGTGTGACGCCGGCCTTAAGTTGATGGTGGGATGACATTGATTAAACTGTTCGAGGAACAGACAGTTCATCTTTAGCTGTTGCTCAGACTCCGTCCAGATGATTAACCCCTTCACCCCCAAGGGTGGTTTGCACGTTAATGACCGGGCCAATTTTTACAATTCTGACCACTGTCTCTTTATGAGGTTATAACTCTGGAACGCTTCAACGGATCTTCGCGATTCTGAGATTGTTTTCTCGTGACATATTGTACTTCATGTTAGTGGTAAAATTTCTTCGATATAACTTGCGTTTATTTTTGAAAAAAACGCAAATATGGCGAAAATTTTTAAAATTTTGCAATTTTCAAACTTTGAATTTTTATTCCCTTAAAACAGAGAAATATATCACACAAAATAGTTAAGAAATAACATTTCCCACATGTCTACTTTACATCAGCACAATTTTGGAACCAAAATTTTTTTTTGTTAGGAAGTTATAAGGGTTAAAAGTTGACCAGCGATTTCTCATTTTTACAGCAAAATTTACAAAGCCATTTTTTTTAGGGACCACCTCACATTTGAAGTCACTTTCAGGGGTCTATATGGCAGAAAATACCCAAAATTGACACCATTCTAAAAAATGCACCCCTCAAGGTACTCAAAACCACATTCAAGAAGTTTATTAACCCTTCAGGTGCTTCACAGTAACTAAAGCAACGTGGAAGGAAAAAATGAATATTTTACTTTTTAGCCACAAAAATTATCTTTTACAAACTTTTTTTTTATTTTCACAAGGGTAAAAGGAGAAAATGGACAGATAAGGTTGTTATGCAATTTCTCCTGAGTACGCCAATACCCCATATGTGGGGGAAAACTACTGTTTGGGCACACGGCAGAGCTCGTAAGGGAAGGAGCGACGTTTGACTTTTTCAAACTAAAATTGGCTGGAATTTAGATTGGATGCCATGTCGCGTTTGGAGAGCCCCTGATGCGCCTAAACAGTGGAAACCCCCCACAAGTGACACCATTTTGGAAACTAGACCCCCTAAGGAACTTATCTAGATCTTTGGTGAGCACTTTGAACCCCCAAGTGCTTCACACAAGTTTATAATGCCCGGGCATGAAAATAAAAAATCCTATTTTTTTCCCACAAAAATTATCTTTTAGTCACTAATTTTTTATTTTCCCAAGGGTAACAGGAGAAATTGGACCACATAAGTTGTTGTACAATTTGTCCTGAGTACGCCGATACCCCATATGTGGGGGGGAACCACTGTTTGGGCGCACGGCAGAGCTCGGAATGGAAGGAGCACCATTTGACTTTTTCCAACCAAAATTGGCTGGAATTGAGTTTGGATGCCATGTTGCATTTGGAGAGCCCCTGATGTGCCTAAACAGTGGAAACCCCCCACAAATGACCCCATTTGGGAAACTAGACCCCCTAAGGAACTTATCTAGATTTTTGATGAGCAATTTGAACCCCCAAGTGCTTCACACAAGTTTATAACGTAGAGCCGTAAAATTTAAAAATCATATTTTTTCCACAAAAATGATCTTTTCACCCCAATTTTTATTTTTCCAAGGGTAACAAGACTCCAAAAGTTATTGTGCAATTTGTCCTGAGTGCGCTGATACCCCATATGTGGGGGTAAACCACTGTTTGGGTGCATGGCAGAGTTTGGAAGGGAAGGAGCGCCGTCTGACTTTTTCAACGCAGAATTGGCTGGACGCCATGTCGTGTTTGGAGAGCTCCTGATCTGCCTAAACAGTGGAAACCCCCATAAATGACACCATTTTGGAAACTAGACCCCTCAAGGAACTTATCTAGATGTGTGGTGAGAACTTTGAACCCCCAGGTGTTTCACTAAAGTTTATAACGTACAGCCGTAAAATAAAAAATCTTTTTTTTTTTTTACAAAAATGATTTTTTCGCCCCCAATATTTTATTTTCACAAGGGTAACAGAAGAAATTGGAACCCAAAAGTTGTTGTCCAATTTGTCCTGAGTACACTGATACCCAATATGTGGGCGAAAACTACTGTATGGGCACACGTCGGGGCTCGGAAGGGAAGTAGTGACGTTTTGGATTGCAGACTTTGATGGAATGGTCTGGGGGCGTCATGTCACATTTGGAGAGCCCCTGATGCACCTAAACAGTGGAAACCCCCCACAAGTGACCCCATTTTGGCAAATAGACCCCACAAGGAACTTATCTAGATGTGTGGTGAGCACTTTGAACCCCGAAGTGCTTCACAGAAGTTTATAACGCACAGCCGTAAAAATAAAAAATCCTTTTTTTTTTTACAAAAATGATTTTTTCGCCCCAATATTTTATTTTTACAAGGGTAACAGGAGAAATTGGACCCCAAAAGTTGTTGCCCAATTTGTCCTGAGTACGCTGATACCCAATATGTGGGAGAAAACTACTGTATGGGTACACGTTGGGGCTCGGAAGGGAAGTAGTGACGTTTTGGATTGCAGACTTTGATGGAATGGTCTGGGGGCGTCATGTCGCATTTGGAGAGCCCCTGATGCGCCTAAACAGTGGAAATCCCCAACAAGTGACCCCATTTTGGAAAATAGACCCCACAAGGAACTTATCTAGGTGTGTGGTGAGCACTATGAAGCCCCAAGTGCTTCACAGAAGTTTATAATGTACAGCCGTAAAAAACAAAAAAATATTTTTTTTTGTACAAAAATGATATTTTCGCCCCCAGTTTTTTATTTTCCCAAGGGTAACAGAAGAAATAGGACAAATTGCACAATAACTCTTGGGGTCCAGAGTATGCTGATACCCCATATGTGGGGATAAACTACTGTTTGGACGCATGGCAGAGCTCAGAAGTGAAGGAGCACCGTTTGACTTTTTCAACGCAGAATTGGCTGGAATTGAGATCAGACGCCATGTCACATTTGGAGAGCCCCTGATGTGCCTAAACAGCGGAAACCCCCCAATTCTAACTCCAACCCTAACCCCAACACACCCCTAACCCTAGTCCCAACCCTAACCACAAACCTAACCCTAACACACCCCTAATCCCAACCCTAACCCTAACTTTAGTGCCAACCCTAACCCTAACTTTAGCCGCAACCCTAACCCTAATGGGAAAATGGAAATAAATACATTTTTTTAATTTTATTATTTTTCCCTAACTAAGGGGGCGATAAAGGGGGGTTTGATTTACTATTTATAGCGGGTTTTTATGATTGGCAGCTGTCACGCTAAAAGACGCTTTTTATTGCAAAAATAGTTTTTTGCATCGCCACATTTTGAGAGCTATAATTTTTGCATATTTTGGCCCACAGAGTCATGTGAGGTCTTATTTTTTGCGGTACGAGTTGACGTTTTTATTTGTACCATTTTTGAGCAGGTGACATTTTTTGATCGCTTTTTATTTCGATTTTTGGGAGGTTAGAATGAACAAAAATCAGCAATTCATGAATTTCATTTGGGGGAGGCGTTTTTATTGTTCCGCGTGTGGTAAAATTGATAAAGCAGTTTTATTCTTCGGGTCAGTACGATTATGGCGATACCTCATTTATATCATTTTTTTATGTTTTGGCGCTTTTATGGAATAAAAACAATTTTATATAAAAAATAATTATTTTTGCATCGCTTTATTCTGCGAGCTATAACTTTTTTATTTTTTCGCTGATGATGCTGTATGGCGGCTCGTTTTTTGCAGGACAAGATGACGTTTTCAGCGGTACCATGTTTATTTATATCCGTCTTTTTGATCGCGCGTTATTCCACTTTTTGTTCGGTGGTATGATGATAAAGCATTGATTTTTTGCTTCGTTTTTTTTTTTTTTTTTTTTAAGTGGTTCACTAAAGGGGTTAACTAGTGGGACAGTTTTATAGGGGGGGTCGTTACGGACGCGGCGATACCAAATATGTGTACTTTTATTGTTTTGTTTTTTTTATTTACAGGAAGAAATGAATTTATTGGGGAATATTTTTTTTTTTTATTTATTTTGGATTTTTTTTTATAACATGTTTATTTTTATTTTTTTAACTTTTTTACTTTGTCCCAGGGTGGGACATCACTGTATTTTATCACATCGCTGGTGTGACAGTGTGCACAGCACTCTGTCACACCAGCGATCGCACAGGCATAGATGCAGGCTTCTCAGTGCCTGCTCTCAGCAGGCACTGAGGAAGCCGCCTCCCTCCAGGACCCCGGCGCCATCTTGGATCCGGGTCCTGGGAGGGAGGAAGCCCTCAGAACAGCGCGATCACATCGCGCTGGTCTGAGGGTCTCAGGGGGCGCGCAGGGAGCCCCCACCCTGCGCGATCCTCCCCTGTGCCCCCAGTACACCGCGATCATGTTTGATCGCGGTGTGCAAGGGGTTAATGTGCCGGGAGCGGTCCGTGACCGCTCCTGACACACAGTCACGGGTGTCAGCTGTGATAATCAGCTGACACCCGGCGGCGATTAGCTGCGCTCCCCTCAGGAGCGCAGCTGATCGCCTATGACGTACTATCCCGTCCATGGGCAGAATGGCACGGGTTTTATGGACGGGATAGTACGTCTAATGTCAGAGAGGGGTTAAAATGTCATCAATGTAGCGGTAGTAGGCCCGAGGCCTGATGGGGCATGAGGACAAAAAGTCGCTTTCAAGCTTGGCCATGAAAAGATTTGCATACTGTGGAGCCATTTTACTTCCATAGCTGTGCCAGTCTCCTGTAGATAGATCTTGTTGTCAAATTCAAATTAATTGTGGGTGAGGATGAATTTTGTGAGTTTCACCACAGAATCAGCATCATTCCCGGTGTTTTCCATGAAGACTTTGCAGGCATTTAATCCATCCTGGTGTGGGATATTAGAGTACAAAGATTACACATCCATGATGGCCAGGATGGTTCCTTCTGGTAGAGGACCTATTGCTGCTAGTTTATTCAGTAGGTCAGTTGTGTCCTGAATGTAGCTGGGTGTATCCTTTACCAGGGGTTTAAGAATACCCTCTACCCATCCAGATACCTGCTCAGTAAGGGTGTCCACACATGAATCAGGGCTACCATCCAAGAACAATTGAAAACCAAATTACAAGAGCCACCATAATATCAAGGAATCGCCTGCTACATTACAAAACTAAAGATGAAAATAACCGGGTGCCTCTAGTAGTCACCTACAATCCAAATCTGGAGGTGCTAAGGGGAGCTGCACGGAAACTACAACCTTTACTACAAAAAGATGCCCGATTACAATCCATATTTCCAGACCCCCCACTACTGTGTTTTAGGCAGCCCCCAAATCTAAGAAGCATCATTGTCAGAAGCTCCTTGTCATCTCCATCAGCGGCAGGAACCTCACTCAGTGCAGGAATGAATGTGTCGCATGGATTTATGTCTTTTTACATCAATTAAGGAATTTGCTCTTCAGACCTTCTGGGGGCATAACAACACAATACCAGACCCCAATCAGAGGACAGTAAAACATTCACACTCCTTATCTATGAACTGTTCCAATATTTATGTTCATCTCTATCCCATATTGACAGTTGTGCTTCACGTCACTTGTCTCATCTATTGCATTGTTTCTGTGCTGTGTTGTGTATAAATGTGATTCTTCAGATTTTGTATTAGTCTAGCCTGATGAAGAGACCTGAGTATTCTCGAAAGCTGGCAATTTGTTACCATCTTTTCAGTTAGCCATTAAAAGGTATCATCCACTGAGGACTCAATTCTAAAAAATTTTCTATATATATTTATTTACTCTTGTTTTCACGCCCCTTTGTTATTTCTCCTGGAAATGTATTATTAAAGTGACAAATAGGTGTTAGTATTTCTTTTTTTGATAGCGCCTACATACGAAGCTCCTTACTTACATCTCTCGGCTGCTCGGTTGGTGTGATGGTTCCCAGTTTGCACGGCATCGATGTGCACTGTTCCATCACCTTACGCTCCTCTCGCTTCCCAGTTCCCTGCTCTCGTTAATCCAGGTGCAGTTTTCACAAACTCAACTACTCCATATTGGCTTACAGATGACTTCATAGCTTTGAACTTGTAAACAGTAAATGCAAATTAACCCCTATTCAGATTAAACCCGTGTTTAGTTTGGCTCAAACCAGAGTACACCCTGGGGAATAAACTAGAAGCAGAAAAATGTCAATGTGTTAGAACATTAAGATTTAAGTCCCTTATCTTCTCATATAACTTACCTGACAAACCTGAACCCAAATAAGATGTTGAAAAATTACCGTAAGTACTTCTTCTCAACGCTTCTGCTATCAAGGGGGGGCATAATATGGTATGAGGGGGTATGATAAGGCCTAGGCTGCTCTAACCCCTGGTATAGTCTGGACTCGGGGTATACTCTGGCCTGTTACAACGGATCACAAATTTGCTTCTCGAGTCACGTGTAAGAACACAGGTTAGGGGCCAATGCAAAATTATAAATAAGTAAAAACAAAATTGCAAAAAGAGAAGTTTAATCCTGGAAACCCCATTTAATGAGGAATAGCACAATGCAGACTTCGAAATGAAGATGCCCCACAATTGTTCAAAAATTGAATAAACTGCACCAAAGGAAATCTGAGGGGCCCTTCTTGGGGCTTGTGCACATGGCCATATTTTTGGCCCAAGTGCGATCTGACAAAACATCGGATCACACTTGGACCAATTGTAGTCTATGGTCCATGCACGTCGACATACCCGAGTTTTAGCCAATATTCGGATCGCACTCAGACATGCAAGACAGTGAGTCTGTGGAAACCATTGGACTGCACTCAGATGACATCTGAGTGTGGTCTGAATTTATACGGACTGACACAATGGAGAAGATGGAGACATTTTTTTCCCCCATCTTCTTATCCACTCTGATCAGAGTGTGAGTAGTATAAGCCACCCGATTCTCTTGGATGAGAAAGTATACGCTTGTGTCACCCTAGGCTCAAAGTGCCTATTTAGCTTTGGTGTAAACTGGCCCATTACAAAAGAGGAACTGCATAAACATCATTTCCCTAATTTATTCACATTTTCAAATCTGCTCCTATTACTGGAGAAATGGCTGTATCAGAAATCCCTTCTGAGCAGATGTCTTCTGCACCTCTCAACCAGTAGAAGGTGCAGGGTATTTATGTTTTCAGATTTCTATATTTTATGACTTTCCTTAAATCCCTGTTGAAAGTGAGAGAAAAGTAAGACAAAAGTCCGACTTGTGGTAAAATAAAGTTTGATCCCTGATAGATCCATTTCTCGTAAGACCCAGAAGGGCCAGTATTATTGTTCCCTGACACCCCAGTCACCTACTAGCGCTCTTTGCATGCTTGTAGGACAGGGAGCGGTCAGACATCCCTGGCACCTCTCCACAGAGAGCAATGGATGAGAAGGGAAGGGTCCAGCCTCTCCAACACTCCCGGTTATCTTCTCTTGATGTGGATCACAGCTTCGCACTCCGGCAGGGTCTGGGTGGATGATAAGTGGTGTGATATCTGACATAGTTGCTTTTAAGTGAGCTCTGATTTATGGCTGTAATTATGTTCTCTCCAGACTTCTAATTTGTTTTTGTCTTAATGGAGAACATCTTCTGCTCGGAAATCAGGATGGTTATTGGGTTATAGAGGTGTCTTGTGCACAGAGCGATCATTTCTATGGATGTTATCGAGGACACAAAGGTCACAACTTCAGCCTGGACTTATGAATGTGTGTAATTGTGAATTTTGCTGTTATCAGCCAATGCTATATACTCTGTCTGCCTAGTAGAGCGGGATTATAAGACACGCCACATCAGGGATCGTCTGCACTGATGCCAGGCTTATTGTTATGCGTTGCTGCACATGGATTTTCTCATCAGATTGCTGATTAAATCCTAAATGAAGGAAATTAGTATTGTACTTGTTCTGGCCAAAAGAACAAATTTGTCTTTATCTCTAATAAATGTTTCCATACACTCAGAACAATCAGAGATTTAAAAAATGGTTAGGAATTGACACGCAAAGTAATCTAGAAAGTTGCAGAACTTTTTCCATTCCTGACGTGTATACCTTTGCTGCTGCTTTATAGGCATCCAGTGGCATCTTTTGATGATAACTTGCCTCCGAAAAAATATGCTGCTAAAAGGACCCCTTTTTGGTCTATTTTAGGTGTTTGGAAGACAATAGGTATATTTCTCCTATGCATTCCAGATGTATATAGTTTGCATGCAAGAATGAAGAGCAGTTTTGTAAGGATAGGAATACGGTAACGTGGATAGTTGCAGCATCTGCAATTAAAAAACAACAACATTTATTTGGTAATTCTAACATTTCAAATACAAAAAATTTAACGAAGGCTTAGCCTCTGCGTTTCAAGCACATACCATACCCCTAGTCATGGCCTGCACTCTAGTACTGGG
Source organism: Oophaga sylvatica (assembly GCA_033576555.1). Classification (NCBI taxonomy): domain Eukaryota; kingdom Metazoa; phylum Chordata; class Amphibia; order Anura; family Dendrobatidae; genus Oophaga; species Oophaga sylvatica. The sequence continues at coordinate 35,626,630 of JARQOD010000010.1, read as the reverse complement.
GTTCCCGCTGCAGCTCTCCAGTATGTGGCAAACAGCAATCCAGAGCAGCCAACTTCAGATCCAGACTCTGGTCTATCACCACCTCTCTGCTATGGTATCAGCACTCCAGACTCCCCAGTAATAACCACCCAGGAAGCCAACCTGTGCCCAACTCTCATAATGTGGGGAGGACTGTCCTTTTTAACATCCATCATGGGTTCATGTGAGTAATGCAGCGTAACTTAGAGCACAATCACAAATGTTGCCAAACAAAAAATGCCATCTTCTTCCCTTCGTGACTCCTGAACCTGAATTTTCCCAATGCCACATGGACATGAGATGGAGCCAAATTCCCAGAGGAACCACCATGTTCTAATGTAACTTACATGACCAACATGACCGAATAATTTATCTGTCAACAAAGAGGAGACCATTCACACCATACACCTGATTTATAGAAAACTGGATGTTCCTGGATGTGGCGCTTGTTATTGTCTCTACATGCAATGGAGACTGCATTGTGGAAACTATGCCAATTGTAAAGCAGTGATGTTCCATAGAATTTACGGTAGCATTTGAGGGGGTTTTGTACATTATCAAGCTGTGCAGCCCCTTCATTCTGGGAACTGGTGGGTTTCCCAGCACCCACATGTCTGATCCCTAGGACATATCTAAGGCTCATCTTGTGAGGTGCATCTGCTGAGTGTCATGGCAGGTGCATCTTTCCAAAGGAAGTGTATAATCGAGGACTTGGACTATCTTAGTGCAAGTTGAAAATGCACCAAGTACAGGTAATGGAGCAAAGCAAAGATGGAACACTAGAGTCTCAATCCCAAGACACGGGTGTGTGTCAATGGGCATTAAATGGGTATAGGGAAATTACATCATAGATCCATGCCAGGCAACCTGCAAAACCTGACGTGGAGCACAACAGAGGGCAATGGATCCAGGAGAAGCGCGCGGAGTCCGGTAGACCACACATATGTTTTATACATGTAAATGAGATCCCCCCTGAGACGTCTTTTTTCCCTAAGCTAAACAAGCCCAACTTTTCTAACCTCTCATCATATGAGAGGCCTCTATCCCTTGTAATAATCTAGTTGCCGCCTTTGGACTGACGCTAACTTATGAATATCCTTTTTAAAATATGGAGCCCAAAACTGGATCCCATATTCTAGATGTGTCCTCACGAGTGATCAATAGAGTGGTGACAATACATTTTTTGGGGACGTATACTTGGAAATATAATTCTAAAAAAACAGATACATATACATTCACAATATTCAACGGTGAAGACAGATGGCTCGACTCAATACATAGCCGAAAGGCTACCCACTTGCCATGAGGTGGGCAAAATTTCAACACCCTAAGTGTTCAGTATATTAGGACATGAGAACGGTGGCAGAAAACATGCTACTATGGTTTTCATATGTTCCTCTGCAAAATAAATAATTGTTTAATAGCCAATTTGAAAACCACAGCCTAGATCCACACCTAGAGCTTGGCATCTGGGGGTGTCAGCCGAGATACCTCCTCCTTAATGTGGCAGCAGATTTCCATTGTCATTAGAAATTGCACGGCTTCTGTCACATGTAGGAAGAGGCATCTCAACAGACGCACCTCGGACGCCTGCCACCAGTACGCTAGGTGTAACCCCAGTTAAGTGCTCGGTATATTAGCGCTCAGTGACGGAAATACAATGAAGCAGTAACCTCACAATACCCGCCAGATGAAGATGAATTGTGTCGCTGACGCTCAGATAACACAATGGCAGAAGTTGACCTAAGTGCGGAGCGCGGCTCTGCCAGTCCAGGTGTGGGGATTTAATTAGAAGGTACTGTAAGTCTGTGGGGTTTCTGCTGCTATAGACAAAACTGTCACTGAACCTGGAAGACTTGTATCCGCACTGCGGGCTTCACACAATAACTTTATAAATGGAGATGTCTCTAAATGTGGGGAATATGACTGGAGGGAGCGCAGTAATAAAAAGGAAATAATGCTACCAGCTCCGAGGTTTGTAAATAATACGGAGGGGAGTGGAAATGAAGCAGATGCTACCAGAAGTGTAGCTGCATTCTGCCGTATATCTATAAATACATATTATGTAGAGTAACTTGGTTTATACATGTATTTATACTGATGGCATAATATACTCCTTTCACATCCAAAGCTGCTGTCAAACATGTGGAGGTTTCCTGGTGAGAAATTCCCAATATTTTAGAAGTCGTTAATACATCCCTCCTGCCTTTCATCAATTCACGATTTACATGTTGAAAAGTTTTCACCACTGTTCTCTTCTGCATTGGGAGGTGAGTGGTGCTAATGACTTTGCATTGACAAGTGCTTGTCAGCCATGAACACATCTAGGCGTGTTCCTGTCAGCACAATTTTATCAATGCACAATATCTGAGATTTTACATGTGACATATAAACCGCTTTCCCCTTACAAAGTACTGCTATTAACAAGGTGACCCTGAGACTGCTCCCATAAACGCTGTCACCCAAAGATTGCCCCATAAATGCTGTCACCCAGAGAGTGCCCCATAAACGCTGTCGCCCAAAGATTGCCCCCATAAATGCTGTCACCCAGAGAGTGCGCCATAAACGCTGTCACCCAGCAAGTGACCCAGAGAGAGTGCCCTAAAAATGTGTAACAAAATAAGCACCTCAAGCTGTTTCACCCAATTGGCACCCCTCCAAGGTGCGTTTTACCCAGAGAGTGACCCCATAAATACTGTCAACCAGAGAGTGCCCCCATAAATACTGTCAACCAGAGAGTGCCCCATAAACACTGTCAACCAGAGAGTGCCCCATAAACACTGTTACCCAGAGAAAGTGTCCTAAAGAATGTGTAACCCAATAAGCACCTCTGAAGCGGTTTCATCCAGTTAACACCCCTACAAGGTATATTTTATCCAGAGAGTTCCCCAAAAAAGTGTTACCCAGGCAGTGCCCAATAAACACTGTCAACCCAGCGAGTTACCCCTTTAAGCTGTGAGTGCCCTCATAAACATATATATATATACTAGTCAGTGACACAATGCCAACCTGCCAGACAGATTTTTGCTCTGATGCAACATTTTTTAACAGTCAAATGTTATACAGCACCAGCTTTGACACCAAATGAGCACCCCTACAGGCTGTGTACCCCAGCGAGTTCCCCCCAAACAAAGTTAGCCATGAGGTACCCCATAAACACTGTCAACTCAGTGTGTTTCCCCTTAAGCTGCGTCACTGAGAGTGCCCCTATATTCTATGCCATTTGGAGTGGGTGACAGTTTGTGGGGCAGTGTGCACCCCTTAAACTGTCACTCAAAAATTGCTCCATAAACATTGACACCCAGTGAGTGTAAACTAAAGTTATTACCCAGTGATCACCCATAGAGCTCAGACAATCAACATAAACCATTTACCACAGTGATCACCCCTTAAGTTCTTTCATTGAAAGTTCCCCTATAAACTATCACTCAGTAAGAATCCCCATAAAGTGCCTCTATAAACAGTGTCATACGGAGAATACCCCATAAAATTCACCCAATGAGCACCATAAGCTGTGTCACCCAGAAAGTGCCCCCATAAACATTGTAAGAAAATCCCAGCCAAAGTGTGCTTTTTTCCGACAAAACTCTAAGAGCATAATGTTATTCAGCATCGGAGGCATCTGGCAGCCACTTTTCCCCCTGCTCTCTTGAAATACTGTGACTAGTGGGAGTATATTGGTATTGAGTCTCGGTAGTTGACCGTATAAAGTACTACTCTACATACAGCCCATAATATTATTTACCGCTGATGGTTGGTCTGAATATCGCTTTGTTGCTTTTTTTTTTTTGCAAGACTTCAAACAAGAAGTCCGTATTTTTATACAAATATGCCACCTAGAGCCGCAGTCGCCTCCATTTATGCCATTTTGTTGCTTTTCAATGAATAGGAAAATCAGCAAATGTGTTTGCCTGAGTTGCACTTATCCCAGTGGGGTCTACAGACAGGTGACAGCTAATCACACTACATATACACACAATACATTTCCCATTAACCTGATGTCAAGAAACGACTCGGGTGTCATTTCAATGGTGATGTGTTCACGCAGATTACCTTGCTCAGATGCCTGGCGTAAAGTCTGGGTTAAACCCTCATTAATGCAGAGAAAGTCTATTTTCCCGTGTCCGTCCAGTGTTGGATTCAGATAGAAGTTCATATCTGGTTATAGGGAATGTGACGCACATATTAATTAGAAATTGATTAGCTCTTGGCATGAGGCAGGGCTTGGCAGCCGCTCTTCTCAAGTATATATCCCAGGCTGTGTCTCGCTCATACAGATGAAGGTTTGATTACTTCCTATTCTGACTTGTGCTAATATCCCAAAGTCCCTGCCAACCTGGTTCACAGTTCCACTTACATGGACTGAATGATTACAGGGGAAGAAGTGGTAATCATCAGTTATCTGCACCGTCATAGTAAATCAGTGGACAGTATCCAGATTGTCCAGGATTAGAAAAACATGGCTGCCTTCTTCCAAAAACAGCACCCCAATGTTTCCGGGTTCTGGTATTGCAGAACGGTGCAATGAAGGGGTAAGGGAGTGTCAATAGAGCGTATTACACTGGGTGCCCCCCAACCGAAGCATTGTGCATCCAGATTTCCAGGTTGTGTGTTATATAGTTGGTGACATTATGTGAGCCCAACCTAAAGCTGGCTGTATACATGAGATATTTTATTGAAAATTCCACTTAATTTGGTGGAGAATGCAGGTAATCTAACGTGAGATCATATTAATGTTCGCAATATTTGATGGCAATCAGAATTGCCAAGGTTTGATGTTAATGGGCAGCCTTGTCCTACACATTACGGTATCTGTCTCCTTGCCATGTAAGCTATGGGCGCAATTTAATAAGTACCCTTCCTAACCTGTCAGTAAAGCAAATCTGATTCCTGTGTTACTGCAATCCTGAAAAGTTTGAATATTATTTTTACATGAGGCTCTATGAAATATTGATTGCGTTAAGCTGCGTTCTTTGTCATAATGGAAATTGTGAGCCAGCCATCTCCATTGAGAGGAGAGGGAAAATGTGAAGGGCTGCAGGAAAGTGCATGAAACTGTACCTCTCAAATCTCTCATGCATGCCCTAAATCAAGAGGCGGCGTATCGCACAACAAGATGTGTTGTCACACAGAGGGATGGCCATGAAAGATTCATGGAAGCCTTAATCAAATCTTACAAAGTGATGTTTTAGCCCCGGTTGGACAGCAGAATGTTATGTACGTGTGGCCCCTCTAGGCTTGTTCCCTATATGTTTCCGTCTGTGTCATTTCCTATTAAAAGTACAAATTTTGCCTGAACGGATTATATTGTGTTTTTCTCTTCTAAAATCCACATTATGGTTCAGCAGGAAAGGACAGCTACATTAGAATAGACAGACTTCCCCGGTCTGCTGCAGAAATCACTCTTCTGTCCTGAGAGTTTGCAACAATGTATCAGTGAAGGTAACATGTCCACCTAGACTATACCCACAGAATACAGTTATTGTAGAAAGCAAGAGGTCTGACTTGGGTATTGTGAATGTTTTAGAAATGAATTCTGAGCAGAAGCTCCCTCTGGTGGTTACAAACAGTACTGAACCATTCAATGAGGATTGGCAATCAGGAATTACAGACTGGCTGGATATAAGGGAGGTTCCCTCCCATCATGGTTGCCGGTGATCAATTGTTCTTGTCTCAACGTTGTTTCCTGGTTCACTTGGAAGCTTGCTGAGTCTTGCCTCTTCTCCTGCTCTCAGATAAGATATTTTCTGTTTTTTGTTTTTGTGCTTGCCATTTGCATATTTCTCTGCATTTCTGTGAGGTTGGCCAGGTTCCCCTACCTGGGGGGCTTGGGCTCCTCTCGGTTCCTCTGGAGCCACTGTTGTTTGTTCATTTGCCTTTTCCAGTTTTTTCTGTGGCTGCGGCTTAGTTTTGTTACACCAGAGAACTAATTTAGGTGGTAGAGGTCGTGTGATCTCAGGTGTTTTTGCAATTAGTAGCGTTGGCTTTTTTTAGGGTTTTTTTGGATTGCAGTAAGTATCCTTCCTATCCTTTTCTGTCTAGGCAGATTGGGCCCCAATGTTTGCTCATACTATTTTCTGTCTGTGTCTGTATTTCCTCTTGTCTAACCGCCATTACATGTTTGGGGGCTTCCTTTGTTCTTTGGGGATCTGCTCCTCTTTCTATCTTTAGGTGTAGTTAACCTCTCAGGCTGTGACGAGGCGTCTAGGACCAACGTAGGAACACTCCACGGCTGCCTTTAGTTGTGGTGGTTAGTCAGGGTACTGCAATCCAGTAGATTCCAACCTCTCTGGTGTATTGCCGTTTTTGCCTGCTCTCCTCAGCTACCAAAACATAACACTTGGGTTTAGCTTCTAGACACAGACTAATTTTATCTTCTGACAGCAAAGATTTTGAAACACACAGTATATTAGAAAGTTGGCAATGATACAGAGATTACAGTATATTTATATAAAAGATGGGATCCCTCTTTAGCCCTTATTGAGTTTTAGCTTTTGCCTTTGTGAAAGGGTGAATTTAAAGTGGTCCGGATTTTGGCTGTGTTTCCACGTGCCGTCCAGTATGTCTGTGGATGGTGAAGACTAGAATCCTCCACTCGATAATGTCTCTTTTCATCAGTCTATATAAATGCTATTATAGATTCATCACTAATCTGCAGACAGGAAAATAATGATTCATTCAGTTTTCTTTCCATCTTCTTCACTCCTTGACTGGAGATAGCTTTTTTTTTTTCCTTCCTTTGAAAAGATAAAGTAGGGCACTGTCGTTTTCTTATAATGGCTATTCCATATCGTTATCATGTCTTATATTGATTGACGTAAAAGACGGGCCCACAGAACCACTCCTAGCACGGTCAGGAGGATGTTTCCCGTGTGATACTTATTTTACCTTTTGCGTCCTGTTGTAAAATGAAGGATCAGCGTCAATATCAGGAGGAAGAATGGAAAGAAACATTGGTAAACAAGGCTTTAGGACAGTAGAGGTTCTTAAAGGGTGATCACTTTTGCAACCAGTGATTTCTATTACCCTATAGCTGCAGAAATCTGATTGATGGAGGTGCTGGGTGTCTGACACCACTGAATTTGAAATTGATGACCGTTTGCCTAATTTTTAATCTTTTTATTTATTTTCAATTATAGTTGACAGTTTCTGTAATTATCTGTGCTTAGCCTCTGATGATATTGCCAAGTCCATATGTTTGCAACAAATTTGTGTTTTAGTTCCAAGAAAAATATATCTTTGTACCATGTTCGACAATAAAATATTAAACTTTGAGCATTACCATCTTAACAGTCAGCAATTAAAAGGTATCAACCAGTGAAGACTTTCACATTCTTTCGTTTTAGTTCTGCAATTTAACACTTTCATTGTGGCATCTCTGATGATCCAGTGGCATATGTCTCCAAAGTTCAAGGACAGATCTCTGTCAATGTCTATTGTTTGGTAACAGAATACTGGAGCACCATAAAATTATGTCCAATCCTTAGATACCCAATAGTATCGATGTTCCAACCCTGGTGGTCTAGTGGTAGTTATCCAGTCCTTGGTGACCTAATAATATCTGTGTGCCATCCCTGGTGGTGTAGTGGTATGTATACAGCCCTTTGTGACCTAATAGCAGTAAGATACTGGCATCTGTACCTAATCTCTAATGGCCTAGCTGTGTCAGAGTCCATTTTTCAGGAAACCAGCGGTATCCATACACCATCCGTGGTGCCCTAGTGGTTTGTGTCCATTCCTCGGTGACCTAATAGTGGCAGTGTGCAGTCCCTGGTGTACTAGCAGTAATTAGTGGCCTCTGTGTCAGTCTATTCCTCAGGAAACCAGCGGTATCTGTACCACACCCTGGTGTCCTAGTGATTTATATCCAGTCATTAGTGATCTAATAGTATTGGTGTTTCAGGTGTAGTGATATAGTGACATCTGGGCCCGATCTCTGATGATCTACCTCTGTCACTCATTACCTATTTTTGAGTGTAGTACTTGGTGATCTAGGGATGAGCATCCACAGCTAAAAAGTTTTAGTTTTGTTTTTCGACAGCTAAATCTAAATGTCCATTGCTTCTTGCCAACGTTTATTGTAGATGCGCTGGTGTCGGGAACAAACGCTTCACAGAGATCAGATCTCTCTCCAGCCAAGAGCCAAACGTAAAATACACTTTCACAGCTGTAAATTGCTACAGCATAAAATTGGGATAAGATATGCCAGCTTGTCTGTGCAAGCTTGTTTGGATAAACTGTAGTAAAAGATTTGTTTTCTCTCCCTGTAAATTATATTCTTTTTAATTTAGCTTAATTTAACAAGCTGTTCACAAGAACGAAATTATGAAATGTATCACATTAGATTTACATGTGTCTCCAGATCTGGGAACTGCATCATGTTGTAAATGACACTTAGTCTAATAGATTGAGAGTCACTTACCGGTACACAAATGCACTGCGCTTTATATAAACTTGGTTGTGTATTTTTTATTTTGTATGAGAAAGCCATGGATGTAAGAGTAATTTGGCCGATGAAAAACAAACATCTAAAGTAAAGAAGTAAGGAATGCATTTACCAAATGTGCGTCAACATGTTTTTATCTGGTTAGGAAAATATAATACATTTACACTGCATAAAAAATAGACTGCAAGTAAATCTGCACCACAGTGTATTATACCCCAGAGCTGCACTCACTCTTCTGCTGGTGCAGTCACTGTGTACACACATTACTGATCCTGAGTTACATCCTGGAGGGATTTTAGCTCCGGGATCGCCGTCTCGGGTAGACGGAGTGGCATAAAGAGTCTAATCACCGACAGCAGCACTGGTGCAAACTGGCGTCAACCAGCTTTTATTAAAGTCCACAGCAACAAAACATAAAACAAAACCATAAAACAAAATCCTAAGCCTGGCAGGCTGCTAACTAGACCCAGTTAGTTCCCTCACTACCGTGGTCTAGACTCTACCAGCCTGGCCACAACAACACAGAGTTATAATTACCAGAGCTTGTCTTCCAGGAGACTCCAGCAGCGTCTGAAGCCAGATTCAGACTGAGAGCTCTATCTGTCTAGCTCAACCACCTACTTCTTGCTGCTTGATTAGACAGCTGAGTGCACTCAGGGTTGGACTGCAAGCCTGTACTGGATGGTGAGTGGAGTGAACGTCGCACTGACAACCTACCTTCACTCCTACATTCTTCATGCCACCCAGCTAAGAAACCTGGGCGAGATATACACCCCGTCCAGTACGCACCCCTTCACTGTCTCACAGTACATACATTATATTACTGATCCTGAGTTCCATCCTGTATTATACCCAGAGCTGCACTCACTCTTCTGCTGGTGCAGTCACTGTGTACATACATTACATTACTGATCCTGAGTTACATCCTGTATTATACTCCAGAACTGCACTCACTATTCTGCTGGTGCAGTCACTGTGTACATACATTACATTACTGATCCTGAGTTACATCCTGTATTATACTCCAGAGCTGCAATCACTATTCTGCTGGTGCAGTCACTGTGTACATACATTACATTACTGATCCTGAGTTACATCCTGTATTATACCCCAGAGCTGCACTCACTATTCTGCTGGTGCAGTCACAGTGTACATACATTACATTACTGATCCTGAGTTACCTCCTGTGTTATACTCCAGAGCTGCACTCACTATTCTGCTGGTGCAGTCACTGTGTACATACATTACATTACTGATCCTGAGTTATATCCTGTATTATACTCCAGAGCTGCACTCACTATTCTGCTGGTGCAGTCACTGTGTACATACATTACATTACTGATCCTGAGTTACATCCTGTATTATATTACAGAGCAGCACTCAATATTCTGCTGGTGCAGTCACTGTGTACATACATTACTTATCATAATCCTGAGTTACAGCTCATTTTGTACCCCAGAGCTGCATTTATACTTCTGTCGTCTACAAGTGTGCAACTCCCTGGACTATAATAGAAGCTGTAACCCAGGAGCAGTAGAATTAATGTAATGCAGCCACTAGTCAGGTTCTATTCTTTCACCAACCATGACCACCCTATAGTTGGGATCCCCGGGATCAGTGTTTGGGAGGGAGTATCTGCACACAGGAGGATAAATACATTTGATATCATAGTCCAGCTGAGACGCCTTTACTTCAATGAATAACAAATATCCTAGATGAGAGTGGAACACACAACTTTTGGGAGACATTGACCTTTAAATCTCAGTAACTTACCAACAAGTCCTATAAAGTATTAATGATCTCACTTGTTGATTAGAATTTATAATTAGACATGATGGTGTTTTTAATTAACTCCGCAGTATTGCATCTCTGTTCATCAAAGAGAATAATGCCTCCCATTGTTAATGAGAGTTCTGTGCTTCCCCGCGTTCATTACAGTGACACTATTCCGGCTAGTAAATGACCATACAGTGAGGGCGATGGCAGCGGGGCACCTTGTGCCAACTGCAATTCAGAAAGCTAGCGAAGCTTTCTACAATCAGTTACACAGGGCTAACCATGAATTGCACAAAAAACTATTTCCAATTAAAGGGTATTTCCATTAAACAGTCCTAAGAACACCTGTGACTACATTTCCAATTCTGCCCTCTTTGTCTCCATGGTAACAGACTACAAACAATCCCTATGTGTAGTCAGACCCTGCCGTTATGTGTCACTCTGCTCCCTCTGCCACTTTTTCTTGATAGCTTCCATAGATGAGGTATTCATGACTAAGTTTATCACCCAGCTCTTTTGGAAGCAGAAAAGACTAACTTTTTTGTTTCAGGTAGGAATTCTTTTAAGCATCATAACGTCCTAGCATTATGGATTTCCTCTAACAACACGGCATTTTCAAGAAAACATTTAAGTAAGAAAAAAATGTCAATTTCTGTTTTTGCCTTTAGAGTATACACAATGGCCCATATCTGTGTGCACGCAGCGCTGCCCGTAATAGTTTTATTATAAAAACTGAGCCGTGTTCCTGCACTTTATTACTCGTGAAATAACGATTAAACTTTGTTGGAAGGACAAGGGAGGAAGCTGATGGCGAGATGTAAAGGCTGCGCAGCTCCTGGGGGATATCTGCTGCTGTATGTTCATTTTCTATGGTTTTTATAGCACATAATGAGACAGATGCGTGACATAATTCCAACGCCGCAAACCTGGGGCACGGAGTGATTGAAACCTGCTCTAGAAAATGCCACCGCTATGAGCTGTGCAGTCAGAGGGGGAGGCGCAGCCGTTATGTAGGATCACGCTGGACTCATACAAGTGCTAAAATAGAGGCTTCCTGCCAAAAAAGAGACAGGACTCGTCAGTAACGTTACTTGGCTGCGCCTTCTTGTACTTAGTCTTCATAGTAAGTGGGATCTTTACTTACGGGATATTTACGGTGTTTAGTTGATGTTTTCCACAAATCAGACAAGATTTTTTCCATCATATTCAAAGCGGTTTTCCCTGAAGACTGTCTCCTTTAGATGGAAGCCATCATCTTCTGTTACCTTACCAGACATTTCCCCATAGCATCTGTGAGTTTCCATTACATTTATAGGGTGGCTGAATTCACCGGAGCCGTTCTAATCGAGTTTTTCTCCTTTTTTGGCTTATGGATAGTAGTGCAGAGCTGGGCACCTAGGGCTTTTGGTTGTTTTCATGAGTCAACTCTCTTCAAATAGAAGTTAAGTTAATGGGTTCGGGATCTATAGCTATTAACCCAAGCGGAAAGTGTCTCCTGTTCAGCATGTCTGTTCATTGCAGTACAGCCTACTGATTCCAATGGTACCATGTCATCATTTGGATGCCCAATCCTATAACTAAGGGCGTCTTAGTACGCCAGAAGCGCGTCAGGTTTTATCTTTTAATGGACTTTTAACTTGATTCAGTAAACTTACATTTTTTATCCAGTTATTTTGTACGGCAGGAATGCTTGGTTAGCCGAGTGTCGCTGTGTTCTCTATGAGTCAGGCGCTGACTGACTCCATTGGGTGCAGTAACAAAAGGATCGGCCATTGGAAATCCCTCATGCCAGATCCCTCTCTATTCCCAACATCATCTGTTGGGGGAGAATCAGGAGGTTCCCGTGCCATTAGCCTGTTCACCAATCGTGCTAATATTAGAGGGTTTGGCCACCATTAGTCTGTGGCCATAACTCATCAACCTGATCACTGGATGATCCTTGTTTTTGTACGGAACTCTCCAAAGTTCAGATTGTGTCACAGGTCTGGTATCTACCAATAACAATATCCTCCATCAATCTCTTTGATGAGACAACCTTGTGAAGTAAAGAAGCATTTCTGCCAATCCAAATTAATTTTTTTAAAGTTACATTTTCCATGTAAACGTCTATGGTCAAGTCTAAAAAAAAAACAACAACAATCATTTGCTTCCATGTATGAGCTCACAGGAGGCGCTGTTTTAGTGGAACGTATACGTACCATATTCATTTCTTACGTCAGTATTTCAGTGCTGCTCTGTGAGGACAGAAAATACGGCGTCCTTCGTCTTCATTTCTCTGCTCTTTGTGGTTATGCCTGACTCTTCCTCTGGAGTTTATATTTTTATATCATATTTAATTTGAACACGTAAAACACTGAGACAATCAACCAGTAAAGCCGTTACTTGTGTGTTTAATCGTACGGCAGCCTAAACTGTGCACAAAATAAAAACCAATGCATCTGGGAGGCAGGAGGATTATACCAGCTGCCATTTTCATGGCCTAACAAAAATAATACCATTTGGGTTAGTTTTGTTTTTACACGCCGCAGCATGCGGAACGAGGTTTTATGCCGTGCACGATTAGCCCGAAATCTGAGGATAGCAAATCCTGTGCAAGTAAGAGCTCAGCGATCCTTGCGGCAGTGTAATCCATGAATCTGAATCTATAATTGCAAATATAGTAGCACCCAATCAAAATCCAGATATTTTTTCCGGCACAGCTAAAAGCATGAAACATTAAATCTCAAATGACATCCGAGTGCGGTCTGATTTTTTTTTTTTGGACCCATAAACTTGAATTGGCGAGTGCCATCCGATTTTCAGAGGCAAATTGTGCATGCTGCAATATGTTTTTATCTTGTAACTACTCGGTCCGAGGAAAAAATGGATCATGTGCACAGCCTCATAGAATAAGATGGGTACGAGTGCTATCCGTCACAACGATTGATAGTTCTTGTCCGATTTACACGGTCGTGTGCACGAGCCCTTACTATGAGTGGTGCAGAGGTTGCAGTCACACTCGCACCTTTCTTCTTGTGGGAGCCCAGCTACCCTTTTGATGTTAGTAAGGTTTGGCCTGTTGTAGCTTTAAATTCTGGTCCCAAGAGCTTTACTTTTGCAAAAAGATTAAGAAGTTCCCATTAGCGACTACCGCTGTAAGGCTGGGTTCACATTTTGCAGCAGTGTGCAGTAAAACTGCATGTGCTTTACTGTCAATTACCACTTTTATGCAATTATTAGTCATGTGGTTGTTAAATTTGAAACTTTTTTTTTTAATAGCTGCATCTCAAAAATATGTGCAGTAAACGCATAGATCTACAGTGTGGATTTTGGCCATTGCCACACCAAAACACGCACACAGAGGAGAAAATCTTGAGCAAAAATTGACCGGCTCAGTGGGTTTGAAATCTCCGATCTGTCAATTTCTGCAGTGCAAAGGCTGAAAAGACTGGAAATCAGCGGTATTTCCTTAATGAAGTCTGCAATTGTTTTGTCTTGTGGGAACATATCTCCTTATAAGAACTGCTACTTGTGCTTTGATCTGTCATCGATGGGACTTGATACATAGAGATATATCTTTTTATTGATATTCAAAAAATACCCAGATAAAGAGGTATGGAAGCCGGTGATGTGCACAATCGTGATCTCTGCATCTGGGAATAATGGAAAGGAAAGGGAACAAAAATCCTTCAGAAAAAGATTACTTTCCAGCAGAGCTCCATAATGAGGATCGCACGCCGGCAGGAGCAGTGTCCTCTCATCCAGCTGTCACAATTACAGTGACACATCACTTGTGGATTGGCACGACTCGGCTAATCAGAGCGCACACATCTGTGGCACGCTTCACCAATTAAATCTGCTGCCTGTTAATGCCGAGCATGGGTAATGACACGTTAACACAAGACACATACATCATGTTACTTTGCGTCTTCTTCCAAGTGATAATTTGCTTATTATAGTATTACATCAGAGCAGCAAAGGGAAAATGGTCATCTTCTTCAGCTAGGTTCCCGGTCATTTAGGGAATCACTTATTTTCCCTGTCGCTTGGCAGCCAATGATATTTGCCCAGTAAGAAATTATCAGTGATTAACATTATCTAATGATCGTTTCATACTTAGAGACATTACGTGGAAGAACGTTTACTATATGGCACATTTAGCAATGTACAGGATAGGCTCCATCTGTTTTCCATGTGGCACTTGCTCTTATAATATATATACACTGTACTGTGAGTGCGGCTGTAATCTCCAGCACTTTGATTGACAGCCTGCTTGGCAGCATATGTGTGCAAAACAGGCTGTCAAGGTGCTGGTGAGTGATTACAGTATGTACCGCCCCTATGGCTGCAAGCGATTGGCTACAGGGATGATACAACTTCATTTTTCCCCTGTAGCGGCTGCTCTAACATGGCAGCCAGGCAGGAATATTACACAGATTGATACTATATCTACAGGTAAATAGCACTTTTGGAAATGACAGGTTCCCTTTAAGGACTCTGTTGCTGTAAAGTGTGAACAGTATCAAACTCCATTATTAAAGAGAATGGTAACATGCTTCCTGAAAATGTAGGAGTAAATTGATAAATGCATAACAGAGGATTGGCAGAATGCAGACTTAAGAAGGTTAAGCTTATAGAGAACCTGTCATATAAGATTTTTATGTCCCAAACTAACGGCATGTATGGCCAGACACATTAAGGTTTATTACATCCTTATCTTGCTTGTAGAAATCCATTTTGCTGTTGTAGAGAAATCCACAGTTGAAATTGGATGCTCATGAGTTGCAAGTGCAGCGGGGTTGGATATTGTACTTGCAGCCTTCCTGCCCTCTCTCTCATGTTGCCTATTGACCACTGCCTGCCTCTGGACTCCGACTGACAGGTCATTGAAACAGGAGGGATTTGTAGACAGGCGTCCAGCAGCAGGAGAGAGAGGTGTGGCCGCTCTAATAATACATGCTGGAGGCGATATCCTTGTGCCCCCCCCTCCCCAGTAATACATGCTGGTGGTAGGATCCTTGTGCGCCCCCCACCCACAGTAATACATGCTGGTAGTGTTGTGGTGAGATCCTTGTGCCCCCCCAGTAATTCATGCTGGAGGTGAGGTCTGTTTGCCCAGGGTGCTGCTGTCCTCACTAGCTTTCACATATCAGCACAGCTTCATTTTTGGAGTGATTTCTCCTGCTCATGAAGGGTCATGATCTTTCCTCACTATCAGTGAACGGTCGTCCTTGTTCACCCCACTCTTCCCACAGAATTACTGTGTACACCCCTCTCTATTGCTAATTGTTCATAGTGTTTAAACTTGAGACTATGATGCCCTGTGACAAGTTGCCACATTCAGACTTCCCTTCCTACATAGAACAGTAAGGAATTATGCAGCGACCGACACTTTTTGCTGGTTTGATACATTGCTGTGAGTTTGTATATGAGGTCATTTACTGCTTAGACTTTTCTATTGTATATGTGCCTCATGTCCTATAAGATTGCACTGAGTAGTGTACAAGGCACAATGTGTCACGATTAGTCATGTTCCCTGGATGAGAATGGCATTTGTAATAATCCCAGTGCTGTCGTTGTTAAACTCCTCATCCTTCGACACTAACATCCCTCTCTATGGCCTGTCCTTGAACGTCTCTGTGCACAAAAGAAGGTATGACAGTCGCGGTGAGGAGGAGTAGATCTTAATCTGTGCAGAGGTTGGTCCCCTTACTGTGTTATCCTTTGAAGGCTGAAAACCTTTCAGCCACATTTATAGATATTTTAGGCCATGTTCACATAATACATTCATTATCTGTTATGCAATGCAGCAAAAATGCATTGCAAACACCCCCTGTGAGCATGGACTTGGGGTCTATGTACATGTTCGATTTCAATTGGATTTTGGCACAAATTCTGCATCTCATGCATGTGATATGGGCCTTCTGCAACCCTATTCATACGCTGTGCAAAAAAATAAGCACATTTTTGTAATTAAATAAAAAGTTCTTTATTCTGCAACTGATTATTCTTCAGAGGAACAACACCAACAATGAACCCCAGTGAATGATAATGATGGTAATCCACGTGCAGATTTGCTGTATACCCTCCAGCAGGAATCCAATTTTCTGCCTTGGATTTCCTCTGTATAAATACATGACTGCTTTCATGCCATTATTGTATTCACTTGATTAAAAGTAAACTACTAGTTAATCTATGAAGTGCAGCATGTCGCCCAATCCTCAAACACCCTGTAAGTATTGTGAATTCACAAGGGCTTTATCATTGTAGTCGAGGTGTACGGTCGATACAAAGACCGTCTCTCCGAATTATGTGACATGCCACGTGTATTGATTTTAACTGAAATTGTGTAATGCTTCTTTTCTCCTGTGGTGGCGCTGTAGGGAAAGTAACACTTGCTTTCTGTATCCCGTGAAGATCACTGCTGATGGCTGTGGATTAGCAGGATGATCTTACCTTTGTATGACTGTAAAGACTAACAGTGCTAGGAATAAGTAACCTCAAAGGCATGTTTATGGCCTTTAAGGTAGCCATATGCATTAATACCAACCAACCATAGAATGTGTATGGCGGTTTCCTGACCCTCCCCTGATACCAGATAACGGGCTTGTAGAACTTCTCAATAGGAAGAGGGGAGTAAAATTTTGCCAGGTATCTCTCCATGAGAACACACAAAAATTCCCAGTAGGTAGATATAGGGCTCATCTCTGCTTACTTACATAATTATGCAAATAGGCAATAAAAATATTGCATTTCTTCGTTATGTTACAGATATGTTCAGATAACAACTTTGCTTCCCTCTTTGTGTGGGGGTAGTCACCGTCTGCAGCGTTATTACACCTGTGACCAGAAGAGCAGCCTGGATCCTCATAAGCACCGGCTTTCCAAGAGGTGATTAGTAGAATAAATTCTAAGACTTTCCACAATTTCTCTTTTTTTTGTATATTCTTTATTTATATGAATATGAACAAGAATACAGATAGCATTGAGAGAATGTCCACTGGACAGAAATGTAACATCAATAACTGAATAACCAAAAATATCTCAAAGTCCATGATCCATCCCATTACATTACATAAACCGGGAACAAATGTTTATGCAAAGAGAAGCAGTACAAGATTACAGTGGAATACCTACATATATCTTAGAACCACTCCGCTTGTACGGGAGGGATATGAATATCGGTCGGCAAACTGTACGGAGTTCTCAGTAAATATCTCGCGCACTGCATCATGAGGTAGCAAGCGAGTAAGGCGAACCTGGTCACCGGTAGGATGGAGGGGGGGGGGAACGGAAAAGGGGAGGAGAAGGAACGAGGTTAGGGTACACGGACTAGAGAAGAAGGGGAACAGCTCGACATTAAAATAGAAGAAAAGGGGGGAGGTGAAGGGGGGGGAGGAAAGAGAGCCAACCAGCTATGTCTCGTGGACCAAGTTATCAGTAAACTAAGCAACCGTCTGCTTATAGTGAACCCATGGCGCCCAAAGCTTAGAAAAACCGTCAAAGCGGTTCTCCACTCTCGCCGTCAGCTCCTCAAGCCTAAAAATGTCATCTACTTTAGCTAGCCACAAAGATTTACTAGGTGGAGTCTTGTCCATCCACAACGTGGGGATTACCAATTTAGCTGCCATCAGCAGTTGCGTACTAAGTTTAGATTTCTTGGGCACATATGTGGGGGTCGATAACCACAACAATATTAGTGGGGCCGTCAATAAGAATGTAGGGTCACAAATGGATCTGATACTCGCCTCAACATCTGTCCAAAACGTTTTTATCAATGGGCAATCCCACCAAAGGTGTGAAAGCGTTCCCAGGTCTCCATCACATCTCCAACAAGCGCCGGTCGGAGCCACCCCCCATTGGAACAGTAGGGCCGGAGTCTTATACCACCGGGTAAGTAATTTCAGTGAGTTCTCCTTCAGGCGGACACAGCGGGAGAAGCCGTGTGAACGGGCATAAATCTGGGACACCTCCTCATCTGTAAATGAGCAATGTAGTTCACGTTCCCATGCCTCCAGGTATGAGGTCCTTGGTATCTGTGGTTCCAGCACTCTTTCAGCGTACATGCGAGAGAGGGAGTTTCTTGGAGGGGTAGGCAACGAAAGTTGTTGTTCGAAAGGTGTACAATCCCGAGACAAGGGGTGCGTTCGCAGGAATTGATGACAAATCAGCCTAAAATGTTCAAGTTGAATGAAGTTAAGTTTCCTAGGCAGCATCAGTTCCTCCAAGTTCGCCGCAGAAGGAACAAAGCCTTGGGGGAATCGGAAGGAAATTGGCATGTCCAATCTGTTCCATAAGGAAACCATAACTGGGTCTACCAATGGGATGCCCACCGCCTTAGGCAAAAAAGCGGTCGGCATCAGCGGCGAGGGAAAGGGTGCCAGACGTGGGTCAGAGCTGCACCTCCACCATGTGGACAATGCGCTCTGGACCATGGGATTGTCCACCACACGATGAGGCATCAACGTCTTCGGGATCCAGAAGGAGGCCTTCTCCGCATATGACAGGGACTCCAGGTCAATCGCAGCCGAATCTGATTTGCCCTTCAGCTTGCAGTAGTCCAGCCACCGAAGCAGCTGGTTTGCTTCGTAATAAATCGACGGGTCCAGGAGGTTAATACCTCCCTGGGAGCGTGGTCTACGTAAGGTTTGATGTGAGATTCTGGGTCTCTTGTTATTCCACAGAAAATTCCTAAAAAGGCGGTTAATTTGCCGGAAGTACGTTTGTGGAACACATATCGGAGCCGCCTGCAAAAGATACAGAAGCTTCGGTAAAACGTAGGAGGTTAGGTAAGCTTTCCTTCCCAGCCAAGCCATACATGGGACCTTCAAAGAGATAAGTTGGGACTTAATGGAGGCCAACAATGGGGAATAATTCCGGTCGAAGATAGTACGTATCTCACCAGTTACCTTGATGCCTAAATAGGTAATCCCGGAGTCCGGCCAGCGGAAAGGGAAGAGATCCCGTAGTTCTCTTACCTTTGTCCCAGATAGGGTGACGTTCACTGCTTCCGATTTAGTGAAATTAATTTTAAAATTGGATATTGAGCCAAATACGGCAAATTTATCGAGGAGCAGGGGAAATGTTGTAAGAGGATCGGATAGAAAAAACAATAAATCGTCGGCATAGGCCGCGATGAGGTGATGTCGGCCACCTGCCACAATACCATGCGTTTGTAGATCCTGACGGACAGATTGCAATAGGGTTTCTATACAGAGGACAAACAACGACGGGGAGAGGGGGCAACCCTGCCTTGTTCCGTTGGCGATCCTGAACGACCGCGAGAAGGTCCCGTTGACTTTAACCGCAGCCTAGGGTTTCGAGTATAGCGAAAAAATCGCAGAGACGAAACTTGGTGGAAAGCCAAACTTGAGGAGAACCGCGCGCATGAAGGCCCAATCAACGCGGTCAAAGGCCTTCTCTGCGTCCGTACCCAGCATCACCAACGGAAGTGATCGGCGTCTCGCATAGTACGATAAACTAAGCACTCTATGGACATTGAACTTGCCTTCACGACCTGGGACAAACCCCGCCTGGTCGCGATGAATTAGGTTGGGGAGGAGGGCCTGCAATCGATTCGCCAATAGTTTTGCCCAAATCTTTAAATCTGCATTAAGCAGTGATATGGGCCTATAGCTTCCGCAGGCTGTAGGGTCTTTCCCCGGTTTCGGTATGACCGAGATGTGAGCCATCAGGGCCTGTAAAGGAAGCTCTGACCCACAAGCTAGGGCATTGCACCATTTCTCCAGATAGGGGACCAAAATCTCGCTAAACTTCTTATAATATAGAATGGGGAGTCCATCAGGGCCTGGACATTTCCCGGTGGGAGTCGACTTAATGGCGTTCAAAATTTCCCCGCTGGAGAATGGCGCGGTTAGAGACAACTTGTCCGAAGCAGATAACGTCGGTAACGTTAAGGAGTCGAGGAAGGATTGGACCGCAGTATCATGAGCAGCTGATTGTACTGAATCTCTGTCAGGGGTTAAATTATACAATTTCTCGTAGAACAAACTAAATTGTTCACCAATCTGTTGTGCAGTGAGGACCAGAGCCCCAGAATCATTCTTCACCCCCTGGATGGTACAATTATCCTGCGTCATTTTCGTATAAGATGACATCATACGTCCCCCTTTGTCACCGTATGCATAGAATTTCTGCTTGGTGTACAGCATTGATTTCGCGATTTTAATATTAAGAAAGCTTCGGAGAGCAGTCCGTGCTTCTATCAATTCATTCAGCGTCTGCCTGGCTCTCGTTTCCTTATGGGTCCGCTCCAGGGAAGTGATGCGCTGTAGGAGGGTACCAAGTTCCTGGAATCTTTTCTTCTTCATATAGGAGCCTAAGGCTATGAATTCGCCTCGGATAAAGGCCTTATGTGCCTCCATTAATGTTGGCAATGGCATATCGGCATTATCATTCTCACTAAAAAAGGTACGTAGCTTCGCGGCCAGATTAGTTACCGTAATCTTGTCATCTAATAGCGACATATTTAAACGCCAGTTGAAGCTGCAGCCCAGCTCCGCGGGTAGGGAAAGGGTCAGGTAAACTGGGGCGTGATCAGATACCGAGATACAGCCAATACGGGTTGCCGAGATGAAAGGTAGTGAATGCCGTGAAAGCAAGAAAACATCTATGCGGTGATAGGAGCCATGCACTGCCGAATAAAATGTATAATCTCTCTTGGCTGGGTGCACGACACGCCAAGTGTCTACCAGGGAAGCATCAGCTATGGACCGTTTGATTTTGGCCAATTTGGGGTACGACACCGAAGTACGCTGGTGGGATGTGTCCAGCAGAGGGTTCAGCGAGACATTGATGTCGCCCCCAAGGACCACAGTACCCTCAGCAAAAGCAGACAGGTAGGTGAGTACTTGAGGAAGCCACAAGGCCTGATCTACATTGGGGGCATAAATGTTAGCAATCGTTAATTTCATCGCACCCAGCGCCACCTTCAGAAACAAAAACCTACCCTCGCTATCCATCTGGTGTGCAATCACCTTGAAAGGTAATCCTCTTTTAAAGCCAATGCTTACTCCCCTGGAAGCGTGGGAACCATTACAGCTATGATGCCAGGAGGTGTACCGGAATCTAGTGAGGTTGGGGATCGCTTGTTCCTTGAAGTGCGTTTCCTGAAGGAGAACCACATCAGGTTTCTCTTTTTGTAATAAGCGAAAGACCTGGGAACGCTTCTGTGCAACGTTTAGGCCCTTGACGTTGAAGGTACAAAATGTCACCTTATCTCTAGACGCCATCAGAACGGCCGGTTACTGAGCAAAACTGGTGAAACAGATCCGAAAAAACAAAACTGGTGGCTCAGTGAGGAAGGAAAGTATGAAGGAAGAATAGGGAAGGGGTGAAGAGAAAGAGGAGTAACCAAAAGAACTCTGAACTTGAAAAAAGGAGCTCCTCAAAGATGGGATGCCAAAATGGGGAGCCCGCAAGCCCTGAAAAAATATCCAGAGCCCGAGGCATCTCCACTGAACATGCCTGAGGAGTGTCTGGATAGGTCTGATGCAGGCAATGGGCATCAGCCTAGTCAAACCGGGGGCGGTATAAAAAGAAAAACCACCCATAAGAACCTAGTCGCACCGCACCGTCTGCCTGAAGCAGGGGGTGCTGAGACAGGCAAACAGACAAGCTATGTTAGCAAACAAAGGAAAGATGGAGGAAAGATGGACCCCAGCCAACACTTGTAACTGAAGGCAGTTCATCTTCCTCCCGTCTCCACAGGGAGCGCCTGCGCGAGAAGGGAGGAGGGGGGGAGGGAGGGGAGGTGCGCGAGGCCGTCCAGTAATCTAACAGAACTGGCCAAGAGCACCAACCAAGGCACTGTAACACAGGGAGGGGGCGCCGTCTGGAGATGCAACCTAATCAGGGAGATCACGTCACGGAGAGGAAGGGGACTCGCGCATAAATGCAACTGAAATACAGGGGAATCAATATGCGTGTGCAGTCATTAGTCACTCTAAACCAGTTCAAGCGGCTGGTAAAACGTGATCAGTTGACGCGCAAATAGCAATAGTAGGACCCTCAGTATCTATGAATGTGCTCAAACAAGTAACAAACAAGAAAATGTGAACTGTGGGCTGTGGCGCGCCCAAAGATAGCAAATGGTCCCGCGCGCAAATGAACACGTGGTTCACGTTATGCGCGTGTAAATGTGGCTAGCGTTATGCGCGTGCAAATTAGGTGTAGCAATAGGCACACGGTAATGAACCATAACACTGTGACAGCAGTAAAACAACAGTGAATAGTTAACCCCTAAACTGTAAAACACATATTGCGCACTCAGTTAAACAGCAAACCCCAAAAGAAAAATAACAATAACAACCACTGGTAAGCAGCAGTACTAGCAGGAGGATGAAGTCCATGGCATAGATAGGAAGAACAGCAATGAATGTGTGTCACTCACCGGGCCACTGCGAGCAAGGCAAATAGACTTTGAGGAGCCCTGCAGCCCCAGTCAGGAGAAGCAGCAAACAGCCAACTTCAGGCTGATGCAGAGGGTCCTCGCCTGCCGCCGGAGAATAAGAGGGACCTAAAAGAAAAACTCCTCTCCCTGAGTGTCCGGGTCGATGGGCTCATTGTGAGTGAGGCTCACCAAATAAAGAGCAGCACAGCAGACGGAACTAATGCCGGCAACCTTCACTCTATTTCAGCGGTGTCCCGTCGCCGACTTCTTGCAGACTTATTCTTCCTTTTGGGGGTGCTCCAAATGTCCACGGCAGGCAACTGTGGCAGGTCCTCTTCATCAGGAATCGGCAGCCAGGACGGAACTTTTACTGGAGGGATGTCAAGCTTAGTCCAGGCCTGTGCCAGATCATCAGGATGGCGAATTGAGACTTTAAGAGTTCCTTTAAGCACCAGAATCCCAAAGGGGAACTGCCATCTGTAAGGCAGGTTGTGGGTCCTAAGATGATCCAAAAGAGGTTTAACCAGACGCCTCTTTGCTAGTGTCGCCGGCGATAGATCAGGGTAAAAGTCCACGGTATATTCACCCAGAGTTGGGGAGCCCTTCTCCCGTGCAGCAGACAGGACTGCGGCGGTATCCACATAGCGTAGGAGTCCACATACTACATCCCTGGGAGGATTACCCTCAGCTGGTCGTGGTTTCAGGGCACGATGGATCCGTTCTACTTCAATATTCTGCCCCCGTTCAGTGCCAAGCAAGGAGGAAAAGAGAACTTTGGCAGTGGATTCCAGGTCTTCACGCTGCACAGACTCAGGTAAGCCTTTCAGACGTAGATTAGATCGTCTGTTTCGGTTCTCCAAGTCCTCCAGCTGGAGGATTGCAGTATTCAAATGTCGATGCTGTGACTGTAGCTTAGTCTTAGAGACATGGCTGTAATGCAGGACGGCCGCATGGCCAGTTTCCAGGGCTTCCACTCTGTTACCCATCTTAAGTAATTCCTGCTTTATATCTTGCAAATCTGCACGGATCGGAGCATGTGTCTGAACGAGCAGCTTCTTTAAGTTACGCATCGTCAGTTGTTCTGAACCTGATGAACGGTTCTTCAGGGCTCTCCCATCATCAGTGGAGTCACCTTCACAGTCTGTGTCAGTGGCGGGAACCGACGCCATGTCTGGTAGCTGGGAGCCTGAGGTAGCTGAGCCTTTCAGCAGGAAAGCCTCCAGTCCCCGCTGTGTTTTTGGGGTCTTAGTGTTCCTGGGGGTGCACCCAGTATTAATCTTGTCAGATTTGCCCATCACCAGCAGTTAGAAAGCAGATAGACGCTTAGGCAGGATACAGTGTGGAGAGGAGCTGTGGCTCAAGCCTCCTTCTCCATGCACGTCCAGGCTCCGCCCCCCACAATTTCTCTTTACTGTAGGTCTCCAAGGAGATGAGTGTAAAAGAGTTGGCACTTGATAGATAACTCATTAAACAGTGATAATAAGCGCAGCCGGATGCAGGTGTAATATATGGTAATTATTATAATGCAGCCACTAACTACACAACACAATAAAAGTATATGGTAAATAATTATTACTGCAAAATCCCAAAAATCTGGCACCCACTGGAACCATGGCATCCAAAAACAAGAGCCCAGGAGATATGAGTGATTGCCCTGGATACAAATCTAAGACTGTAACAATCCAGTAAGGACGGTTACAGCATACCTGTCATTTCAGGTGACTTTTCAGAATAAGATGATGTATGTGCACATGAGAAATAACACTGTCTTGCGATTACGTTACTTGTATCCGGCTTTTTTCATCATTTTTCTTCTCTGTCTATACCTCTAATTTTCAGTTGTCTCTGAGCTAGTGGGTGCAGACTGGCTGTTGTGATTTCTGCCATACACAGCACACACAAACATGAGGGATTCCTTCCTCTCTTGTCTCTACTTAGCACATGTTCAGAAGCAGCATAATGGAGGACATTATACAGCACTACTGAGCAGTGTAGATGTAAATATGGCGCTGGAATGAGAAACATTTGTTAGAAAACAGAGGCAAAGGTCTGAATGTCTCTGCTTCTTATCCTTCATACACATTAGACTAACGTCTGCTGAATCAGCCGATATCAACAAGTTTGGCCAACAGTCCAATGTGTATGCGAATACCGGCCGACTGTCAGGAGAGGTGTCGATTGTGGACGTCCAATTTTGGATTGATGATCGTATAGTTCTCTAGGAGATAAGACCCCGGCTGCCAGTGGCATTCTCATAGGGAACACTGTAGTGCTAGCCCAAGGGAGCGGTCCTGTATATGGGAGAGATGACTGCTGTTCAATCATCATAGCCGTCTGATGTGTATTACCGACTTTGCTCCCTCATTTTCCATAGACTACAATAGGCAGCTTTAATCTGGCCTTTTGGTGACCTGACCATCTGTTTTGTTTTGAGCCGAATGGATTTTTAGCAGTTTTACAGAATGAGTGATGAATTTAGGAGGCTCAGGGAAGCGGGGAAAAGTGACTCATAAATGGAGAAACGAGCAAATTTTTGTGATATGCTATATTGCAAAGTTTTGCTTGTTTTATTGATTTTATGAAATTTTGCTAAAACGACATTGACCATTTCACTGCATCTTAAAAAATTTTTCCATTACTTTGGAATAATAATGAGGAATCCTAGTTTAAAATCCAGGATTGCAGTCAGCCAAAACCTGTAATCTGACCCCACCGGTCTGGCATTTTTGCCTTCATTGTTTTGCCCATTGTAGACTATTCTATAGCACTCCGTGGATAAATAAGGGTTCTAATGTAATTGTAGACTTGTGTTTTCAGGTGCAAAACAGTGAAAACCGTGAAGGAATCCTCTTCTTCTCCATAGAGCCTTAGGTTATAGAGGCAGCATGCTTGTATTATATACGCCTTCAATGACATCCCGCAGGTGATTACTTCTTGGATACTTTTCCATTAAAGACTTAGGCTGTAAAGTTTATAGCAGACTTTGCTGAATGCCTTGGGATTAGCTTGCAGCCCTCGTTCTCTCATCTGTACCAGTAGTCAGCCCCGCACAGGCGTAGGTGGGCTAGGTGTGAGGTCCCGATACCTTCAGATGAACATCTCCTCAATAAAAAGCCCTTGCATCCTGCAGAGAAGAAGGGGGCGGCTGACAGTCCACGGCTGCTTGGCTCTCAGACACACAAACCAGGGCTGGAAATATCACTGCTGCTCATGAGGGGAATTTAACACGGCAGTAAAAAGAATAGAACAGATGTCACAGCCGCCTGAAATTCTTCAACTACGCCGAAGAGAGAAATGGGGACTGATTGTCCATTTATTTATTATTTAATTTGTGTCAGCGTTGCGATCATTGGGACAAGAGAGGAGAGGATGGCTCAGTCCAGGCTGATAGAGAGATTTGTCTGAAATCCTCCTGCGAATCAGCCATTTCTCTGACGGTAATAGAGGATGAAAGATATTATTGTGCCACTATTTCAGGAGGCTGAGAGGTGTAGTTGGCTTATTTACGCCATCAGTATGACCTCCAGCATTCAGCGAATATTAAGCAAATGTGTACACGTGTACCTGGTTTATCAGAGGTGGGTAGAGCAGGTGCGTATGTGGTGACCTTCCTCCTATCCAGCTTGCAAAGATCTCAGAGGCTGTACCATTCGGTCAATCAACCCGACCTCCAGATTATACACATGTACCATTATAAGGTTGTTTTGGTTAGGTAACCCCTGGGTTATGTCACTTTGGGGCTATATAGCAATGAAGGGGTTCCTAATCCAATGACCCCCCCCCAATATAAGGTAAGTAAGCTCCGATTTGTATTATTCTCCGCAAATGTTCAGGAAGGAACATTCATTTCATTGTCACTTATACACCTGGTAGTAATCAGCCTTGGCTAATTGCGCCTTTTATGCAGCCTACAAAATGTTGTTGTCGCCTTCACATTTTCCCGTGTAAAACAAGAAATGTTCTACCGACCATGGGTACACTATCCTGGGACCGATCAGTTGTATTTAACAATTGTTTGTCCCCATAAATTTTGCATTGACCTGCCTTTAAATGAGTGACAATCAACTTGTCACATCGATCAGCTCTTATTCAGACGGGAAGTCTGCTGTGTAAGTGCATCTTTTTTTTATTATTATTCCGTGACCTTCTTGTACAGTAATTGCCGAAAGTGTAGACACCCTTGAAATTGTTCCAGAAAATGAAGTAATTCTCCAATAAAATTATTGCAATTAGCCAAATTTTGTTATACACATGCTATAACACAAAAGAAAAATAACAAGTTAGACCTAATTTCACACAAAACCTCAAAAATGGTCAGGACATTGTTGGCACCTTTCCAAAATTGTAGGTAAACAACTTTGATGCATGTGATGCTCGTTCACACTCACCTGTGGCAAGTAATAGGTGTGGGCAATATGAAAATCACACCTGAAACCAGATGAAAAGGGGAGAAGTTGACTAAATCTTTGCATTGTTTCTGTGTGTGCCACAATAAGCATGGAGAACAGAAAGAGGATAAGAACTGTCTGAGAACTTGTAACCTTGAGATTATTGATATTGTTCAATAATTTTGGTTCTCAAATCCATCTCCAGAGATCTTGATTATGTTGTGCACTATGGGCAAATGTACATCAAGAAGTTTACAACCCATGGCACTGTAGCTAATCTCCATAGATGTGGACGGCATAGAAAATTTTCAATTTCAAGGTGCCAACACTTTCCTCCATGACTGTATGTCATTATAGCAGTCTGGTCCTCACAAAAGTGGACAGCTCATTCTAACATGAAAATGAGAAAACCACCACCCTTTTCCTAAAATACTGTGTTTGGTGTGGGGTGACATTTTTGCCCCCATTGAAAAAGTCGCAGTTCATAAATCTGGCTTAAACCTTTTTTGCATAGTTAACTAGGCCGGCTTTGCACTTGCTGTTAAAAAGTGTGGGATTGTAAAACAGCAAAAAGTTGTAAATTTTCTGTAAATATATCCCAACTGTCTTGATACATTTCCCCTCTACTGGAGGAACTTTCTACCCCCTGACCCTCTAACTACCCACTGATCTACAACCACCCTCCTTATTTCATGGCAATGCCCATGTCACTACGATCACATAGGCGGACAAGTCACTTTCTCCCGCAAGGTCAGCACACTCATTTCCTAATCTTCATGATATAATTGACTACAGTCCATCTTGTCCTCCACCCCTATAGATATAAAGTAGTTCTGTCACTTGCTCATTATCACCTTGAGTTCTTTGGCATCCATCTTGCTGACATTGGGTTGGATGATGGGTATTTTCATTTCTACATCTCTACATTGATACGCCAGTTTCCAGTTCTGCTGCATTAGTTTGCGCCTGTGTCAATACGCAGTAATAAATATTTTCGTGCCGTTGAGCTTTGAAGGTCTTTTCATTTTAAATGATTTTTTTAAATTTATTTCCATAAGATTGTGGTTTATAATGATCTAATGGAGAGAAGAGATGAGATGTAACTCCGGAGAATGATACGCTTCTCCCGGTGATGTAATGATGTTAATTATCTGTCTTTTGTCTTCCTGGGGTTATTTAGGTTTATATTTATTTCTATTACCTCCTGTGTGAAGAATAATCGGTGCCGTGCCGTTTATCACAGCGGAATGAATGTTCTGCTTCCGTATATTGAAGTTACTATTTTATCCTAAATAATTAATGCGTAACGGCACAATAACTTATATTACCAGCATTTATCGAGATCCTGACTCATAGTGTGAAGCAAGATGTCGTTACTTATTGCTTTTTTTCTGCTTTATTTCTAAATGACTGGTTTCCGTTGACTTCACAACGCTGCTCTTTCTCTCTTCCTTACATACTGACTTATAGGCAAGTAACATTGCTTACCTATCTTTACGCTACTTCATATGTCGAGAATAAATAATTATTGACTCTAAACCCCGATTTTTGACCACATGAAATTTGAGCAGAACTTTGATGTGGTTACAAATACATTAAGCAGAGCTTAAAAAAAAAAAAAAAAAACAGAAAAAGGAGTTAGGCCGGGTCACATTTGTGATAAACTCGCACGAGTCTCGCATCTCAATACCCGGTACTCGGGACCGGTGTGTGCAGCTGCATGTATTTGTATGCTGCTGAACGCTCCAATCCGAGTGCCGGCGGCAGTGTCGGGTATTGAGGTGCAAGACTCGTGCGAGTTTCTCGCAAGTGTGACCCCGGCCTAATAAAGAGGATACATAAAGGGGAATTTTCACCACTTTGAGCATGTTAGCTGTCCACATCATAGACTAGTGGCTGCAAAGCTGAATAAAACATTTATTTATTTTTTATTTATCCTTTCTGTTGCTGAGATATTAATTTGTAAGGTTAAGGGTCTAATTTATGATAAGCCCAACGGGACATTACCAGAGATGTTTCACACGGAGCATGTACTTATTACCCTGTATGACGATGAACAATCATAAACAGGCAGCAGCAACAGAGGAACAAAAGCAATCCCCAGAGTAACGTAGAACAGGCTTTCTCCTGTGTTAGACATGTAATGAGTGACACTGGATGCTGCTTCTCCTTACTGTGCTCTATTCCCAGCACTATGGTCTGAATGCAGAGCTGTGTGTGATCAGACTATGGTATGATTAGTAGAACTTCTTCAGCTTTCATCTCACAGCAGAGACTGTTGCAGGATACTTTGGAGCTGAGCTTTGCCTCATTACAAACACCTCTACCATGCAGTTCTGTTATTAGAGTGCTGCGGCACCATTCCAGCCTCTGGTCTCCATCTGATGACGCTGTGGGTTGCTTTACTGGTGGAACCAGATGTGTGACCATTTCTCTATAGTGTCCCAGGAGACATTTTTCAACACAAGAATTCCAGGCTGCATATTGCTGGTGCTACTGTGAGCAGCCTGCATGGCCTAAACATGCTCCCATGGCCTACAGTCTCCGGACTTATATCCCATCTAGCACATCTGGGACGTTATTGGTTGGCGATAACACAGGAGCTGCCAGCAGCGGATGTTGATGATTTGCTCAAGTGCATTCAGCAGCATAACCTTCCTCAGACGACCATTAATAACCTCAGTGATAGCAGCAGAGGCTGGAAGTGCAGGGATTTATGCACAAGACTTCGACTCCAGACTAACTAAATCCAGTTTTGAAAATTTTTCTTTTCCTTCTTGATGTTGCAATTTTAATGTCAAGGAGGGTAATTTTCTTACCCAACACGGAACATTTTGTGTACAAATAAGGCTTCTTGGCTGTATAATGCTGTGCGTTTACATTATTTCCTCCTCCTTTGTCTATTTTCTCTACTATGTGAGCCAGTACATTTATGTATATCCCCCCCCACATACGGACCATACATATAGGCTTGTTCAATTACTGAACCCTCTCTGTACAGTATAATAAATGTGTGTAATATCCAGTAGCGATTACTGGGTCCGCTAATCTCAAGGTTCTCTCATTCTGTTTTTTTGCCAGCCTTTGTAGACTTTTATATTTCTCTTCTTTTCTCTTCTGTGCTGTCACTGAGAGCAATAACCTCACTTAGTGCGGGATTGAGATAGTATACCTCCATTACAACAAAGGATTTTTTTTATTTTTATGGCTGTTATTAATCATAGAATCATAGAATGGTAGAGTTGTAAGGGACCTCCTGGGTCATCTGGTCCAACCCCCTGCTCAAAGCAGGATTCACTAAATCATCCCAGACAGATGTCTATCCAGCCTCTGTTTGAAGACTTCCATTGAAGGAGAACTCACCACCTCTTGTGGCAGCCTGTTCCACTCATTGATCACTCTGTCAAAAAGTTTTTTCTAATATCTAATCTGTGTCTCCTCCCATTCAGTTTCATCCCATTGCTTCTAGTCTTTCCGTGTGCAAATGAGAATAAAGATGATCCTTCTACAATGTGACAGCCCTTGAGATATTTGTAGACAGCTATTAAGTCTCCTCTCAGTCTTCTTTTTTGCAAGCTAAACATTCCCAAATCCTGTAACCGTTCCTCATAGGACATGGTTTGCAGACCGAACACCATTCTGGTCGCTCTTCTCTGAACATGCTCCAGTTTGTTGATGTCTTTATTATATCATAAAGAGACGTAAAGATATGAAATATTTTTCTGCTTAGCTCCTTTCAAAATAGAGAAGTGACCCCTGGGGCCCTAACCATTGTGCTTCAGTTTTTAATTAAACTCTCTGTAACTGGTTACTTATTACAGGTTTTGCTAATTTTGCTAATTTTGCATTTGTTGTATTTTCTAAGGGAAGTGGGCATCATACTATGTGCTACGGAGATGGTCTTTAGTGCTGGGGGCATTTTGCGACTCATTTCCAGCTCGAAAATCATATCTAAAGATGTGTTTTGTTTTTTTGAACTTAAACATAATTACTCCTATAATTGAATTAGGAAAAGTGCTCAATCTAAGATATTGGTGGTCTTGGCAGCCTTATTTCTGGCTTTAGCTTCAGAAAAGGGGGCCAGCTGACTTATTTAAGCCAGCCCCCTTCATCATCATGGCTGATTTAACGACAGAGAATGGCCGGCTGACTGCTCATTTCAGTAGCTAAGCCAGCCTAATTTTCTAGTAATCAGCCTTGGTGGGTAAGGGGGCTGGCTTAGCTACTGAAATGAGCCAGTCGGCAGGCTCAATCTATAAATTGGGTAGTCTTCTGAATTTGTGCCCTTACAGTTCTTTTGTGCTTATATTTGCTGTGAATTACGGGCTGAGTTCTGCTGTGTGCGGGGACTGGGACATGTAAGTTCTACACTATATTTTACCCTTAGGGTAGTAAGACCCGGGTGGATTATTGACAATAAATGGGATTAAAATCTAATTTGCAGAAAAAATGCCTTATTTATTTTTAAGAATTCAGTGTGCATATCCCCAGGAATGACCAAGCTGAATTCCTCCTATGCAGATTGGTAATAAAAAAAGAGACGCTCATTTATGTCCTAAGTTTAGTGTCTTGAGTTCTGAATCTCAGTGTTCTGTAGTAGAACACAAGCTGCACCATAATTACCCAACTGCCTGCAATAATTTCATTTCAGCATTTTATGTTCAGAAACAAACCTGCAGCAGAAAGCTTTGTGTTTATTCATAAAATCCCGCAGCAGACGGCAAATTGAGCCCATTTCGGAGGCGGCTACAGGAAGTCTTTTTCGGACATGGTGGAGCCTTTCCCTAACGAGCGCAATAATAATTACATCTAAAGCGGGCACAGTCCGGATTGCCGAGGCGGAGGATGATATGATGGGGGAAATAAAGTGACATTTTTTTGATTATATGTTTATGATGGAAAACCATATCTGTCCACTTTATCCATCTGTTTATGAAACCTTAACCCCTTCACGACATCCGCCGTACATGTATGGCGCGCGTCGGAAGCAGGTGTATGGAGCGGGCTCATGCAGCGAGCCCGTCCCTTATCCAGCAGTTGATCTATTACAACCAGGACCTTCCACTAACAATCACTGGTGGAGATTGCACATGTAAACTCAGCTCTGCTTTCATTTTTTAGTTGCGCGCCTGTCGTAGCTTTTTTCCCCCCATCATTTGGAGACGTGGTGAAGGTGCAGCTCTGCTTGAGTTTAGGTGTACATTGCACTTTGTCAGGAATAACGAAGTAGTCGATGGCAGCAAATACGTGATCCTGACAGCTGGTTGTCGCCTCTAGACAGCTGCACTTGCAACATTTTATTCTTCGTATCATGGGCTCAGAACCAAAAATGTCTATTTTTTTTTCTTAATACTGCAAAGGCTTCCCAGCGAGACCCATTACAAAAGCTACAAATCCTCTCTCTCTGGGTATGCATAGGAAGTAGTTCTCGGGTCAGGACCTCAGCTTAAAATCTAAATCTGCCGCGGCCCAGACTGCGGAAAAACTTTTCTCACTACAAAGGAGATCAGTAAAAGTTTATGGATTTAGGTTGACTGATGCCGGATTAGTGATGTAAGCGCGTGTGTAAATGATGGGAACATGACAGTTTACGGATGATTTTAAAGGATAAGGAAATGCATTTTCTGAAACATTAATTCTACTTCATGCAGATTATTCTGAGCCTTCCCCTCTCATTCTGGGACTGGCACTGACTGTGGAGGCAATCACAGGGCTTTGTTGGCTGCTGTCTGCAAGCGATCATTGGGTAAAGAAACCCTTCGCTGTCTTTGTTGTGCTGTTTGTCTCATGTAATGGTGCGATTGCAGGAATCAGAAGCCAAGGTTTTGTTGGACAACAAAGGAGCCCTCCAGTAGTGTAAGGGCGCAGCTCTGATCCTGCAGAACGTCAAAGGAAACTGTCAGCAGGTGGAGAGACACTCGTTCACCACGTTTGTAGGGTAAAAACATTGACCTGTGGCCATTAAATGACTGCTGATCAGCTACATTGTTTGCTGATCGGTGGTCATTTAATAGCCTGATGTTTAGATAATAGCTAATATAATCGCTCTGCGCAGATGAATATTATTAGTCTCGGCAGCTCATATTCTGTTTACACGGGATGGCGTGCTGCTCGTTCGGCTGGTGATCACACTGGCCGATTATAAAGGAGCGTTCTCAGGAATACCCCTTCCTGAAAATGGGCCAAATGCCACATAATGTCTACAAGGACCAAATATTGGCGACATGCTCTATATTGTAAGGAATGTGTTATCACATTGCCTATTGGTTAAATCAGGGTTTTGTCAAATTTATTGTAAAAAAAAAAAAAAAAAAAAAAAGATTTTTTTTATTTCCATGTAAAACCCCCCCAGTCATCTTGTCATTTTTAGATTGGCTAATTCCTGTTTTGTAAGATGAGTTTTCAGTAATCTCATTACCAATGAAGACAAGATTACAGTCATAGTGAACACCTCTATATACAGTAGATAACACAGGTTGTACCATTCACAATAGGTGATGGCACAGCTCACCTCCTCCTCCTGTACAATGACTGATAACACCTCTATATACAGTAGATTACACAGGTTGTACCATTCACAATAGGTGATGGCACAGCTCACCTCCTCCTCCTGTACAATGACTGATAACACCTCTATATACAGTAGATTACACAGGTTGTACCATTCACAATAGGTGATGGCACAGCTCACCTCCTCCTCCTGTACAATGACTGATAACACCTCTATATACAGTAGATTACACAGGTTGTACCATTCACAATAGGTGATGGCACAGCTCACCTCCTCCTCCTGTATAATGACTGATAACACCTCTATATACAGTAGATAACACAGGATCCACCATTCACAATAGGTGATGTCACAGCTCACCTCCTCCTCCTCCTGTACAATGACTGATAACACCTCTATATACAGTAGATTACACAGGTTGTACCATTCACAATAGGTGATGGCACAGCTCACCTCCTCCTCCTGTACAATGACTGATAACACCTCTATATACAGTAGATTACACAGGTTGTACCATTCACAATAGGTGATGGCACAGCTCACCTCCTCCTCCTGTATAATGACTGATAACACCTCTATATACAGTAGATAACACAGGATCCACCATTCACAATAGGTGATGTCACAGCTCACCCCCTCCTCCTCCTGTACAATGACTGATAACACCTCTATATACAGTAGATTACACAGGTTGTACCATTCACAATAGGTGATGGCACAGCTCACCTCCTCCTCCTGTACAATGACTGATAACACCTCTATATACAGTAGATTACACAGGTTGTACCATTCACAATAGGTGATGGCACAGCTCACCTCCTCCTCCTGTATAATGACTGATAACACCTCTATATACAGTAGATAACACAGGATCCACCATTCACAATAGGTGATGTCACAGCTCACCTCCTCCTCCTCCTGTACAATGACTGATAACACCTCTATATACAGTAGATTACACAAGTTGTACCATTCACAATAGGTGATGGCACAGCTCACCTCCTCCTCCTGTACAATGACTGATAACACCTCTATATACAGTAGATTACACAGGTTGTACCATTCACAATAGGTGATGGCACAGCTCACCTCCTCCTCCCCTCAAAAATGCTTTTGCTAGAATTAGAGCATGCTCCTATAGCGCTTCTATGCAAACAAATAGGTTTGTTGTCAGTCTATGTATGCCAATGTCCATGTGAAAAACAGGAAGTATGAGTCTAACATTAAAGGGAACCATTAAAGGTTTGGACGATATGAGATGCGGCCACTGGCTTTCAGGGCTGATATACAGTATTATAGAATCCTGTATATCTGCCCCCAACCCGACCTGGAAGAACTGAAAAAGAACTTTTATTATACTCACCTGCGGGGTGGTCTGGTCCGATGAGTGTCGCAGGTCCAGCGCCTCCCATCTTCTTGCGATACCGCCCTCCTTTTTGGTTCGTGTGGATGATGCATCATGCACCTTGGCATCATGCTCCTGCGCAGACGTACTTATGTGCCCTGTTGAGGGCGGAGCAAAGTCTTGCAGTGCTCAGGCAATGGGAAAGGTCAGAGAATCTCAGCGCCTGCGCACTGCAGGACTTTGCTCTGCCCTCAACAGGACACATAAGTACGTCTGCGCAGGAGCGCGATGCCAAGGTGCATGATGCATCATCCACACGAACCAAGAAGGAGGGCGGCATCCCAAAAAGATGGGAGGGGCCGGACCAAGATCAGTGACACCCCTTGGACTGCCCCGCAGATGAGTATAATAAAAGTTATTTTTTTTCTCTTATCGGTCGGATCGGGGGCTTATCTACAGCATTATAGAATTCTCTATATAAGCCCTGAAAGGCGGAGGCTATAACTAGTATCTGCCAAACCTGGTGACTGGTTCTCTTTAAGCCTAGTTTCCAGTGGGAAAATTGCAAGATTTTTTTTAGAATTAAGGATCTATGCCTTTAAGAAGAATTTAGATGCCTAGGGATAACCCAGAGTCCATGGAGCATGCTGAACAAATACAGGGTTACAGCTGAGTGAACCTTCACAAACAAAAGACACAGAACCTGAGATGTGAGCTCCTGTTGTGTAATCCTCTGAGAATGACAGGAAGGGTCTGTATTACAGTGGAAAGGGAGACTCTTCTGCTTCCTAGGTGAGGAGGAGGAGGATGAATGGCAGCCTGTGTCATCTCTCTTAACAGTCAGATAATCCCCTGATTTATCACTGATCCAAACCTTCTGAAATTTTCCATGTTGATCTTCAATATTTTGACAAGGTGGTTTAACCTTTCTTGAAATCCAGAACAGGAGCAATATCCCCCGAAGCTTCTGAGACAGAAAAGGAAATTGAACAAAGACCTTGAAGTCTTTTTATACATAAGGACTAGTGGATGTATTTCTCCCCTAAAAATTCCCTTTTTTATTCAGACGCTTTCCATATTCTAAGAACATCCTGAAGGCAGGTCGGTGAATAGAATGCGCTCGTCTGCCTTGTCCTCCTTACCTTCTGTAGAAAAGCCCTCTGAGCTCACCAGTCATAAGGCGTTAACATTGTCATGTCCTTGAAGTGATTAAAGTTTACACAGGGATTATCCTGTACCACAAACCCCAAAATGAACCATTGGGAAATGAAAAGTGAACAATCAAATGCATCCGGATAAGTAACAATGAAGGGATTTGAGGTGGTCACAGACCGCCATGATTACAAACAGGACTAGTACAACTTTGACCTTGATTACCTTGGTCTCTTTATGGTCCTGTTCACACTGTAGAATGATATTAATTGTAAAAAATAGTGGATATCAGATTTTACTTTATGCTGCTGCCTACTACAAAAAGGCAGTGACCAACACAATTATGTCACTTCTGTTTTCTACATTTTTCATCCTATAGTATGCAGTATGCGGCCAGCAAAGAGTCTGATGTAAGGGCAGGAGTCCGGCATATTTATGAGCTGTAGGCTATACCCCCCAGCCATTGTGGAAATGGGACATGTGCTCACAATGCTTTTTTGTTTTAAAGACCGGGACCTTCGATTAAAGGAGGTTTCCACGCACTAGCATCACATGTTGTCACGTATATTTATAATGGGATTCTACATATAAGCTACTGATTGCTGCGTCATTAAGCTTAATTTGCCCCGAGCCAAAAAAAACCCATCTTTTAAACTGCAACAGGCTTCAGTCTAATGTGATTTCTCAGCTGGACACCAGAATACGTTTATGTTACAGTAACTGCTGTACATGTTTCATCGGTGTGACCTTCAGGCTTCTAATGTCACAAGATCAAACCACTAAAGCTGGTGCACGCATGTCATGTGGAGACTGCACATGCCATTATATCTCTCTTCTATGTGCATACGGGGCATTAAAATTTCAAGGCAAAGTTAAATTTTATTGCTCCCTGGTTCTCCATGTTATAAGGTACTGTGGTGTGCATCTACCTAATGTAGGTTGTGAATGCAAGTCTATAACTCGGCCACCAGGGGGCACAAGACCAAAATAAAGCCACAGCGTAAAAATTATCAGAACTAGTACAATGGAAGGGTAGACAGCGATCGATCCTAAGCATGCTACCCCCGTACCAGTTTTGATAAATCTCGCCCATTGATTTTGAAGCTGCATCCTGTGTTACAGGCTGCACTGCTGTTCGGTGATGTCTGGCTGCATTGCAGGATTTGGATCATGCGCACCAATCCCACCATACATTACCAGTATTACAACTATAGTTCATGCCCCATTCGATGACTGTAATATAATTCTAATTTGCCGAATGCCATATAATGAATCCTGCAGTGACTGAACCAGACAGAAAACGGCCCCTGTACAAGAGCAGTATATGGGCCCTTTGCAGTCCAATAGCTTATCCTAATGCACAATCCCACCTGCTTTGCCTTGGTAGTGGCCCCCTTACCTCAGCACATGTTGCACCAATGAAATGTCCACTCCTGGACTCCTGCTACCACTGAAACTGATTACTAGCATTAACGTTCATCTTTGAACACCGTTACACAAACTGTATGTAAGGTATTTACGTAGACAGTAGAGTAATTTTGAGGATACATTCCATTATTCATCTGGTGCTGATTTCCAGCTGCAGCCTGCTATACTCAAGAGCTGCACTCCGAATTCTGCTTCTATCTAATGGAGACTGTCTACAGCTTGTTGACAGACACACCCCTAGCAATGGAGTGAAGGCCGCGCATGCACACGTGACGGGGCTTCAGAACACTGGTCTTATAGATAAGGGATAGTTTGATTTTTACAGAATAAGAATAGACTTCAGGAATAAAGTATCCTGTCTATTAATTCAGAACGCCTTCGTTGGGCATTTACGTCTTAGCACTGAAGAAGATCAGAGCTTGCCATGACCTCAGCAGGTAGCTAGTGCTCTACTGCCGATCCACCACACAACCCCGAATGCCCGGGCGTCCTCGCATCCAGGCAATGAACTGCCCTTGTCAAAGTCACGGCGTCTGTTGAGCTTGTCTATATGCTAATATGAGATGTGACAATAGAGACTAAGTGAAAGGTGTTTAAGTGGAAACCATAAGAATATGCTGACAGCATCTGCAAACTAATGATGTTAATTAATGATATTCCCATGGACGAGTCCGGTACAGACAGGATGGGAAGTCGAGAGAACAGACTCTGTTATTTCCGCCTTCCTTACCAGATTCTTGCTGAATATAAATTAAGAGTAGAAAATGTCAGACTAATTAGGAAACCAAAATAACTTCACGTGGATGAGAGGAGGCGAGGAGCCGTCTTCTCTGGACACAGTTTAAAGGCAATCATAGACTCTGTCCATTCACTTAATGTAATGCAAAAAATGCATTCTGTACATATATATAAAAGAAAAAGTTACAGTGAGGAAAGGTTCTAGTTTTTTTCCCATTTGCACAAGATCAACACTTATACTTTTCTCCTTGTTTCCATTTTTACTTTGAACTGCTGTGAAGTCTGTCCCGATCCCTGTGACCAGAGAATAGGGAGAAGTTGAGAATTCGTGTCCCAAAGCGCTTTACACTCCTGGGGTGAGTGACCATTAGCAGGTAGAGATTTTAGTGTGACTTTCCATCTTTCCAGAATTACACAAAAGCTCAATTTGGTCACGTTCTTCGATCCATATCATTGCCTTGGTGATGTCCAGATGTGATTTGCATCTACAGTATGTGTAATGCAAAAATTTACTTAACTACATAGTCCAATGTTCAGCTCAGGCTATATTGCCTAATATAAGTGAACAAACATGCGCTTAAGTCACACAATGCAACGTTTGCCCGATTTATTAGTAATGTCATCTGAAATTTTTTTTTTTATGTAAAACTATGTAAAAGTGATTTTTTCTTAATTTTACATTTCATAATCTATATTTTTTAAATTTTTTAGTATTAAAAATAACGTGTGATAAAGCATCCAGTTACATAGTAATTACCATCTTAGGAAGTGATGGCATTTCACATTATATAAATGGGGTTCTGATCTCTGGCACCTCCCCGATCTAAAGGAAAATGGGTTTAGCCATGTATCTGCCTTACTGTTTTTCCATAGATATTGGCAGCATGGCTCCTCCAATATTCCCTTTCCATAAAAGTCAGTGGAAACATATTTCAAATATGTACAAACAATAGTATCACATCACACAATTGGCTGTCAATGGCCATGACATGGGTGTGTGGTTTTCCATGTTGGCCAAACACCTTGTGTCATTTTGATGGGGTTGTGTTGTGGGAGCTATATCATAAAGCCATAGTCATCAACCTATGGATCTTGGGATATGCTGGGAGTTGTAGATTCATCATAGCCAGACTACTGGGACTAATGGGTTTACTAATGATTGAGAGTCACAAGTTAGAAATCGCTACCATAACGCTACAAAATTGTACTAATCCTCGAATCCTCTCCCAACACTTGCAAATGTTGACACTTGTTTTGCCTTTTCTCTTGATTGTCGGTACATTTTTTTCGCTTTTGTAAAGGAACCCTGTTGTGCTTATTGCTCACATCCAACGTGAGCAACCAAAGACAAATTAAATTAGTTTTCTCTTTGAAGCCATCATGAATAATTACTATGTGTAATTGCTCCGCGCAGCGAGTGCAAGAGATGAATCTCCAAAATGAGGTTACGTTGCGTCAAACCTGGCCGTGGCGCCATAAATTTCCGATGTAAAAATCTGCACAGGGGCCAAGTGACAAACCAGACTTCGGTCAGATTTGTAATTTTTTTTTCTTCGCAGCCAATCTATAAATACTGTAGGACACAGTCTTATATATGCCTTCTCCACCACGCTGCTGCTGATTTACGTATCAAAATTCATAATTAGCCTCAGTGCATTATTCAGAGGCGAATGCCAGATTTATTCAATGACAAATAAAGTGTGGGGGAGATCCATTATTTATAATGAAATAGCACTGGAGCAGTTATTAAAAATCTATGATATACACGATTCCCCGCAGCGACACCTCCCACAATTTCTTTAATTTGTTTTCCAATTATATTGCAAAACTCCCGGCGTGACGTGACTCTGTGCTCCTGGCTCTCAATTAGCCCGTCTGAATCGAGATTTCGCTGTTTACTAATGCCGTGCCAGCTGATGGACAGGTCGGCAATGGTGGATGCTGTGCCTACCATCTGGGGACCAAATGAAGGGAAACGCGTGGTGTTGTAATTATTTTCAGATAGGGGATCTTTTCATTGATAAATTGCATTGCCATAATAAATAAAAAAATATATATATATTAAACCTAAGTCTCACGCTAACTTGGTCATACACATTTGTTCGGCTGACACTTGTCTCTTTTAACACCCCCATGCACATGAGCACCAGTCTTGACTGAGCAGTCATTTGCTTTCATTGTGGGAGAAGAGCAAGTCGGTCACTGTCAGAAGACTCTGGCAGAGTCTTATCTCCCCAGAAAACAAAAGGGTCAGATAATGAAATACCTGCTGCCCAATCCTTCTCCACTTGACATCAGTCTGCTGAATTGTGACTCTATGGATATTTAGGCCTCCATTCATCAAAACTGGAATTTTGTACGTCAGTCTTGATGAAGACTTTGCTGGAGTGAAATGATCATAAACAAAAAAGGCAGCACTCTGTAGCGCATAGCCTTAACATGGCTTCCAGGTACACATGAATTGGCCTATTTATGCGCTAAGCATTCTCAATTTTTCATATTTCTAAAGCAGTAATGCAATTCAAATTTCATATTTCATGTTTGCATGCTATGGCGCTACAGAGTGCTGCCTTTTTTGTTTGAGTGTATATGAGTTGGTGACTCTATGTAAGCACCTGTTCACACTTAGTTTGTGTTTGGATGTGACAGTCAGTTATTTGAAATTCTTACTGAATTTGGGCCAGATTTTTAGCTGATGAGTGGATCGATTTGCAGGACTCTGGTCCAGTGTCCAAGTAGGTGCTATCTGACCACTATACAGGAGTCCAGCGAATCTTACCTTACATCGTACCTTGCACCGCATTTGATTAACCATAGCTGACGTGACATCATCTGTACATCACGTCACACACATAACATCACGAAAGCCCTACAAATCAAATGCCACCTTGGAAACGTAGAGATTTTTGAGTTTTCCAACGAAAGCTGGGTCTGGTCCGAAACGCGCGTCTGGGTTTGGTGCCGCATCCTTTACACAGCGCAATCACTCTCCTGGTATGTGCCCTTTCCTATGATGTGATAAAAGCATGCATGCTATGCAGCACATAGGTTATTAAAGTCACATCTTGTTAGAACCTTTCACAACTGTGTGTCCTTTATGGACAGAATGGATTTTTAGTTGTAACCCTATAAGTGTTAGACATATACCTTGATAGCACCATTGTGGGTTGGCTACGGTAAACTCTGTATCCTCACATGACTACAACTGTTGCTAATTAGAAAACATCCCAGCTA
Source organism: Oophaga sylvatica (assembly GCA_033576555.1). Lineage (NCBI taxonomy): Eukaryota > Metazoa > Chordata > Amphibia > Anura > Dendrobatidae > Oophaga > Oophaga sylvatica. The sequence goes on along the minus strand of JARQOD010000010.1, from coordinate 35,585,203 downwards.
CTAAACATTCATATACCTTTACATATCTATAGTGCATGGGCTGTTGAACAATTTCCTTTGGCACACATACTCATCTTATGTGATTAATATGTATACATGAATATCTTCGAGTGATATCAGGAGTTATATATATATATATATATATATAACGGTACATATGCTTTTCCATTTGTTACCAGCACTTTGTGACTTATATAAACGTATAGGTGTTTCCTTCACTGCTGCTAGGACTCTGCACTTTAAATATCCACGGTTACAGCAACAATATATTTTTTATTATTATTTTTCTTTGATTTTTTTTCTACAAATTTCTCAGATTTATTGCTGTGTCCATAAACATTTGTTTTTTATTTTATCCATTCATTGTGAGTGCCTTCAGAGCCAACGCTTGCCCTTGTACTTTTTAATAAAGGCATTTTTTTTGTCCTGGTATTTCGAATATACTGTTTTAAACCACATCTCGGTTTGCTCTCTTGTTGGTTTCCTTGTGATAATCCGAGTGGTTTATTCACTTGTGTCCATATTGACAACAGTAATAATTTATTTACATTGAATATTTTGGGGTCTCTTTTGATCCTTGTACATATATGTCTAAGTGTTACAGACCTGTAACTGTGTCTCCTACTTGTGATTGTTATAGTTGACTTTTTACCATTGTCAGGTCATTATCGCATTTTACATAACAAGTAAGAGTCCAACAAAGGGAGACATTGTAGATAACATCACTCTGGGGACGTCATCACTGCCACATTTCATCCAAGGAGTGAACTTTCTCAAGGAAAACTACTAGCCATTTATGCCCTCCTTGTTCAAAAAGCAGCAGAAAAAAGACAGTGGCGTTTACCTGCCTAGGCCTCCAGACAAATGGAGGATTTTCAGTCCTCTTATAATTGCTTTAATGTTTAGTGATAGGACTCGCAAGCGTGAGGACCCTTGACTCGGATTGCGAGCTTGCATATCTTGGCCAAAATATTGACTAATACAGTATTTTTGGGACTATAAGACGCACCGGACCATAAGACGCACCACAAATTTTGGGGTGAAAATAGCAGAAAAAAAGATTTTTATAAGATGTGGGGGTCCGTCTTATTGTCCGAATTTAAGGTATCTTACGTGAGGGCCGGCGGTGGTACAGCAGGGTCACAGGAGGCTTGGTGCCTTCCTCGGGATAAGTCTAGTCCGGTGTCGGTGGTGCTGATGTTCGGTGTGGACTGTGGGGAGTGCACCTAAGCAGAGTCCCTTCCTGATAAGGTGAGATGACGCCGCGGCCTGGTGTCCAAGGCGAGCAGCAAAGCAGGGTTAATCACGAGTTTCTCGGTGGCGGCGGCGGCTATCTTCCTGAGGCCGCGCGTGCGCAGATAGAGTACTTTGCTTTCCGGGGCTTCAGGACAATGGCCGGGGAGGCAGCGCATGCGAAGATAGAGATTGTGGCGGCCATTTTCCTGAAGCACAGCTCTCAATCTGTGAACTCGGCTTCAGGAAAATGGCCGCCGCGATATCTATCTGCGCGCGCATGCTTGGCCTCCCATGGCCATTTTCCTTAAGCCCCAGGAAGCAGAGAACTTAATCTGCGCACGCGCGTCCTCAGGAAGATGGCCGCCGCCACTGAGAAACCTGGCTCTGCTCTCTGTGGACACCGTGACGCGACGTCACCTCACCTGAGGAAAGGACCCTGTTCAGGTGCACGCCGTATCGCCCACCACACCATCGCCGCGCCTCTGCCACCACCACACCACTGCTGTAATTTCCCGGTAAGCCTGTGTTCGGACTATAAGACGCACCCCCATTTTCCTCACAATTTTTTTGGGAAAAAGTGCGCCTTATAGTCTGAAAAATTGTTATGGGTCTGCAACTCAGGAATAGAGTGTGGGGGGGGGAATCTGACCCTGCACTAGGACTAGACTCAATCCCTACGATGGAGCGGGCGACCTATTCCTTGCAAATAGACCCACTGACGATCCTAGTCTAGACTCAAGCGAAGACCTGAAGGTGGGGTAAGGGGATCCCTGAAAGATCTAAGGACTGGGAACAGAACACTGGTAACCTCCTAGCAGGGAAATAGAGAAAGCTGCAGAAAACAAAAGGAAAAAACAAAGACTAAGCAAGCAGAACTAGAGTTCCCAGAACTGCACAAAGTATAGCACAAAGCTGTCAAGGCTCCTATCCAGAACTCAAGCTTATTAACACTGATGTCCAGCAAGGACTGGGAGGTAGATGCAGGGTAATAAAGGGTGATACAATCACCTGACCAACGACAAGCCCAGCACCAGGGGAAAAAAGACCAGTAGCCGGAAACCACAACAAGATGGCGGATGGTCAAACTGAATAGATTCTAACAAAAATACGGTACCTCACATATTGTTATATGTATTTTTCTGCACTTTATTTTTCAGGGTGCAGCTGGGCCTATTTGGTCTTGTAAACTGTGGTGTCTGTTCACATGGGATGCATTTGAATAGCACTGGGCAGCCCGCCTGATCGAATAGTATGGAAGGGAAATGTTCAATCACAGCACACTCTTGATAGATGCTTGTGAAAATTTTATTGTATAGATGCAGCAAAAACACAATTCAGGTGCAGAGATAGAGGAAATGGTGAGGCGACAAGAACATAACGTTTCAACCCTCACAGGGTCTTATTCATATAGTCGCTGTTGGCAAGGTTCACTGAACAGTATAAAGGATATTCTGATTGCAAAGAACACTTGGGTCCAGGGGAGGTTCAGCGCACCTGCACCTTGGATTCTAGGCTGCAAAAGTGATCGAATAGTATGGGCGTCACTAATAGGCTGTTAAGCTGGATGCTGTGCATTACCATTTTGTGAACAGTACCACTTACAAGTCTTCATTGTGCAATAACATAATAAGCAACTACCCCCTCCATGGATTGGTGGGCCGCAAGTGGTTGTTTCATCAGTATTTTTGCACCTGTGTTACCGCCATCTTAAATACATGGGTCTGCTGCACCCTGACACTGCATTTGTCTGGAGGCCTAGGCAGGTAAACATCACTGCCTTCTTTCTGCTCGTTTTTGAGGATTTTCAGTCCTCTTTTAGTTGATATCCTCCCTTCTGTTCAGCAGACATATGTTGGTGACGCTATCCAGTTCTATCTGATTTTTTATTTTGACTTGGAAAGGGCCACCTAGGGCACTTAAAGGGTCTTGATGACGAGTCTCCATTACATAGGACAGCTCGGCCATTGGATTTGTTTGATAAATGTAAATTGCTCAGTGCTCTTTTAGAGGACTGCTCATCTATCCTTTGGACATTTTTTGTGCCTGCTAGGGCAGGTTTATAACGCGCTTGTCGCGGATGCTCATCTCCATAATCGGTTCTGCTCTATGCTCCGACATGTTTCAATAAGGGTCCTGAGCATAAAAGGAAGATTTGATGAGATGCAAATCCTCATGGCACGGACTCGGTGACATAGTAATGGCTTTGTCTTGGAGTCTATGCTTAGTCTAATGTCACTGGTTAAGCCGCCCGCAATGATTTCTGCACTATAGAGTGGAAGTCCTGTGCCCAGTGCATTGTACATCAGGAACTGTGTTATTGGGAGTGTTCAACGCTCAATCAATATCGGATGCATTTATTAATGGGATTATGTGCTGCCAGGATATACAGAACTGGTATTGGATGGAGATCCCAAGACCCTGCAGCTCCTGTGCCTCATAGTATTTACTAGATACATAAACAGCTATAATAAATGAATGACAGTTTGAGTGCATATAATGAAACTGGGCCATACGTGAGGAAAGTTTGTGTATAGGAAGTCCATTAAAACTTACAATGACATTCCTAGTTTAAGTGTATGAAGGCTGGCACTTACATATCTATCCAAACCATCTTTTGTTTGTATCAGTAAGCAGGTGAAACTTTCCCAAACTTTGTGAGAATAGATACATCTAATTCACATAATTTGTCTATAGGAAGGCTTATTAGCAGAATAAAAGTACATAGTCTCCTTATCCAAACATCTAACTACTATAATACTGCCCCTATATACAAGAATATAACTACTATTAAACTGCCTTGAAAATTACTATTAATCTGCCTCCCGTGTAGTCTATAGCGTGCAGTATTGTAGTTACATTCAAAACTACAACTGTAATGGAAATATGAAGCTGCACGGGTAGGAGGCAGGGATTATACATTAGTTTTTATAATTATAATATGAAATTGCTTATCCCTAGGAAGAAATTAACTGCCGTACATGTATTCTACAATCTTTCTAAGAACTGTATAATGTGTTCATTCATAAGGATCAGTGTCCCCCGTAAGCTACTTCTCTTTCTTGTGAGTCAGGTCATCAGGGAGGCCAATGTGCATACTGTGTCCCCTCTCTGCTGACGCTCGGGGGGCAGCAGTGCACCAGTCTGGGTGTTGTCCTCTCTGGAGATCTGTTCTTTTTGATAATTAGCTGCTGGATGCACAAATTACATCACTATTAACACAGTTCTGAATTGCTTTTCGGCTCATGTAGCATATTTGAGAATTTCTGGGAAACTCATTTAACAATTACTTATCTGTCATAATGAATATGATATTTACAGTACCCTCTTATTGTTTCCTGTGTACAGAAATGCCAGACACCAATAGGAAGAAACTGGATAGGTGCAAGAAAGTGTGTCTAATATTAAAGACTGGCATAATATTGTATCCGGCAGTCGCTGTCCAAGGTACTGATAGGCCGCTGTACAGCAGAAGCCCATTGATCTTTCTACAGGGTGTTTTTTTTAGTGTTGAGACCAAATTACGATTCTAACTTTGATCAGCTCCTCTGCAAATTGATTATGGGGTGTAGATAGTGCTGTTATGGCAGCTAGGGCCTGCTAAAGACCCCCTATGTCTACATGGCTAGGTTTGACTATTTGTATGTTTCCACTGTCCGGAATGGCAGCGCTTTGGATGCAGCGGATACCCGCTCTATCCAAAGCGCTGCCGGCTTTTGTACGCGCGGTGATTCTGCATGTGTTCATTCAACACATGCAGAATCACCGCATTGTATACATAGAATGGTGCTATTTATCTTGCGGAGACTGAGCGTCTCCGCAACATAAATAGACATGCTGCGGCCAAGTAAGACGCGCCGCATGTGCGTATACGCAGGTCTGCCACCTGCATGTTTAAATGCATAGTGGAGATGGGATTTCATAAAATCCCCTCCACTATGCCGTGACATCTGGCCGCTGTGGATTGGACTCTGCGGCTGTACGCAGCATCCAATCCGCAGCACTTCCTGACCGTGGAAACATACCCTAACTCCATTTCAACTCGCTGGATATCTGCACAATAAGACTTATGTGCACACGTTGCGGATCTGCAGCGTTTTGGACGCGCGGAATAGCAGCAAATCCGCAGTGTAATGCACAGTCAATGTTAATCTATGTGAAATGAAGAATTGTCGTGCACATGCTGCGGAAAAATCCATGCAGATTTGCAGAGTTTTTTCTTTTTGTGGATCTGCAGTGTTTCTGCACCCATTGACTTCCATTGAGTCAAGCATATTCGCAGCAAAACCGCAGGTGTTAAAAAGATCTGCAGATTTGCTGCGGATGTGGGTGCGAGAAACGCTGCAGATCGGGAGGAGGTGAGTGTGTGGGTGGAGAATGTGTGCGTGTGTCCCTGTGTGGGTCTGTGTAAGCAGCCATTGTCTGATGGGACTATGAATGCTCACAGTGATAGCATTGCCGATGATGGGAAAGTAGTCCCATCAGACAATGCATGTTTTTTTTTTTACTAGTAGAGTACATACATATAACATACATTACAGACAGTACATACAACATATAACAGAGTACATACTCATTTCACCTAGTCTCCGAAGCCCCAGAAATGGCGCATCTCTAAGATGCACCAATTCCGGCACTTAGCCTCTCTCTTCCCACTGCCCTGTAGCAGTGGCATGTGGGGTAATAGTTGTGGGCGTTAGTAATGGGAGTCGTCAATAAGATGCCCCTATTACTATTCCCATAGTCAAATTGTAAATAAAACAGACACCCTGAAAAAAATTTGTTTTATTGAAATAAAGACGCGGACTCCTTTATTTTTCTTAATTAAGCCATAATTACAAAATCACCCAATTCACCGAAACCCTCGATCTCCTGAAAAATAAATAAATAAACCAACACAAATACTCTCATGTCCAACATAGTCCTAAATAACGAGTGTCCCAAAACGATCTCCCATGGAGAACAGTCACATCGGGAGCTGTGACTGCTCTCCACAGCTCCAGTCACACACTGACAGGAGCTAATGCTCCTGCAGCGTATCACTGCCCATGCGCAAGAGTTTGCCGAAGATCATTTGCTCCGGTGCTCTCACTTTACGGCACAGAAGTGTGGGAACATTCTGACGCATCTCTAGTGCTGTAAGTGACAGCATGGAGCTCCAAAACTCCAGTGATACACTGCAGGAGCATTATCTCCTGTGGTGCATCAATGGCAAACGTGTGGGATACTCGTTATTGGATTACGGCAGACCAGGGAGTATACTGTTGGTTTATTATGTTTTTTTTGCGGGAGAACGAGGGTGTTGGGGACTAGGTGTTTGGTGAGTATATGTCTGTGTATTGTATGTGATTGTGTTTTGTGTTGTTAACTATTTAACTCAGTCGCCGGACGATGGGACTACTCTCCCCTTATCATAGCCGGATTGGAGCAGTAGTCCCATCCGACGACTGAGTTCAGTCACTGTCACTATCGACGCATGGGGGCACACACAGACAGACACACAATTTACCAGTTCAATCAGATGGACAACGTCAATCCCCATGCGACAATAGGGCTCCATTTTCCTTCTTTCTCAGCAACACACAGACACACACCCACACACTTTCTTCTTCTGACATTTCCCTCCACAGCGTTTTTGACAGCCAAATCTGCAGCAAAACAGACAAATCTGCAGCAAAACCACAGGTGTAAAAAGGTTTGCTGACTCAATGGAAATCAATGGGTGCAAAAACGCTGCAGAACCGCAAAAAGAATGGACATGCTGCGGAAATGAAGACGTGGCGAATCTGCACATTTTTTTCAGCAGCAAATGCACACCAATTATGGATTTCCCATTGGTTAACATTGTTTGTGCACTACATTGCAGATTTTGAGCAATTCCACGCATCCAAAAACGCTGCGGATCCGCATCAAAATCCGCAACGTGTGCACACAGCCTTACATCTCCAATGGTCTCCTCCTATTATACACCATTACTTGTGATGTATTTTGTACAGCTTGCATCTTACAGAAACACTTGACTCATTCCTAATGCTCTGCTATCAATTCTGCACAATGTAACTTTTTATTTGTGGCATTGTCCTGCTCACTTGGTGACATTTTCTATCCAGATCTGTGGGACTTGTCCTTTAGGGAGTTTTGTTTGCTCAAAGAAATGGGTTTTCTCTGCAAATACCAAACCTGCAAATGTTATATTATGTTCTAATTACTGGGTGACTTGGTTGTAAAAATAATTTACACTGGCCACCTTTTGGAAAGCTTGTGCTCTGCTCTCTGATGTGGGGATGAATATTATATTAATGGAACAACTGCTGTTGTAGAAAAAGCCATGAAAATGAGTGAAGCCAAAAGCAAAGGTTCCCCGGGGAGAATAAGGTAGGAGGAAAATTTAAAGCCCTTTATCTAAAAACGCTTTTCCTTGTGTTAGGTGGGAATAAGATCAGACACACGCTGCATCTGTGCCTACTGGAGGAATCTGCCCAAATCGTAAGAGAGAAATGGTTTTATCATGAAAGTTGTAGGACCTGGATCTTGGGGATTCAAGCTGTACCTCATTTTTTTGGTAACATTCTTCTGGTATATGTAATATAGCACTCAGACTCCCAAAACTAGAGAATTAAATACCAGCTCCATCCATTTCTAAATTGTCAGTTTCATTAAGGGTATGTGCACACGTTGCAGATTTTGATGCAGATACGCAGCGTTTTTGGACGCATGGAATTGCATCAAATCCGCAGTGTAGTGCACAGCCAATGAAATCTATGGGAATCCTGAATTTGGTGTGCTGTGGAAAAATATGTGCGGATCTGCAGCGTTTCTGCACCCATTGACTTCCATTGAGTCAGTCAATTCCGCAGCAAAACCGCAGTTTTAAATAGATTGCGGATTTGCTGCAGAGATACATATGAGAAACGCTGCAGATAGGGAGGAGGAAGAGTGTGTGGGTGGAGACTGTGCAGGTGTGTGCGCGGCTGTGTGTAGGCAGGCATCGTCTGATGGGATTACTAGTCCCATCCGGCTATGTCTGCTACAGTGACCGTATTAGCCGATGATGGGACAGTAGTAGATCCATCATCTGGCTACTGTGTGGAATATTAAAAAAAAAAAACACATACAGTACATATTCACCATACAGCTAATCCCCGACGCGCTTGATTCCCTGTAAAAAATAAAATAATAAACAGTACACTCCCTGTTCCATGTTAGATGTTACAGCTCTCCAGGGACCTCTGGTGGTACAATGATGGAAGGTATCCTTCCGCAGTGTATCACTCCACCGTCAGGTCAGAGAAGTTTGTCCTGTCACTTGCCGGCCTCGCTGCTTGGGAAAATTCTCACGCAGCATTGCCGTCAAGTGAGAGCATGAACTCCAGTGACCCCTCGTGATAACACTGCAGGAGCCATTGTCTCCTGTCAGTGTGTCACTGGATGCCCTGTAGAGGTCACATCTACTGATGTGACAGCTGTATAGGGGAGATCGTTATTGGACACGTTATTACATGGATTACATCGGAACAGGGAGTATTTGTGTTTGTTTAATATTTTATTATTTTTTTGGAAGGTGATAGAGGGCGTTGCATGAATTGGGAGTACTATAAAGATGGCAAAATGTGTTGTGTTTTATTTAATTAAAATTCTGTATTCTGGCTGTGTCTTTATGTAACCCATTAACAACTAGAAGATTAGTAATGGATAGCTGTCTTATTGACACCTCTCCATTACTAAGCCAGGCTTGATGTGACCTTACAATACAAAGGTCACATCAACTCCCTATTACCCCATATGCCACGGCTACAGGGCAGTGGGATTGGAGAGGCTAAGTGCCGGAATTGGTGCATCTTAGAGATGCGCCATTTCTGGGGCGGCTGCGGGCTGGTGTTTGTAGCCAGGGGGGCCAATATCCATGGCCCCTTCCTAGGCTATAAATATCAGCCTGCAGCTGTCTGCATATCCTTTTATGGGTATTAAAATAGGGGGCCCCCCAAAAAAATGACATGGGGTCCCCCTATAATTAATAGCCAGCTGTCTGCATAGCCTTAATAGTTTATTACCCCCCTTCCCAGGCTATAAACATCTGCACCCAGTTGCTGGCTTTCCATCTCTGGACTGGAAAATTGTGCGGGAGTCCAAACAATTTTTTTCACTTTTTTTAAATTAAACAGATATTGCGATTAAGGCCAGGGTCTCACTTGTGAGAAACTCGCTCAATACCCGGCACTCGGGACTGGAGATGCGGCTGCATGTATTTCTATGCAGCTGAATGCTCCGGTCCGAGTGTCAGGTATTGAGGTGCGAGACTCGTGCCGAGTTTCTTGCAAGTGTGACCCCGGCCTAACGCAGATTTTTTTCTATCTTTGTCATATCTATAGATCAGGGGTGGGGAACCTCAAGCCCCAGGGCCATTTACGGCCCTCGATGACCTTTTATCCGGCCCCCGGGCAGATTCTCAGGGACTGCTTTCTTGGACAGGGAGCTGTATTTTGATCGCCACCAGTTCATTAATTTCTTCTTGCTCTGTAAGCACACACACGTAGTGTTCACTACAGAACACTGAAGGGCATGCAATGAAAGATTACGTCCTGACACCAGTGCCAGAGTCAGGATGTACTTTGTGGGTGGAGTTTGTACGGCCCCCGAAGGATGGTATAAATATCCAAATGGCCCTTGGCAGAAAATAATTCCCCACCACTGCTATAGATAAAAACATAGATATTTACTTAATCTATCTAGACATATTCTATTTATCTATTTGTTTTGTGTGTGTAAACATTACTTTAGAACACATATGTCAAAGTCAAGGCCCGCGGGCCAGATCCGGCCCGCGAATTGATTATCTATGGCCCCCTGGATGATATTTAATTACTATTAGATCCGGCCCGCAGGCCACAGCCGCCTGCTGGTGTTTTGCACGCACCAACCAGGGCCGGCGTCAGCACCCGGCACACCCGGGCAAGTGCCGGGGCCCTGAGCAGGCGGGGGGGGCCCACTCGCAGTCTGGCACCCCCCCCGCCCGTTAGCGGAGGAGAGCGGTGTCAGCGCCGCCACTGGGCCCACCCCGCTTGCTCAGGGCCCCGGCATCAGCTGGCACAATACTTACCTCTCCCGTGCCTCCGCTGCCGCAGCTCCGGGCTCCAGGGGGCGCCGGCGCTTCCTCTCACAGCAGGCCGCTGAATGACGTCATCATTCAGCGGCCGGCTGTGGCACAGAGTGCGCGGACGTCGGACAGGTAAGACGTGTGTGTGTGTCTCTGTGTGTGTCTGTGTGTATGTAGCGCGGTGCTTTGTGTGTGTGTGTGTGTGTGTATATGTATGTGAGAGAGTGCTTGTGTGCTGTCTGTGTGTGATGATGGGCAGGCATTGCTGATAATGGGGAGGCATTGATGATGATGATGATGGGGAGAAGATGATAATGGGCAGGCATTGCTGATAATGGGGAAGGCATTGGTGATGATGGGGAGAAGATGATGATAATGGGCAGGCATTGATGATGGGGAGAGATGATGATGGTCAGGCATTGATGATAATGGGCAGGCATTGCTGATAATGGGGAGGCATTGGTGATGATGGGCAGGCATTGATGATAATGGGCAGGCATTGATGATGGGGAGAAGATGATGATGGTCAGGCATTGATGATAATGGGGAGGCCATGATGATGATGGGGAGGCAATGATGAAGATAATGGGGAGTCTTTCCACAGCACCCTTTCCTGAGCTGTAACAGTGCAGAACGCAGTACAGCGCAGAGGAGAGCTCCATATTTTGTATGGAGCATTATATGGGGACCAGTATCCTGTATGGAGCATTATATTGGGTCCAGTATTCTGTATGGAGCATTATTTGGGTCCAGTATTCTGTATGGAGCATTATATGGGGGGTGACATCCTGCATGGGGTATTATATGGGTGATGAGGGGGAGACTGTGGTGCCCATAATATTGTATGGAGGACTGTACTGTCCGGTCTGTACTGTGCGCTGTGAGGATTTGGCGGTTTTTGAGCTATTGTACAATTTACAATAGATATCACTCATGTAATGGAAGAAGAGAAGTATTTGGAATTGTACTGTACCCATATTTCTCTGCTGTATCTGTGCATCATGAATCGTGGTCTGTGTTAAAGGGGCCCACTGAGGCTCTTTCGCCCGGGGCCCATAAAAACCTGGAGCCGGCCCTGGCACCAACACTACATTTCCCACAATGCACCGGTAGCAGGGCCGGCGTCAGTCTGGCCCTCGGCTTGTAGCAAATTTGTTTTTTTTGGCCCTTGGTGTGTTTGACTTTGACATCCCTGCTTTAGAACATGGTATGTGACGATTTATATTATGGTCTTCAATGGAGTATGTAAAAGAAGAGGTAGGACAAAAATGACTTCACAATTCTATTTTTTTTTTAAATAACATATCTTTATTTAGCTAAAAAAAACGCATACAAATCTGCATGAAAATCCGCATCAAAAACGCTCTGATTTTTACCTACGTTTTCTGCCAAGAGAGGAAGAATCTGCACAGAATATTCCACAGGCAAATCTGCAACGTGTGCACATACCCAAATAGGGATATGTTCCCTACTCACATTACAACAGAATGAAAATAGTTTGTGCGTGAGAAAAAGACCAGATGTGTGACAGTAATGCCGCACATCCACATTGCAAAAAATGGTCAATAAGTGGACCACAGTTGGCCACGAATGTGACCCATTCACTATCACTGCTTGCGACTACTAGCGATACTGGAAACATATGTAGTGACTTTGCTATAGTGCCAGGTGCTGCAAAAACTACAACTCCCATCATGCCCTGACACCAGCTGGCATGGTATGCTGACCGTTATAGTTTTGCTGGAGAGCCATAGGTTGGGGATCAGTGCTATGGAGGTTGGAAAGATGGCAGTCCTGGTGTATGAGGGTGGCCCCAGAGGGCCCGCTGCTATATATCTATAGTATTCTGCACAGGTGGACTCAGACAGAAGAGGCCCCTGTGCAAGAACAATATATGGGCCCTTTGGAAGTCCAATAGCTCTTCATAATTGGAGGTGGTAGTTTCCCTTTTACCTCTTGGGCCCCAGGTTGCACCAATAATGCGTCGATCCCTGGCGTACTGAAGTTACACATAGTGGGGGGGGTCTTTATAATTGTTATAACCTAAAGCACATATTTTGTTGCTCTTAGCAACTAATTAGATTCCAGCTGTCATTTTCTCGTAGTAGCGCAGCATATTTATGTAACCTAATTGGCTACTATCGACAACTGCTCCCATCTTCCTTGTAAACTAATATTTATACATCCATAATTAGAAGTCTCCCCTTCCCGTTACTAAGTCAAGTGACATTACTCTGCCGTCCCCCTATTAAATCATTTGTGAGTTTGCAGGTGGGGTATAATTGCTGTGGCATTTCGAGGAGTCAGCTTCCCCGTGCCCGGTGGACGCTCTTCTGTGCAGCTCATGACATGATTTACAATACCCGGCCACGTTGTGCACGATCTCGAGGATTTGAATGCTGTGGATGTAAAGGATTCTGTGGAATACTAAACTGGGCTTTGATTAGAGGAGGTCCATGAGTTCAGCCACTTAAAGATGTTGTTCAGCAGGTCGCCGGTAACCCGAGGTGACACATCTTTGGTGAGCGCTCACTGTCTGGAGGAAGAGGAAATATTTGGATGCTGTCTGTCTAATGATTTACTGAAGAGTGCTCTCCAATCAAGGGCGCTGCTTGTTCTCCAGCTCCGGGTGCACCAGACAAGGGAACAATACAACCCGACTCCGGTCTGCACAGAAGATATGGTACAATTAGCCGTGTCCGCAGAGTGATTGTGAGGACGTGATTGTCCGTACCTTACAGAATTACAGGATATTGCTGCAATCGCCATCCTGTCTGCACAAAGCTCGACACTTACAATTCTCAAGCAGGGGCTTTAATATGAATAGTGTCTAGTGAATCTGAATCCCCAGATGTTAGAAGTCTATTACCCAGGTGTAGACAGAGTGATACAGTAAACAAACGTGCCAGATGAAGCGATACCATTGGGGACATTGGCATAGAACACTTTAAGGGATACTGTTAACAAAATACTATTAAAGGGAATATGTCGGCAGGTTTTTGCTATGTAATCTGAGAGCAGCATGATGTAGGGTCAGAGACTCTAATTCCACCGATGTCACTTACTGGGCTGCTGTAATTTTTATACAATCCTGTTAGCTCTGCTACATCTACAACAGAGAAATGAATGCTTAGCTGTAAAAAAAAAAAAAAAAACTCAAAAGGTATGAACTGGGATATAAACTGGTGTGCATGCAGCGTGTACGTTCACACTGGCCACTGAACCAAAAAAAAAAATAAAACAGACGGAAACAATGATTGAATACCCTGCAGTAAATAAATAAATAGCAATAGTGCATGAAAATAATATCGGGTACTTAGTTAACATGTTTTTTGAACAAAAAATGGAAAAGCCATCCCACTTTTGCAAATTTTCCCACCTACAAAGAATGGAGAGGTCTGTGATTTTTATCGTAGGTCCACTTCACCTGTGAGAGACAGAATCTAACAATAAAATCCAAAAAAATCACATTGTAGGATTGTTACATAATTAAGTTGCACTTTATTGCATGAAATAAGTATTTGTTACAATAGAAAAACAGAACTAAATATTTGGTACAGAAACCTTTGTTTGAAGTTACAGAGGTCAGACACTTCCGTAGTTCTTGACCAAGTTTGCACACACTGCAGCAGAGACTTTGGTCCATTCCTCCATACAGATCTAATTCAGGTCTTTCAGGTTTAGGGGCTGTTACTGAACAACATTAAGTTTCAGCTCCCTCCAAAGATTTTTTATTGGGTTCAGGTCTGGAGACTGGCTAGGCCACTCCAGGACCTGGAAATGCTTCTTATGGAGCAACTGCTTAGTTGACTTGTCTGTGTGTTTTGGGTCATTGTCACACTGGAAGACCCAGCCATGACCCATCTTCAATGCTCTTACTGAGGGAAGGAGGTTGTTGGCCATAATCTCGCGTTACATGATCCCATACATGCTCCCTTCAATACGGTGCAGTTATCCTGACCACTTTGAAGCATGGTGGGGGAAACATCATACTTTGGGGTTATTTTCTGCAATGTTGGGACGGTGTTCTTGGGGTTGTACTCCTCCTTCTTCTTCCTCCAAACACAGTGAGTGGAATTGATACCAAGAAGTTCTATTTTGGTCTCATCTGACCACATGACCTTCTCCCATGCCTCCTCTGGATCATCCAGATGGTCTTTGGTGAACTTCAAACAGGCCTGGACATGTGCTGGCGTGAGCAGGGGGACCTTGTGTGCCCTGCAGGATTTTAATCCATGACTGCATAGTGTGTTACTAACGGTAATGTTTGAGACTGTGGTCCCAGCTCTCTTTAGGTCATTGACCAGGTTCTCCCCTGTATTTCTGGGCTGATTCCGGACCTTTCTCAGAATCATCCTTACCCCACGAGGTGAGATCTTGCATGGAGCCCCAGACCAAGGAAGATTGACTGCCATGTTGTGTTTCTTCCATTGTCTAATAATTGTGCCAAGAGTTGTTGCCTTCTCACCAAGCTGCTTGCCTACTGTCCTGTAACCTATCCCAGCCTTGTGCAGGTCTACAATTTTGTCCCTGATGTCCTTAGACAGCTCTTTGGTCTTGGCCATGGTGGAGAGGTGGAGTGTGATTGATCTTGTTACCTATATAATAGACACCCAATAAAACAGGTGCAATTAATACAGGTAATGAGTGCAGAGTAGGAGTTTTTCTTTAAGAAGCCCTAACAGGTTTGTGAGATCCAGAATTCTTGCTGGTTGGTCGGTGTTCATGCAATAAAATGCAATTTAATTATGTAAAAATCACACAATGTGACTTTCTGTTTTGTTTTTGTTTAAGATTCTGTCTCTCACAGGTGAAGTGTACCTATAATAAAAATTACAGACCTCTCCATTCTTTGAAGGTGGGAAAACTTGCAAAATCTGCAGTGTATCACATACTTATTTTCTCCACTGTATGATAAACAAGCACTTAGGTTAATCATTTGTACGGAATAATGACATGGTGATACTTGGGGTACAGGACAATGACACCTAAATTTGGGGTACAGGACAATGACACTTACACATGGGGTACAGAATAATGATCCTGACACTTGAGGTGCAGGATATCAATAGGCTCCTAAAAGTATATCCAGTGGTGGTCTGTTAACTTTTATCGATCGGCTATAGCTTCCACCTTACTGGGTGTTACATCCCACAGCACCGTCTGGTCTCAGATATTCTCCATTTCCACTGTTTCGCTCTCTCTGTCCACAATGAACACAAGCTGTAAGTATTCAGCTCACAAATTACAGGCGACGGACAATGAGACGGTTATTCCCTGGTGTAACTGCTGCGTCTGTGCTCTGCTAAGAATACATTTTGCCTCATTTTCCATGTGAGGTAATCTGATCACAGGGAGCAAAGGAGAAGTGGTAATTTATGTTGTCCCTGCGAATATGCACCGAGGAAATGATGATCTTAGCATGTTACACGAGGTGAAAAATTTCCCAGGTAATGAATTCTTTACAGCAGCACTTTCTCTCACTTTCACCTTGTTTTACAATCTGTGCTCAGGGAGGGGATACAATGTGTATGATGGTGGTGAAGAAAGCCAGCAAATGATGGATTTTTGGGGTCTTTAAATAAAAGGAAGTAAATACTTTTTCAATCACCTTGACCCTGTGCTACAATATCTGAATACAAGTGGGACACAGCTTTTTTTCCCCTATTTCTCCCTAGGCCAGGCTCCAATTCAACCTTATATAGTGTACATGCTGTTTTTCTACTTTCAAAGTGCAAATAACATAAAAGGAAAAATAGAAATTTTCAGTATCATGACTGTATGCAGACCCTTACGTTTCCATGGTTACAGACTACAAACAAGGAATGTAGTCATATCCTGCAGTCATGTGTAATGACTCCACAGACTATTTCCTTTTATTATTCATTTTGTAAAAATACACATTCCCTTTAATTCAATATAAAAAAAAGTTTACATATAATTTCAGATAATGAAATCCCAGTTTGCTGGGAATGGTATCTGTCACGTTTGGCACGTGGCTCATGATTTTGTTCCAGAGTTGGACATGCGCGGTCAATCTGTACGTAAAAAAATGGGAGAGGGGGTCCTACAAACCAAATGAATGACCACTTCTTCACGATCAGCTTGGACTGGGACCCCTTGGATGAGTATAATCATTTGGGGGGGGCGTACACTTTTTTATAGAATAAAGTCTGCTGTGCTTTTGGCCTGTATTGGGTCAATATACATGGAAAAGGACACACTTTTCCCTCTATAGAATGGCAGCCAGTGTGTATAGAGAAGCCTTCCTGGCCCGTATACCATATGGACGCTGCACTACAATACTCAGGTGCCTTTTAATCTTGAAGACAGATTTCTGTTTCTTCTCCCAGAACACGGCGCTTGCTCAGTTTTCCCTTTAATCCATGTAGCCATTTGGTGAAATAATGCATATTTCCATATGTAAATTTCCATCTTGCACATGTTGATATTCCTGACAATGAATGTAAATGTTCGGTCCTTGCAGCTGAGCCCACTGCTGTCATAAAATTAATGACATGAAAATACAAATATTCTCCGCAGCTCCCGGTTGGTTTGCTTTATTGGATTTTGGATGATATTTATAGTAATTGCCGGGATTGTGCTTATGGTTTACATTGTCATCTCCTATTTTATATTTCTTGTTTTTTTTTTTATTGAACAATGAACATGGGTCTGGCACTCCTAGATAGCGGTTAATTGGACTCAGACCCCATGCAGGGTCCCACCCTAGCCCCTGTCTCCCACCACACAATGAGAGTGATGATGATGAGTACATGACTTGTCCAGTAATTATAATTTTTTTTTCTTTTACAAAAGCAGTCATAAGTTCAGCTTTTGTTTTTATGGGTGCCCCTGGTCATCACTTAAAAACCACTAAAATGTGAAAATAACTTTTTTTTTTGTGTGGTGGGCTACCTGGAGGGCCACTTATTTCAGCCGTGGTAATGTTTTTTTATTTTCTTCCTTTTATGCATTATTTGCTTTCTGTCCATCCTATAAATGCAGATTATGTAACAACTAGATGGAGGCCCGATGCTATCACATCGGGAGGCCGGTAATGTCACGATGGGGGCAGGCTTTGCAGCATTGAGAATCTCTCCCCCCATGTGCTCACCCACCTATCTACTCTCTTTCCCCATGTGCTGACTTCTCCCGTCTGTGCTCTCTTTGACCTGTCTACCCATGTGTTAGCCCCCTTGTCTGCTGTCTCTCTCCTTCCTGTGCTGTGTTCTCCCCTCATGTGCTGTCCCGTTTGAGCTGTCTCCCCCCTGTGCTCTGTCTCACCCCTGTGCGCTTTCTCTCTCCCCCATCTGCTGTCTCCTCTCATGTGCTCTCTTCTTTGACCTGTGTACCCCAGATGCTATACCACAGCTCCTGGGCAGGAGAGGAAGTAAAAGACAATACTGACATTACAGCAGGACTTCACAGAGGATACATTTTGTGAGTGAAAATATTTTTTAAAAACACTCAGTGAAATATTTTACTTCACAAAATGAATCCCTGTGACCCCGTTTTGTAATGTGAGTATTTTAATACCAAGAAATATCAGAGCATCAAGCCCAAAAATTGATGTAAAAAATTATGAATATAAAAATATTTTTATTGAAACATATCTAATAACACGTAACAACAATGAGTATACATAGATGAAAGTACTGGTGAAAGAGCAAAAATGAGCCTGGTACACATTAAATTGCACACTAGACTGGATATAAAGTCCCACAAAAGTATGTGATAAAGACTAATTAAACATATGTGCTTTGATACAAAGATGGGAGCCGCATCTCAGCAGGAGAATGCCAAGAGTTGGCATATATACATAAATAGTGTGTCTCCATGCATTGTAAAGCAGCCACAACATATAGTCATGAGGTGCAGACCCACATTGCACAGTCACATAAGAAGTTAATCGTGCTATATGGCACAAAAAGTTTAGCATGCATCTCACTTGATATCATAATGCGCCATATATTATATCCAATAAAGTGCATAAGTGCTTACCCATGTATGGATAATGTGACACCAGGAACGTGCCATGACGCACGTTTCGCTATCTCTAGCTTCCTCGGGGGCAGTGTGGATAATGGTGCCGGGCATATATATATATTAGGCCGTCCAGGTGAAGAAAGTTATAATAATTACCCATCCTGAACGAACGCATGCGAGAGCCGTCACAGGAGCCGTCATCGCACCACTTCCGGCGCTCCGATGGCGACGTGGGTCAAGGAAAAACTCCCTGTGACGTCAGGACCCCGCCGCCATCTTGGAGGAGGCCTTCAGTGGGGCGGATCGCTGCTGCCGCCCGCGCATGCGCATCACAATGGGGGCCATTTTAGTTAATGGCAATCGTGAAGGAAACAAGGTTAGTCTCGCAATAGGAGGGAGATGTGCAAAAACAGGGGGAGAAAGAGATAACTAGTGCGCATTATAACAGATAAATGAGACAAAAAAAATAATAATTATGACAAAAAATAAAATAATAAACAGTACAGAAATGTAAATTCATCCCCCCAGCATCATTGTAAACATATTGCCAATTGGGAACAATGTGAACAAAGCACAATCCAAACAATTATATAAGATATACATCTCGGTTATCAGAAGTCCACAGTTTGCTGGAAATTAGATCGGGTGCCACTGAATTCCTGAGCATCGGATTTTGCGTTGTTTCCTCACATCAGTCCCATAATCTCTCCATATCCTGAGCACTACATATGTCGTACTTCCAATGGTCCCATCATGAATATATATATCAACGTATCAACAGCATGTATTTGATTGTGTCTGAAGACATAAACATACTTAAATTAAGAACAGCACTCTAAAAAAGGAAACAATATGATCCAAAAATATAGTCCTACAGGAAACAGCGAAAGATAGTTTCTCGTTCAATCCCTAATGTGTAATGTGAGTATTGTATTTTGCTTCCTCCCCTGCCCAGGAGATGTGGTATGCTCTGTACACGGTCAGACACAATTTTAAAAATGAACTTTTGGTCGTGGGAAAACCCCTTTAATGTTATATGTACCTGGGATCAGCCGAATGAATAACTGCACCTGCGCGCAATTCACGCAGGCGCAGTAAATCAGACCGCCGCCATCTTTGTGCAGATAGCGGCGGTCACATTAAAACTGCGCATGCTCTCCTCCTGTACAAAGATGGCGGAAGTCAGTGAATCATTTGGGTTATCCCAGAGGCAGCCTGTTCGCGTTGGTATTCCGCTTGTGGTACCGCGCAAGAGACTGCGTGAGTGTGTGTGTGAGAGTGAGTGAATGTGAGAGAGTGAGTGAGAGTGAATGTGAGAGAGTGAATGTGAGAGAGTGAATGTGTGAGAGAGTGAATGTGAGTGTGAGAGAGAGTGAATGTGAGAGAGAGAGTGTGAGAGTGAATGTGAGAGAGTGAATGTGAGAGTGAGAGTGAGTGTGAGAGAGTGAATGTGAGTGAGAGAGAGTGAATGTGAGAGTGAGAGTGTGTGAGAGAGAATGAGTGAGAGTGTGAGAGTGAATGTGAGAGAGTGAGAGTGAGTGTGAGAGTGAATGTGAGAGTGAGTGAGAGTGTGAGAGAGAGAATGAGTGAGAGAGAGTGAGAGTGAATGTGAGAGAGTGAGTGTGAGAGAGTGAATGTGAGTGTGAAAGAGAGAGAGAATGAGAGAGAGTGAGGTGTGTGTGAGAGAGAATGAGTGAGAGTGTGGAGAGTGAGTGTGTGAGTGAGAGTGAGGGAGAGAGTGAATGTGAGAGTGTGAGAGAGAGTGAATGTGAGAGAGTGAGTGAGAGAGAGTGAGTGTGAGAGAGTGAATGTGAGAGAGAGTGAATGTGAGAGTGAGTGTGAGAGTATGAGAGAGAGTGAATGTGAAAGAGTGAGAGTGAATGTGAGAGTGTGTGAGAGAATGAGTGTGAGAGTGAGTGTGAGAGAGTGAGTGTGAGAGTGAGTGAGTGTGAGAGAGTGTGTGAGAGAGAGTGAGTGAGTGTGAGAGAGTGTGAGAGAGAGTCTGAGAGTGAATGTGAGAGAGTGAGAGTGAGTGAGTGAATATGAGAGAGAGAGTGAGTGTGTGAGGGAGAGAGAGTGAATGTGAGAGAGAGAATGAGTGTGAGAGTGAGTGAGAGAGTGAATGTGAGTGAGTGAGAGAGTGAATGTGAGAGAGAGAGAGTGTGTGAGGGAGAGAGTGAATGTGAGAGAGAGAATGAGTGTGAGAGTGAGTGTGAGAGAGTGAGTGTGAGAGTGAATGTGAGAAGAGAGTGAGTGTGAGAGAGAGTGAATGTGAAAGAGAGAGAGTGAGAGAGTGTGTGAGTGAGTGAGAGAGTGAGAGTGTGAGAGTGAATGTGAGAGAGTGAATGTGAGAGTGAGTGTGAGAGAGTGAGTGTGAGAGTGAGTGAGAGTGAATGTGAGAGAGTGAGTGTGTGAGGGAGAGAGAGTGAATGTGAGAGAGAGAATGATGTGTGAGAGTGAGTGAGAGAGTGAATGTGAGAGAGTGAATGTGAGAGTGAGTGTGTGAGGGAGAGAGAGTGAATGTGAGAGAGAATGTGTGAGAGTGAATGTGAGAGAGTGAGTGTGAGAGAGTGAATGTGAGAGAGAGAGTGAGTGTGTGAGGGAGAGAGGTGATGTGAGAGGGGAGAGTGATGTGGTGGGAGAGAGTGATGTGAAGAGTGAAGTGAGAAGAGAGGAGTGGTGAGGAGAGGAGTGATGTGAAGGAGAAGAGTGAGAGTGTGTAGAGGTGTGAGTGTGAGGGTGAGTGAGTGAGGTGAGTGAGTGAGTGAGATGAGTGGGAGGGTGATGTTGATGGAGGAGAGAGTGAGTGGGAGAGTGTGAGTGGTGGGAGTGAGTGAGGGGAGTGGTGGGTGAGTGAGGAGTGATGTGAGGAGGATGGTAGGAGTGTGTGAGTGAGAGGGAGTGAAGTGTGGAGGGTGAGGTGATGTGGAGGTGAGTGAGGTGAGTGTGAGTGGAGGAGTGAGTGGTGAGTGAGGGTGGAGATGATGAGAGGTGAGTGAAGGGGAGGAGGATGGTGGGAGTTGGAGGAGTGAGGGGTGGAGTGGTGAGAGTGAGTGAGAGTGAGGGTGAGTGGTGAGTGAGGTGTGAGTGTGTGAGGGGTAGGTGAGTGTGAGAGTGAGGTGAGTGAGTGAATGGTGAGTGATGAGGAGTGAGTGAGAGAGTGAGTGAGGAGTGAGTGAGTGAGGAGTGAGTGAGGAGAAATGGAGGTGAGAGGAGTGGGGTGAGTGAAGAGTGTGTGAAGTGAGTGTAGAGTGAGTGATTGGAGAGTGAGAGGAGTGAATGTGAGAGTGAGTGAGGAGTGAGTGGTGAGTGAGTGGAGAGGTGTAGAGTGGTGAGAGAGTGAGGTGAGTGAGAGAGAGTGAGTTGAGTGAGTGAGAGAGTGAGTGAGTGAGTGATGTGGAGTGAGTGGGGTGAGGAGAGTGAGTGAGTGAAGTGATTGAGTGTGAGAGTGAGTGTGGAGAGTGAATGTGAGGAGTGGAGTGAGTGATGAGTGAGAGTGAGTGGAGTGAGTGAGGAGTGAGTGTGGAGTGAGAGGTGGAGGGAATGAGTGTGAGTGTGTGAGATGGTTGAGGAGTGAGTAGAGAGAGGTGGAGTGAGGAGAGGATGTGAGTGTGAGTGAGAGTGGTGAGTGAATGAGTGAGGAGTGTGAAGTGAGTGGGAGTGATGTGAGGAGGAAGTGAGATGAGTGAGGATGAGTGAGTGAGTGTGAGAGGAGTGAAGTGAGTGAGTGAGAGTGAGTGGAGAGTGAGTGAGGAGTGAGTGAGGAGTGAGTGATTGAGGAGTGAGGAGTGGAGAAGGTGAGTGAGAGTGAGTGAGGAGTGAGTTGGGGAGAGAGTGTGTGAGGAGGAGGATGTAGTTGAGGAGGAGTGAGTGTGGGAGTGAGAGTGATGTGAGAGAGAGTGAGAGTGGTGAGATGAGTGAGATGAGTGAGGAGTGAGTGAAGTGGAGGAGTAGGATGTGAGTGTGAGTGAGTGAGGAGAGAATGGGAGTGTGTGAGTGAGAGAGTGTGGTGGTGAGAGTGGAGAGTGGGTGAGTGAGATGAGAGTGTGGTGAATGAGAGAGAGTGTGTGGAGAGATGAGTGTGAGAGAGTGAGTGAGAGTGAGTGGAGAGATGAGATGAGTAGTGAGAGAAATAGTGAGAGTGTGTGGGGAGTGAGAGTGTGGTGAGAGTGAATGTGAGAGAGTGAGTGTGAGAGAAGAGTGAGTGTGAGAGTGAGTGTGGAGAGAGTGAGTGTGAGAGTGAGGAGTGTGTGAGAGAGTGGAGAGTGAGTGTGTGAGAGAGAGTGAGTGTGAGAGAGAGTGAGAGTGAGTGTGAGAGTGAGTGAAGTGAGTGTGAGAGAGAGATTGAGTGTGAGAGAAAGAGAGTGAGTGTGTGAGAGTGAGAGAGTGTGTGAGAGTGAATGTGAGAGAGTGAGTGTGAGAGAGTGAAAGTGAGTGAGAGAGTGTGAGAGAGTGAGTGTGAATGTGAGAGAGAGAGTGTGAGAGAGAGTGTGAGAGAGAGTGAGTGTGTGAGAGAGTGAGTGTGGAGAGAGAGTGAGTGAGAGTGAGTGAGTGAGAGTGAGTGAAAGTGAGTGAGAGAGAGAATGAGTGTGAGAGAAAGAGAGTGAGTGTGTGAGAGTGAGAGAGTGTGAGAGTGAATGTGAGAGAGTGAAAGTGAGTGAGAGAGAGTGTGAGAGAGTGAGTGTGAATGTGAGAGAGAGAGTGTGAGAGAGTGTGAGAGAGAGAGTGTGAGAGAGAGTGAGTGAGAGTGAGTGTGTGAGAGTGAGAGTGAGTGAAAGTGAGTGTGAGAGTGAGTGTGTGAGAGAGAGTGTGTGGAGAGTGAATGTGAGAGAGTGAGTGTGAGAGAGTGAAAGTGAGTGAGAGAGAGTGCGTGTGAGAGAGAGTGTGAGAGAGTGAGTGTGAATGTGAGAGAGAGAGTGTGAGAGAGTGTGAGAGAGAGTGAGTGTGTGAGAGAGTGAGTGTGAGAGAGAGTGAGTGAGAGTGAGTGTGTGAGAGTGAGTGTGAGAGAGTGTGAGTGAGAGAGAGTGAATGTTAGAGTGTGTGAATGTGGGAGTGAGTTTGAGTGTGTGTGTGTTTGTGGTGGGACGGTGTTCCGCTGGAGGTATCGTGCAATAGGTTGGTACCAGCAGCAGTTTCTGTATTGAGACACCCATCACTCGAGTGTCCCAATATGGCGGTCGGCACACTTCCTCCACTTGGAATTCTGGGATATGGTGACATCTGGACAGAACAGGAAATGAAAACATTACAAGGCAATTATATAAATAAATATGAATTAATGACTGAGAAAATGAAATAATCTCATACTGTTTTTTGTATTAATTTCTTCTATATCTTTCATTTTCAGGCGTAAAGTTTGAATTTGCATTGCACCAATCCAAAAAGGTATGTTTGATGTATAATTCTCTGGGAGGCTGTTCTCTGTGATGAATTGTCTGTGTTGAGGCAGCGTATGGTGTTCTCAGTAATTCATTTCAGCCAATAGAATGGATTTATCAGTCATTCTGCCGCTGGTTTATATCGCCGCTGTTCCAGGGTTTATAAACTGTTGTTTTCAGTTTTAAAAATAAGCACAGGGGGATTTTAAATTCCTGAAAGAATGACGAACTTCTTTGATTTGCAAATGCATTTTTTGGAGGTTTGAGGTGATTATTAAAGTTTGTGGAAGAAACACTGCTCCATCTAGTGGCTGAAATACAAACTTCTCAAATAAACTACTGATTGCGCTATCAAGAATAGAGTTTTAAAGAATAATAAAATATGGCTGCATTTTTGCATGTATAATAATGGAGGCATCAATGCAGGTAAAGGACCAGAGCTGCTTCCCAGGCTACAACAATTACATTCATACAATGTTGATAAGGGTGGCTAAATTAACATTGATATTAATTAAATAACACATATAGAAATCTAGAAATCTTTATTCTGTATTCTGTTATAAAATACATTAATCTACATACGTATTTGAGTCACTGTGTACATACATTAACATTACTGATCCTGAGTTACATCCTGTATTATACTCCAGAGCTGCACTCACTATTCTGCTGGTGCAGTCACTGTGTACATACATTACATTACTGATCCTGAGTTACATCCTGTATTATACTCTAGAGCTGCACTCACTATTCTGCTGGTGCAGTCACTGTGTACATACATTACTGATCCTGAGTTACATCCTGTATTATACCCCAGAGCTGCACTCACTACTCTGCTGGTGCAGTCACTGTGTACATACATTACATTACTGATCCTGAGTTACCTCCTGTATTATACTCCAGAGCTGCACTCACTATTCTGCTGGTGCAGTCACTGTGTACATACATTACTGATCCTGAGTTACATCCTGTATTATACCCCAGAGCTGCACTCACTACTCTGCTGGTGCAGTCACTGTGTACATACATTACATTACTGATCCTGAGTTACATCCTGTATTATACTCCAGAGCTGCACTCACTATTCTGCTGGTGCAGTCACTGTGTACATACATTACATTACTGATCCTGAGTTACATCCTGTATTATACCCAGAGCTGCACTCACTATTCTGCTGGTGCAGTCACTGTGTACATACAGGTGCATCTCTCAAATTAGAATATCATCAAAAAGTTGATTTATTTCTGTTCTTCAATACAAAAAAAAATCATTATTTAAAGTCACTACAACCAGAGTGATATATTTCCAGTGTTTATTTCTGTTAATGTTGATGATTATGGCTTACAGCCAGTGAAAACCCAAAAGTTATTATCTCAGTAAATTAGAATACTTTATAACACCAGCTTGAAAAATGATTTTAAAATCCGAAATGTTGGCTTACTGAAATGTATGTTCAGTAAATGCACTCAATACTTGGTCGGGGCTCCTTTGGCATCAATTACTGCATCAATGCGGCTTGGCATTGAGTCGATCAGCGAGGGGCACTGCTGAGGGGTTATGGAAGCCCAGGTTGCTTTGATTGCAGCCTTCAGCTCGTCTGCATTGTTGGGTCTGGTGTCTCATCTTCCTCTTGACAATACCCATAGATTCTCTATAAGGTTAAGGTCAGGCGAGTTTGCTGCCAATAAAGCACAGTGATACTGTTGTTTTTACACCAGGTATTGTTACTTTTGGCAGTGTGGACAGGAGACAAGTCCTGCTGGAGAATGAAATTGCCATTTCCAAAAAGATGGTCTGCAGAGGGAATCATGAAGTGCTCTAAAATTTCCTGGTAGACGGCTGCACTGACTTTGGTCTTGATAAAACCTAGTGGACCTACACCAGCAGATGACATGGCTCCCCAAACCATCACTGATTGTGGAAACTTCACACTAGACCTTGGAAATCAAGGTCTCAGAGTCTGGAGGAAGAGTAGAGAGACCGACAGTCCAAGCTGCTGGAGGTCTAGTGTGAAGTTTCCACAGTCAGTGATGGTTTGGGGAGCCATGTCATCTGCTGGTGTAGGTCCACTATGTTTTATCAAGACCAAAGTCAGTGCAGCCGTCTACCAGGAAATTTTAGAGCACTTCATGATTCCCTCTGCCAACAAGCTTTTTGGAGATGGAAATTTCATTCTCCAGCAGGATTTGGCACCTGTCCACACTGTCAAAAGTAACAATACCTGGTTACAAACAACAGTATCACTGTGCTTGAGTGGCAGCAAACTCGCCTGACCTTAACCCCATAGAGAATCTATGGAGTATTGTCAAGAGGAAGATGAGAGACACCAGACCCAACAATGCAGACGAGCTGAAGGCTGCTATCAAAGCAACCTGGGCTTCCATAACCCTCAGCAGTGCCACAGGCTGATCGCCTCCATGCCACACCGCATTGATGCAGTAATTGATGCCAAAGGAGCCTGACCAAGTATTGAGCGCATTTACTGATCATACATTTCAGTAGGACATTTCGAATTTTAAAATAATTTTTTCAAGCTGGTGTTATAAAGTATTCTAATTTACTGAGATAACTGAGATTTACTGAAATGCATCACTCTGGATGTAATTACTTTATACATTAGTTTAACTTTTCGTATTGAAGAACTGAAATAAATCCACTTCACAGTAATGTGATGTATTATACCCCAGAGCTGCACTCACTATTCTGCTGGTGCAGTCACTGTGTACATACAGGTGCATCTCACAAAATTGGAATATCATCAAAAAGTGAATTTATTTCAGTTCTTCAATACAAAAAGTTAAACTCATATATTATATAGAGTCATTACACACAGAGTGATGTATTTCACGTGTTTATTTCTGTTAATGTTGAGGATTATGTCTTACAGCCAATGAAAACCAGGAAGTCGTTATAAAGTATTCTAATTTACTGAGAAATGTAAAAAAAAATTTAAAATCCGAAATATTGTCCTACTGAAATGCATGTTCAGTAAATGCACTCAATACTTGGTCGCGCTCCTTTGGCATCAATTACTGCATCAATGCGGTGTGGCATGGAGGTGATCAGCCTGTGGCACTGCTGAGGGGTTATGGAAGCCCAGGTTGCTTTGATAACAGCCTTCAGCTCATCTGCATTGTTGGGTCTGGTGTCTCTCATCTTCCTCTTGACAATAACCATAGATTCTCTATGGGGTTAAGGTCAGGCGAGTTTGCTGCCAATCAAGCTCAGTGATACTGTTGTTTTTACACAAGGTATTGGTCCTTTTGGCAGTGTGGACAGGTGCCAAGTCTTGCTGGAGAATTAAATTTCCATCTCCAAAAGTTTGTCGGCATATAGAAGCATTAAATGCTCTAAAATTTCCTGGTAGACGGCTGCGCTGACTTTGGTCTTGATAAAACACAGTGGACCTACACCAGCAGATGACATGGCTCCCCAAACCATCACTGACTGTGGAAACTTCACACTAGACCTCCAGCAGCTTGGATTGTCTGTCTCTCTACTCTTCCTCCAGACTCTGAGACCTTGATTTCCAAGGTCTATTGTGAAGTATCCGCAATCAGTGATGGTTTGGGGAGCCATGTCATCTGCTGGTGTAGGTCCACTGAGATTTATTAAGACCAAAGTCAGCGCAGCCGTCTACCAGGAAATTTTAGAGCACTTCATGCTTCCTTCTGCTGACAAGCATATTGGAGATAGAAATTTCATTCTCCAGCAGGACTTGGCACCTGTCCACACTGCCAAAAGTACCAATAACTGGTGTATAAACACCAGAGGGAGCTCCCTCTGCCTCAGATCAGCGCCACCGCAATGTATTTGCAGGGCCTGATCTCTGCCTTGATGACCCGGGGGTTGTCATGACAACCTCCGGGTCATCTAGCTACGGGAAGCTGCTGTGATCATGTCACAGCAGCTTCCACTATAGTTGCAATGCATTGCAATGCCAGAGCATTGCAATGCATTGTAACTGCAATCAAAAGTAAAAAAAGTGAAAGTCCCATAAAGGGACAAGTTGAAAATAATCATTTTTTAAAAAAAATTGTAAAAAAAATATTAAAAAATAATTTTAAAAAATCCCCTAAAAAATACACATTTTTATGTAATAAAAAAAATAAAAAACAAAAAAAATACACATGTTAGGTATCGCCATGTCCGTAAAAATCCCATCTATAAAAGCATAACCCTAGTTAACCCCTTCAGTGAAAGCCGTAAAAAAAACACAAAAAAGTAGTAAATTATACTTTAATGATACCGCTTGGAAAAAGTGCAATAACACGCGATCAAAAAGTCAGATATAAATAATCATGGTACCGCTGAAAACGTCATCTTGTCCCGCAAAAAACAAGCCGCTATACAGCATCATCAGCGAAAAAAAAAAAAAAGTTATAGCTCGCGGAATAAACTGATGCAAAAATAATTATTTTTTCTATAAAATTCTTTGTGTAAAAAACGCCAAAACATAAAAAAAATATATAAATGAGGTATCGCTGTAATCGTAGTGACCCGAAGAATAAAGCTGCTTTATCAATTTTACCACACGCGGAACGGGGAAAAAAA
Organism: Oophaga sylvatica; assembly: GCA_033576555.1. Lineage (NCBI taxonomy): Eukaryota > Metazoa > Chordata > Amphibia > Anura > Dendrobatidae > Oophaga > Oophaga sylvatica. The sequence goes on along the minus strand of JARQOD010000010.1, from coordinate 35,556,955 downwards.
AAAAACAATTCCTGAATTGCTGGTTTTTGTTCATTCTGCTTCCACAAAAATCGGAATAGGAAGCGATCAAAAAACGTTATGTGCCCGAATATGGTACCAATAAATACGTCAGCTCGTCCCACAAAAAATAAGCCCACAGATAACTCTGTCGGCCGAAATATGGAAAAATTATAGCTCTCAAAATACGGCGATGCAAAAATTTCTTACAAAAAATTATTCCAAAAAAAAGCATCTTTTAGAGTGTGACAGAAGCTAAACATGAAAAAAGGGTGTAAATCTGGTATCGCTGTAATCGCACCGATCCGAGGAATAAAGTCGCCTAATCACTAATACCGCACGAGGAACGGCGTAAAAAAGAAAACCAATTCTTCACCTTTTGTGGATTTGTTCATTGTGCCTCCCAAAGATCGCAGTAAGGCGATCATGGTTCCCCCCACATATGGGGTATCAGCGTACTCAGGACAAAATGCACAATAGCTTTTGGGGTCCTATTTCTCCTGTTACCCTTATAAAAATAAAATTTGGGGGCAAAAAGGTCATTTTTGTGGAAAAAAATATGATTTTTTTTTTTTCACGGCTCTACGTTATAAACTTCTGTGAAGCCCTTGGGGGTTCAAAGTGCTGACCACACATCTAGATAAGTTCCTTGGGGGGTCTAGTTTGCAAAATGGGGTCATTTGTGGGGGGTTTCTACTGTTTAGGCACATCAGGGGCTCTCCAAGCGCGACATGACACCCGCAGACCATTCCATCAAAGTCTGCATTTAAAAACGGTGCTCCTTCCCTTCCGATCTCTGCCATGCGTCAAAATAGTGGTTCCCCCCCACATATGGGATATCAGCGTACTCAGGACAAATTGCACAATAGCTTTTGGGGTCCTATTTCTCCTGTTACCATTATAAAAATAAAAATTTGGGGCAAAAAGATTATTTTTGTGGAAAAAAATATGATTTTTTTATTTTCACGGCTCTACGGTATAAACTTCTGTGAAGCACTTGGGGGTTCAAAGTGCTCACCACACATCTAGAAAAGTTCCTTGGGGGGTCTAGTTTCCAAAATGGAGTCACTTGTGGGGGGTTTCTACTGTTTAGGCACATCAGGGGCTATCCAAACGTGACATGACACCCACAGACCATTCCATCAAAGTCTGCATTTGAAAAAGGCGCTACTTCCCTTTCGAGCTCTGCCATGCGCCCAAATAGTGGTTTACCCCCACCTATGGGGTATCAGCGTACTCAGGACTAATTGCCCAATAACTTTTGGGGTCCTTTTATCCTTTGGAAAATAATAATTGGGATGAAAAGATCATTTTTGTGGAAAAAATATGATTTTTTAATTTTACGGCTCTACGTTATAACCTTCTGTGAAGCGCTTGGGGGTTAAAAGCTCTCACAACACATTTAGATAAGTTCCTTGGGGGGTCTTAGTTTCCAAAATGGGGTCTTTTGTGGGGGGTTTCCACTGTTTAGGCACACAGGGACTCTCCAAATGCGACATGGCGTCCAATCTCAATTCCAGCCAAAAAAGTCAAATGGCGCTGCTTCCATTCCGAGCTCTGCCATGCGCCCAAATAGTGGTTTACCCCACACATGGGGTATCGGTGTACTCTGGAGAAATTGTACAACAAATATTGTGGTTCATTTTCTCCTGATACCCTTGACAAAATTTAAAAAAATTGTGTCGAAAGAAAAATTTTGGGAAAAAAAGTTAAATGTTCATTTTTTCCTTCCACATTGCTTCAATTCTTGTGAAGTACCTAAAGGGTTAATAAACTTCTTGAATGTGGCTTTGAACACGTTGAGGGGTGCAGTTTTTTAGAATGGTGTCACTTTTGGGTATTTTCTGTCATATTGACCCCTCAAATTCACTTCAAATGTGAGGTGGTCCCTAAAAAAATGGTTTTGTAAATTTTGTTGGAAAAATGAGAAATTGCTGGTCAACTTTTAACACTTATAACTTCGTAATAAAAAAAAATTTTGGTTCCAAAATTGTGCTGATGTAAAGTAGACATGTGGGAAATGTTATTTATTAACTAATTTTTGTGACATATCTCTCTGATTTAATGGCATAAAAATTAAAAGTTTGAAAATTGCAAAATTTTCAAAATTTTTGCCATATTTCCATTTTTTTCATAAAAAAACGCAAGTTATATTGAAGAAATTTTACCACTATCATGAAGTACAATATGTCACGAGAAAACAATCTCAGAATCGCCAAGATCCGTAGAAGCGTTCCAGAGTTATAACCTCATAAAGAGACAGTGGTCAGAATTGTAAAAATTGGCCTGGTCTTTAACCTACAAAATGGCTTGGTCATTAAGGGGTTAACCCCTCAGCAGTGCCACAGGCTGAAAGCCTCCATGCCACGCCGCATTGATGCAGTAATTGATGCCAAAGGAGCCCCGACCAAGTATTGAGTGCAGTTACTGAACATACTTTTCAGTTCGATAACATTTCAGATTTTAAAATCATTTTTTCAAGCTGGTGTTATCTCCGTAAATTAGAATATTTTATAACGACTTTTGGGTTTTCATTGGCTGTAAGCCATAATCATCAACATTGACAGGAATAAACACTTAAAATACATCACTCTGGTTGTAATGACTTTATATAATATATGAGTTTCACTTTTTGTATTGAAGAATTTTAAAATAAATAAAATTTTTGATGATATTCTAATTCTCTAACATACACCTGTATGTACACAGTCTGCACCAGCAGAATAGTGAGTGCAGCTCTGGAGTATAATACAGGATGTAACTCAGGATCAGTAATGTAATGTATGTACACAGTGACTGCACCAGCAGAATAGTGAGTGCAGCTCTGGAGTATAATACAGGATGTAACTCAGGATCAGTAATGTATGTACACAGTGACTGCACCAGCAGAATAGTGAGTGCAGCTCTGGAGTATAATACAGGATGTAACTCAGGATCAGTAATGTAATGTATGTACACAGTGACTGCACCAGCAGAATAGTGAGTGCAGCTCTGTGGTATAATACAGGATGTAACTCAGGATCAGTAATGTAATGTATGTACACAGTGACTGCACCAGCAGAATAGTGAGTGCAGCTCTGTGGTATAATACAGGATGTAACTCAGAATCAGTATTGTAATGTATGTACACAGTGACTGCACCAGCAGAATAGTGAGTGCAGCTCTGGGGTATAATACAGGATGTAACTCAGGATCAGTAATGTAATGTATGTACACAGTGACTGCACCAGCAGAATAGTGAGTGCAGCTCTGGGGTATAATACAGGATGTAACTCAGGATCAGTAATGTAATGTATGTACACAGTGACTGCACCAGCAGAATAGTGAGTGCAGCTCTGGGGTATAATACAGGATGTAACTCAGGATCAGTAATGTAATGTATGTACACAGTGACTGCACCAGCAGAATAGTGAGTGCAGCTCTGGGGTATAATACAGGATGTAACTCAGGATCAGTAATGTAATGTATGTACACAGTGACTGCACCAGCAGAATAGTGAGTGCAGCTCTGGAGTATAATACAGGATGTAACTCAGGATCAGTAATGTAATGTATGTACACAGTGACTGCACCAGCAGAATAGTGAGTGCAGCTCTGGAGTATAATACAGGATGTAACTCAGGATCAGTAATGTAATGTATGTACACAGTGACTGCACCAGCAGAATAGTGAGTGCAGCTCTGGGGTATAATACAGGATGTAACTCAGGATCAGTAATGTAATGTATGCACACAGTGACTGCACCAGCAGAATAGTGAGTGCAGCTCTGGAGTATAATACATGATGTAATTTAGTATCAGTAATGTATGTACACAGTGACTGCACCAGCAGAATAGTGAGCGCAGCTCTGAAGTATAATACAGGATGTAACTCAGGATCAGTAATGTAATGTATGTACACAGTGACTGCACCAGCAGAATAGTGAGTGCAGCTCTGGAGTATAATACAGAATGTAACTCAGGATCAGTAATGTAATGTAGAGGTGCATTTCACAAAATTAGAATATCATCAAAAAGTTGAGTTATTTCAGTTCTTTAATACAAAAAAGTAAAACTCATTATATAAAGTCACTACAACCAGAGTGATGTATTTTAAGTGTTTATTTCTGTTAATGTTGATGATTATGGCTTACAGCCAATGAAAACCCAAACGTCATTATCTCAGTAAATTAGAATACTTTATAACACCAGCTTGAAAAAAAAATTTAAAATCTGAAATGTCCTACTGAAATGTATGATCAGTAAATGCACTCAGTACTTGGTCGGCTCCCTTGGCATCAATTACTGCATCAATGCGGCGTGGCATGGAGGCGATGAGCCTGTGGCACTGCTGAGGGGTTATGGAAGCCCAGGTTGCTTTGATAGCAGTTTTGAGCTTGTCTTTACAATACCCCATAGATTCTCCTTGGGGTTAAGGTCAGGCGAGTTTGCTGCCAATCAAGCACAGTGATACTGTTGTTTTTAAATTAGGTATTGGTACTTTTGGCAGTGTGGACAGGTGCCAAGTCCTGCTGGAGAATGACATTTCCATCTCCAAAAAGCTTGTTGGCAGAGTGAAGCATATAGTGCTCCTAACATTTCCTGTTAGACGGCCACGCTGACTTTGGTTTTGATAAAACACAGTGGACTTACACCAGCAGATGACATGGCTCCGCAAACCATCACTGACTGTGGAAACTTCACACTAGACCTCCAGCAGCTTGAATTGTCTGTCTCTCTACTCTTCCTCCAGACTCTGGGACCTTGATTTCCAAGCTTTAGTGTAAAGTATCCACAATCAGTGATGGTTTCGGGAGCCATGTCATCTGCTGGTGTAGGTCCACTGTGTTTTATCAAGACCAAAGTCAGCGCAGCCGTTCTACCAGGAAATTTTATAAGCACTTCATGCTTCCCTTTGCTGACAAGCTTTTTGGAGATGGACATTTCATTCTCCAGCAGGACTTTGACTGTCCACACTGTCAAAAGTACCAATACCTGGTTAAAAACAGTATCACTGTGCTTGATTGGCAGCAAACTTGCCTGACCTTAACCTCAGAGAATCTATGGGCATTATCAAGAAGAAGATGAGAGACACCAGAGCCAACAACGCAGACGAACTGAAGGCTGCTATCAAAGCAACCTGGGCTTCCATAACCCCTCAGCAGTGCCACAGGCTGATCGCCTCCATGCGACGCCACATTGATGCAGTAATTGATGCCAAAGGAGCCGACCCAGTATTGAGCGCATTTACTGATCATACATTTCAGTAGGACGACATTTCCGATTTTAAAATCATTTTCCAACTGGTGTTACAAAGTATTCTAATTTACTGAGATAATGACAAACCCAAATCATCAACGTTAACATAAATAAACTCTTGAAACAGATCACTCTGTGTGTAATGACTATGTAATATATGAGTTTCACTTTTTGTATTGAAGAACAGAAATAAATTAACTTTTTGATTATATTCTGATTTTGTGAGATGCACCTGTATGTACACAGTGACTACCCCACAGTTGCACTCACTGTTCTGCTGGTGCAGTCACTGTGTACATACATTACATTACTGATCCTGAGTTACCTCATGTATTACAGGTCCTTCTCAAAAAATTAGCATATAGTGCTAAATTTCATTATTTTCCATAATGTAATGATTACAATTAAACTTTCATATATTTTAGATTCATTACACACCAACTGAAATTTGTCAGGTCTTTTATTGTTTTAATACTTTTGATTTTGGCATACAACTCCTGATAACCCAAAAAACCTGTCTCAAAAATTAACATATTTCAACCGTCCAATAAAATAAAAGTGTTTTTTAAAAACAAACAAAAAAAACCATCAAATAATAAAGTTCAGTTATGCACTCGATACTTGGTCGGGAATCCTTTTGCAGAAATGACTGCTTCAATGCGGCGTGGCATGGAGGCAATCAGCCTGTGACACTGCTGAGGTGTTATGGAGGCCCAGGATGCTTTGATAGCGGCCTTAAGCTCATCCAGAGTGTTGGGTCTTGCGTCTCTCAACTTTCTCTTCACAATATCCCACAGATTCTCTATGGGGTTCAAGTCAGGAGAGTTGGCAGGCCAATTGAGCACAGTAATACCATGGTCAGTAAACCATTTACCAATGGTTTTGGCACTGTGAGCAGGTGCCAGGTCATGCTGAAAAATGAAATCTTCATCTCCATAAAGCATTTCAGCCGATGGAAGCATGAAGTGCTCCAAAATCTCCTGATAGCTAGCTGCATTGACCCTGCCCTTGATGAAACGCAGTGGACCAACACCAGCAGCTGACATGGCACCCCACACCATCACTGACTATGGGTACTTGACACTGGACTTCAGGCATTTTGGCATTTCCTTCTCTCCAGTCTTCCTCCAGACTCTGGCACCTTGATTTCCGAATGACATGCAAAATTTGCTTTCATCAGAAAAAAGTAGTTGGGACCACTTAGCAACAGTCCAGTGCTGCTTCTCTGTAGCCCAGGTCAGGCGCTTCTGCCGCTGTTTATGGTTCAAAAGTGGCTTTACCTGGGGAATGCGGCACCTGTAGCCCATTTCCTGCACACGCCTATGCACGGTGGCTCTGGATGTTTCTACACCAGACTCAGTCCACTGCTTCCTCAGGTCCCCCAAGGTCTGGAATCGGTCCTTCTCCACAATCTTCCTCAGGGTCCGGTCACCTCTTCTCGTTGTACAGCGTTTTCTGCCACATTGTTTCCTTCCAACAGACTTCCCATTGAGGTGCCTTGATACAGCACTCTGGGAACAGCCTATTTGTTGAGAAATTTCTTTCTGGGTCTTACCCTCTTGCTTGAGGGTGTCAATGATGGCCTTCTTGACATCAGTCAGGTCGCTAGTCTTACCCATGATGGGGGTTTTGAGTAATGAACCAGGCAGGGAGTTTTTAAAAGCCTCAGGAATCTTTTGCATGTGTTTAGAGTTAATTAGTTGATTCAGAAGATTAGGGTAATAGGTCGTTTAGACAACCTTTTCTTGATATGCTAATTTTTTGAGACAGGTTTTTTGGGTTATCAGGAGTTGTATGCCAAAATCATCAGTATTAAAACAATAAAAGACCTGACAAATTTCAGTTGGTGTGTAATGAATCTAAAATATATGAAAGTTTAATTGTAATCATTACATTATGGAAAATAATGAAATTTAGCACTATATGCTAATTTTTTGAGAAGGACCTGTATACCCCAGAGCTGCACTCACTGTTCTGGGGGAGACACTGTGCATACGTTACATTATGTTTCCTCTACTGATGCAGCTCTGGAGTATAACACATGCATCCCAATATCCCCACAGTCTTCGGCTGTGTTCACATGTCCAGTAATATACGTTGAATCAGATCCAGCAGCAGTCAGTTATCGGATTTGCAGATATTGCCACTAGATCGGTTTTGTTTTTTACATTGAAGTCTATAGAAAATTGGATTTATTACATGACTAGTGCACATGTGATCCTGGCCTTACTGTTACGTAAGAGGACAGTATAACGTTTATGTGATTGAATGTCCTTGGTGCATATTTTGCATGTAGGCCAGTAGCTTCAGCCATTCTGTTTTTTACAGCTCCATCCTTTGGAGGATGCGGCGGGTCCTGCCTGTTTCTGTTTTTTCTGTGTTATTGTTCTTGGAGCGTCAGCTTGAGGTTTGTCAGCACTCCACTGTCTGGCTGTACCATTGCAAATCTGAACACAATGGCTTATTTTGCATGATAACAGATTTTTGTAGACATCAGCTGAGTCTCGGCCCAGCTGGCGCACAGCCATCTCTTATCACAGCAAATGTCATTTCCAAGACTTTTTTCCGTGCTGAACTGTACACCAGATGCTCCGAGTGTGGACAGACACATCTAGAGCAGCTATAAGACGACCCTGGGCCGCCATTAAGCCATCTTCTCCCGGTGGCTTCAGAAGTGATTTTTCCTTTTTATAAGATATCAGGAGAATAAATAGCATTAAAACCCTGCAATTTACAAGGCAAGAGCTCCAGGTAATAATGGGAGAATATTAGAGCACAATTCAGAATGCCATTGATGACAATCTGACTCCTCATGACGGCCAGTGTCATGACATTATGCTAAGAGGTTTCTCCATGTAAGATTTCTCCATAGGATAGGTGAAAATTGTCTGGAGGCTGGAGATTGCACCACTGGGCACTCAGTGGTCACGATATCAGGAGTTTAGATCCACCATCTCTCCTCACTTGGAATCAAAAGGAGCGGCGTGATCATTTTTTTTTGTCTTGGATAGAGATGGGCTCATACCTGGTTGCAGTTACAAAAAGTTTGGGTGCCAAAACAGTACCTAGACCCCATTCACTTTAATGGGGGGCCCACGAACATCCAGTGTTTGCAAAACCAACCCCAAAAGTAAAAGTAGGGGTGTTCCTAGATTTTGCCATGTCTGCATGGCAAAGTGAGCCCCTTTTGTCTGATCTGAGCTATGCTCACCTCTTAAAATCGATCGTGTACACGAGTCTCTACTCGTACGAGTTCTATCCTTGATTTTCACAAATAGCACTTGCACTTATGCTCTTCTATAGGGCTGTTCACTTATCTGATTTTTTTCCACGGACCAAGTGGTCCACAGGAAAAATCTTAGACATGTCCGATTTTGAGCCAAGTGTCAAAATAATCACCAAATCAAGTCTCTGGATCCATGAAAAAAATGGACCGCACTCAAATGATATACAGGTGTTGTTAGATTTTCACAGACTGACGGAATAACAAAGTGGAGAAACTTTTCCAAGAAAAACTTATATCACTGATCAAACGCTCATCAGAATAATCAAACCATTTTTCTTGGATGTTTAGAAAACGGTCGTGTGATCCTACACAAATAGTGTCTAGACTAAAGGTTTGCACACTTGTGGACTCCCAAGCCACCTTCCTGTCCTGACATATAGAAAGCAGCTGGGGAGATAACTGGGTTGTCAGATCAAAGACTTAAACCTTGAAAAGAAAAAGGTGCATGGCTATGCAGGCCATGAATTCTCGTCCGTTTTATCACTTAGTAAGCGGCTGGAGAGCGCAGCACGTATCCAGCAGAATATAGCAAGTTAAAAGCCCACTCTTGTGAGGGAGACACGAGGGTCACGCAGAAAAGATCAGTCTTCATTTTACAGACCTGCCGAGAAAAATGTGGTTATGCCTAGCTATCGTGTTGGACAATTTCTCAATCCTGCTCTTTTTTTTATTATTTAATATCTTTAGTAATGTAATTTTCGTGACCTCCACGCTCACAATTCACCCCATGAAGACATCGGTTTACGATAGAATAAATCATATAAAGAGCATCTGCCAGCAGACACTATGGAGGGGGCACAAAGCCTTACATTACATGATGCATCTAGATCCGCGCCCTTTAATCACTGAGGCAGAACAGCAAATACAAATGCACTGTTTATACTAAAAGAGAACGACAAGGAATTTCCAGTATTTCCAAGGTGCCGATGGGTCACTATGCCTGGAAAAGCAGCGACTCTGCCATGGTGCTCATCAGTGGAGTCTCAGAAATGCTATGGCTGTCAAAACCCAAAAATCAACAGGATTTCCTTTCTACCAGTTTATATCAAAATCTGTCATAAATTGAAGCTTTGTGAAGTGAGAAGAGAAGCTTAGGTACATAAATTCACAAGTTGGTCAAACATGGGATGTTGCATATCTGGTGTAGATTTTTCCACATTTTTTTTTTTTTTTGCATCAAAATCTACAAGTTACATATTGATGTTTCTGCATTTAGATTTAGTGCAGATTTTACCCTTTCTATTGTAAAAGGTGAAATCTGCGCTGATTCCACACACCGTAAAAAAAAAACCCGACAATTAATTTTCATCATGCTGCACATTTTTTCCCCAGAGAAAATTATGCGTCCTCCGAACTAAATGTGAACAAGGATTTACATCTACCGTAATCTGTGGTTGGATCCTTATTATAATGTGAATTAGGCTTCATCCAGGTTTTTTTTTTCTCATATGAAGAAAACAGAGAAAGTTTCTTAATTTTTTTCACTCGGGAGAAAGTGGACAAACATTTTTTTCTTTCACATATCAGTCAGTTGAAAATGGACCGCACATGGATGGCATCCGAGTGCTGTCTGATTTTTTTCACAGAGCCATAGACTTACGTTGCCGAGTTTGGTCCGACCCTCGGACATGTCTCTGTGATTTTGCTCGGTCGGAAGAAAAAATCTGACTTTTGAACAGCCTCATAGCTTGTCATAGGTACGAGTGCTATCCATGGAGAAAAAAAATGCATTGGTGCAAGAAAAACAGAGATGTGAATGAACACACATATAAAAAAAAAAGATGGTTTCTCTTCAGGATAGGTGCATTGGTGCAAGAAAAACAGAGATGTGAATGAACACACATATAAAAAAAAAAGATGGTTTCTCTTCAGGATAGGTGCATTGGTGCAAGAAAAACAGAGATGTGAATGAACACACATATATAAAAAAAAGATGGTTTCTCTTCAGGATAGGTGCATTGGTGCAAGAAAAACAGAGATGTGAATGAACACATATAAAAAAAAAAAAAAAAGATGGTTTCTCTTCAGGATAGCAAATCAGTGTGGTAATGGAGGTTGTCTAATCCCCCAGCAATCAGTAACACAAGTTAGCCGTTGTGGCCCTTTCCACCTGTGCATGTGGCTCTATAATGTAACTATGGTCCCTCTGTCCTGCTAATTGGTGAGGGTCCTGAGGTTCACATCCCCCCACCCTCCTCACTTGACAATGACAGGCCCTCAATGTTTTATTTTTCTCCAGAAAGTTCATTTAATAAATGTTGAAGTAGTGAGGGTACCTCCATATCATAATGTGTGTTGGCAGCCTTTGTTGCAGGGGATGTTTGCTTCTGGTCTGTTTCTGTAATTATTCCATATCTTGTCATCGGCAGCAGCTGCTTAGTTCTATATAAAAAAAAAGCTATTTGTTTGCCCGTATCATGAATACACAAATAACACTGTGCGCCCTGACACTCCGCTTGCCGGAGCGGTGTTTAGATTTGTCAGACAAGATGAGCGATGTTCTGTTCTGTGAGTCTTGTAAGCTTTTGTGCTGCCGAATCCTGAATAATTCTCTATTCTGTTCACAGGACTGTACATCCAACAATCAATATGGGACTTCAATAGAAGCCGCTGCCAAACAGCTCCTGAACATAAACCAAGACGTGCCGCTGTATCCTCCTTATCAGTACCCGGCTAGTTTACACACCGCAAGTCGCAGGCAAAAAAATACCATCTTTCTACGGCGAGACAATACAATATATGCAGAGAAAAAGATTTTGAAGAAGAGAAAACATTTCCTATTGAAAGAGACTCCCATCTTGATGCCCTTGAATGGTTCCGCTGTAGACCTCATGCCCCCGGATTACGAGGACCTCAACGGCAAATGGAGAAAGCTGTATGAGGTTCAAAGGCAACGCAAGAAGCTTATGCACGATATCTGCTTGAAGTACAAGAGCGGCAGCCGGCGGATTATCACCCCTTATCACGTCTCCCGAATCTTCGTAGAAGACAAGCACAAGATACTTTACTGTGAGGTTCCAAAGGCCGGTTGCTCCAACTGGAAACGGGTATTAATGGTCCTTAACGGCTTGGCTGCCTCCACTAAGGATATCCCGCATAATACCGTTCACTACGGGAACTACTTGAAAAGGTTGGACAGTTTTGACCGCAAAGGAATCTTCAACCGTCTTAACACGTACAAGAAGATGATCTTTGTCCGAGAACCATTCGAGAGGCTGGTCTCTGCTTTCCGGGACAAGTTTGAGCACGCCAATAATTATTACCATCCGGTGTTTGGGAAAGCAATCATTTCTAAATACAGGCGAAACGCCACGAGGGAAGCATTGAGGACAGGCTCCGGCGTGCAGTTCAAAGAGTTTATCCAATACCTGCTGGATGTCCACAGGCCGGTGGGCATGGACATCCATTGGGACCACGTTAGCAAACTTTGCAGTCCCTGCTTGATAGACTACGATTTCATTGGCAAATTTGAGAGCATGGAAGATGATGCTAATTTTCTTCTACACCTCATAGGGGCTCCCAAAAATTTGACGTTTCCCAGATTTAAAGACAGACATTCCAATGAGGAAAGGACCACTAGTAAAATCACTCAGCAATATTTTGCACAATTGTCCCCACTGGAAAGACAGCGTACCTATGACTTCTATTACATGGATTATCAAATGTTCAATTACTCCAAGCCGTTTGAAGATTTGTATTGATCACGTGCAAAAGGAGGGAAAGTGTTTTCTAGAAAACGTCCACTGGGTGTAGTACAACCAGTATTACGGTACAATATGTGAACTGATTAAGAGTGGTTTAAAGGGACCAGTCACCAGGTTTTTGCCGCAGCATGATGTGTAGAGACAGAGACTCTGACTCCAGCAATCTGTTATTTATTTGGCTGCTTGCTGTAGTCTTGGTAAAATGACTTTTATCAGCAGGTGATTATTGAGAGTACAAGTAAACATGCTGCAAAGTAGTCCAACCCCACCCACACCCCTGATTGTCAGCTTTCTGTGTATACTGTGCATAGGCAGAAAAACTGAATCAATGATGTGGGCAAGGTTATGCAGATAAGTGTTTTTAGCAAAATAGAAGTAAGCAGCCCAGTACATGACACAACCCTGAAATCAGGTTCTCTGGTCCTACATTACTCTGCAAAAACCGATGACAGATTCCCTTTAACGCAGTCAGATGTCCATGTAAACCGCAGCAAGATCGGAGGCCAGTGCACAAACTGGCTGTCGGCTTTTCAGACCCGAGCTTAACAGCTGCATAGGAATATATGAACTGTCATGCTCTGGTCAGGAAAGCCACCAGCCAGTTCGTGCACTGTGCTCCGATCTCGCCGTCTGACTGCGCAGTTAGTGTTTGGGATAATGTTGATGCATTATTATTGGGCCAAAACCAGAAGCAAATCCAGCAGAAAGGGAATAATTTTTTCATTCCTCTTACATCCATGTCTGACTTTGGCTTAAAAATGTGCATGAAAATACCTCTGCAAAAACTGAAACCACCCTAAGTCTTAGATTTCAGAGATGACCCATATTGTTTTTTTTTTTTTTTTTTTTATATAAAACTTCTGAACTTGAAACAGTCATAATCAAGTCCTATAAAGACACCTTACAGATATTTTTTATCTGGGTTTTCAGGTTCAGGCATTTGAAACCAAATGGATCATGCACGAAAGACATCTGTAAAAAAAAGACTGTAGAGGAAATTTATGAAGCCTGGAATTTCACACCAGTCTTGAAGCAGACTGTTGGTGGGCTCAGTGTAGTGACCCCGTGTCGTGTCGCTCACTTCTGCAGCAGAGATAAGAGGTGCCGATGATCCCACACACCTGTCGAGACGTGTCTGCAATTGTGTACTGACAGCAGTAACATCAGCACCACTCGGCTTGGAGGCAAAAGTGAGCGACCCCAGCCAATGCCTTAAAAAGGCGTAAATTTGGTGGCTTCAAAACCCTGAACCTGGAAACATCCCCTCAATCTTCAATCAGATTGCACTAAAACAAGTTAATCATGGGGGCGAAACCCATCAGATAAATTACTTAAAAGTGATATTCACATTTGTGATTTTCCTCAACCTCGTTCTTTCTATGAGATTTTAAGAATATATTTCAGATTCTCTATTGTATAGATCTTATTTTTGCTGATAAAAAAATAAAAAATAAAAGTGTTTCTAAAATTGCAATAAAAGGGCTAGATTTTTCTATGGAGTTGTGTGAATTTTATTTTTTTAAGACATTTTATTCTGGTTTATGTCCCGTGTACAGGAATAAATGGAGTTAATTTCTTAACGGGTCCGTCCGTATTGTGTGTGTATTAAAAACACTTAAAAACATGGTGAGAAAAAGGTAAAGGATCAATAAGCTTACGCGTTTTGGGTTAGCATAGGAATGAATGGTTACAATGGAGCTGCAGTGTGCCACCTGTGCTCCATTTATTCCCTGTAAGGCTGTGGAGTGCTGTGCCCAGCTTTTCCAGCAGCCCCATAGAGAATGAATAAGGCGTCCAACCTGCCTCACCATTTTCTAATGGTTTGGAACACACTGATTAGCAAGTTATCACCCTTCCCATGGATAGATGATAACTTGTTATCTCTGGACAACCCCTTTAATTAAAAGCCACTTTACTTTCTAAATTAAAAACAACCTCCTATTTTTGCATACAACTGCTACTCAGACATATGCGTTGCCCTGGTTGTAGATTACAACAAATTCTGAGTGTAGTTTGATCGTAGTCACATGTTTCTCCATTCCCTTTGATACTATTTGCTTAAGTACTGATCCCCAATTGCGCTCCAGTGCAGGCGCACCTCTGTCCTGCCGAGGGCAGAGCAAAGTACTGTAGTGCGCTTGCATTGGGAGAGAGCGCCAAGGACCTGGAAATAAAGCCGGAGCATGTGCACTACAGTACTTTGATGTGCCCTCGGCAGGGCAGAGAGAAGTGCGTCTGCGCAAGAGCGTGATGGGGACACTTTGTGGATGACGTAGGACACAGCATGCGTATGAAGCAGGGAAGGAGGATGGCGATCATAAGAGGCGCTGCATCAAGACCAGAGACGCCTATCGGACCGGACCTAGCCATATATGGGTATAATAAAAGCTCTTTTATATGCTATGCATTTGGGGTTGCCGATAGATACATTACTAAGGCCCCCTTCACAAGTCTGTGTTTCCAGTACATGTGGTGTCCGCTTTTACACGTACAAAAGACACGTACCCACACAAACCCATAATCTATGGCGCTGCGCATGTGTCCAGGTGACCCACACGTGGACATGATCGTTTTACTGCTGGCAGCATGAATGACAATACCAGTCACACACAGATGACATAAGTATGACATCCATGTGCTCACGAACCAGAAAAAAAATTAAGGTTTTTGTGTGTTGAAGATGTACAAATATAAAGAAAGAGATAGACAGATCTGACATTTAGATTTAGTCCTGTTACTGTACATGGATTAGTACAATAAATGAAAAAAATTACATGGGGTCCCCCTGTTTTTGGTAACCAGCCAAGGTAAAGCAGACAACTGTGGGCTGATATTATCAGGCTGAGTAGGTCCATGGATATTGGGCCCTTCCCAGCCTGCAGCCACATAAGAAGTGAAGCATCACATTAGATGCAATAATTATAAACCTAAAAAAAATGTCCACTCGGCTAAGAGGGGCATACCCTTAAGCCGTAACATTAAACCAACCAAGGTTAGGATCTCTAAATGACTAATCCAGACTTAATGAACAATAAGTTCTTAATAATAGAGCATAACACAAAATCCATCATAAAGGGTTTTAGCATAAAAATATTAAATGTTATTAAGCATAAATGACATATAAAAACAGGTAAAAAGGTGAAGTAACAGCAGCTAAAAAAAAAAACGATGTGAAGGGAGATGGAACAAAACGTGTCACATCGGAAAGAAAAACACGTGTCCCCCAACAACCTCCGCACATACGTGTGAAAATAATCTGGTATACGGAGATGCAATAGAGTTGGTTAGCCAGTAAAATTAATTAACCAAAACACCCTAAAACAATGGAGAGCCATGGAAGTCCAGACAAGGAATGTTTAATTAAAATATATACCTTTATTCAATGATAGTGGCAAACAGTAGTACTATGTAAAAAATAAAAGGTATATTTTTTTAATCTAACATTTCTTGTCTGAACTTCCATGACTAGCTGTTGTTTTAGGGTGTTTTGGTCGGTTCCCTCACCCTGCGTGGTATCCACTCTTTTCACAGAGCACCGGGGCTCTTCATTATATATATAATCTCTTACATGAGTATAGGACCGTGAGGTGTTACTGTTGTGTTGACTACAGTTAATTAGCAGTGTGGGCAGGGAATTCAGGTATAACAGCCTGACAGTGGAGTTCAAATTAGACAAAGCATCTAAAATAGGCGCTGCATATAAACATGACTGTTACAGGCTTAAGGGTATGCCACACTAAGCTAGATTGCTACTGCGTCACCATTTATGACGCAGTAGCGATCTCGTTAGCGACTTTAGCTGTGTGTGACATGTAGCAGCGATGTGGCCCCTGCTGAGATGTCGTTGATCGCTTATGAACGTTCTGAGCCGTTTTTTGGTCCTTGGTGTCCCGCTGGTGAGCCTGAATCGCTGAGTGTGACACCCTTTATGAACGACTTCACCAGCATCGCAGGTGGGACTAGGTTTTCCCAACGACCGCAGAGGTCGTTATACAGATCGCTGATGAGTTGTGTTTGGAATCTAACAGCTAAGTCGCTAACGAGATCGCTACTGCGTCATAAATGGTGATGCAGTAGTGATCTCGCTTAGTGTGGCATACCCTTAAGAGTCAAGCTACCAGCATAAATGTCTCAGGGTAAAAGGATTATTAATTGGTTATCAAATAATATAGAATAACAATACCTTGAGACATGTCATGACTAAAGTGCAGGTGGGACACGCAGGAGCCTCGACGTGCGTTTCACTGTCTTGAAGCCAAGGTGGTGAAATGCGCATCAAGGCTCATGCGTATCCCACCCTCACTTTAGTCATGACATGTCTCAAGGTATTGTCATTCTATATTATTTGATATCCAATTAATATTCCTTTTACCCTGAGACATTTATGCTGGTATCTTTTTATCTGTCATTTATACTTAATAAAATGTAATATTTTTTTGCCAAAACCCTTTATGTTGGATTTTGCGTTATGCTCTATTATTAAGAACTTATTGTTTATTAAGTCTGGAATAGTCATTTAAGAGATCCTAACTTTGGTTAGTTTAGATGCACCAATTGCCTTCGCTCGTCCTGATTGCCCTGGTGCTTTGGCAATCGGTGTAATGTGTAGTGGAATTGATGTCAGCTGTGAATTGTCCAAAAACACAAGCCCTGTTGTAAGGAATGGAGAGGTGTCTATCAGACAACCCCATTACTAACTCAGTAAACAAAAAAAAAAATGTAAATAAACCTTACCCAACCCAACCCCTGGTTTACCAATTTATCAAAATAAAAAATCTATTCTGCATTCTATTCCAGTACGTCACACGGGTGACACAGGACGGTACACACAGAAGACCAGAAAAAAACACTGATAGTAAAAATGGACCATCTCCCATGTATATTTTTTAAGTGGATGTCTGAAGGGTGCCTAAGGCATACATGTCACACTGTGGCCCACAGGCCAAATCTGACCTGCTGTGATATTTGGCCCATGATGCCAGAACTGCCCCCCCCACCCCAGCATTGCTTCACACTTTCAACTGTATTGACCATCCTGGATGGTGATACAGTTACCAGGAACAGCTTAGGTCAAGATAAGGTCTGGAAGACCAAGCAAAATTTCAGTGAGAGCTGCTCGTAAGATTGCCAGAAAGGCAAAACCTCTGCTTTACTGAAAAAGAACTTCAGAAAGATTTAGTAGACTCTAGAGTTGTGGTACATTGTTCTACTGTTCAGAAATGACTTTTCCATGAAGGCCATCTCAGTGCAGTTATCAGGAGAAAACCTCTTCTGCGTCCTCACCATAAAAATTCTGCATCAGAAGTATGCAAAAGAACATCTAAACAAGCCGGATGCATTCTGGAAACATGTCCCGTGGACCGATGAGGTAAAAATATAACACTTTGGTCAAAGGTGTATGTGGAGAAAAAAGGGCACAGAATTTCAGGAAAAGACCATCTTGCCAACCATAAAGCATGGGGCGGATCAATCATGCTTTCAGGTTCAGTTGCAGTCAGTGTCACGGGGTAACATTTCACGGGTACAGAGAACAATGGTTTCAATGAAATCTCAACAAATTCTTGATTCAAATATAACCAACACCATCTGTAAAAAGCTGAAGTTGACAAGAGGAAGAGGATGGCTTCTATAAATGGACAATGATCCTAAACACACGTCACAATCCACACACAATAGACGACCTCAAAAGGCACAAACTGAAGGTTTTACAAAGGCCCTCACAGTCCCCTGATCCATCATTGCTTTTTTGAGGTCTAGCCACAGATTTTCAATGGATGAAAGATGCCCCAGGAATCTCACAGAACAGGAAGAAGTTTCCAAGGAAGAATAGATGAAAATCCCTCAAACATGAATTGAAAGCCTCTTGTCTGCCTACAAAAAGCATTTCCAGGCTGTTTTACTTTCAAAAGGGGATGCTACTAGGTACTAACCATGCAAAGTGCCCAAACTTTTGCACTGGCTCATTTTCCTTGTTATAATTTTTTAAATGTAAAAGACGAAAATATATATATTTTTGCCTAAAATACAAAGGAAATGTGTAATCTTTAACTTTAAGCCTTTTAGAGGTCATTTAATTTTCAACTCGCTTAACCCCTTTCCAACATCGGGCATACATTTACGCTGCTGTCGGACTTCCTCCCTTTGATGTGGGCTCCGGCGGTGAGCCCACATCTTTCCCGGCACATGTCAGCTGTTTTGAACAGCTGTCAAGTGCCCGGAACAGCCGCAGTTGGAATCGCGATCCACCCGCAGCTATTAACCCGTTAAATAATGCTATCAAATGATGGCAGCGGCATTTAACATGCGCTTCCAGCAATCGCGCCGGAAATCCGCTCACCGGTGACCTCCGTCACGTGATCGCGAGTCACCGGTGGGTTGGCATGACAACCGGTTGTCACTGCCAGCTTGCTGTGAGCGCCGCCCAGTGGTTGGCGCTCATAGCGAGCGAGTAATTCTACTACATACAGACAAACTGATCATCACCTGTATGTAGCAGATCCAATTGGGTTATTGCAGCTTCTAGTCTCCCATGGTGACTATTGAAGCATGCGAAAAGTTAAAAAAAATGTTTTTTAAAATATATAAAAAGTACAAATGAACCTCCTTTCGCCCCATTCAAAATAAAATAAAAAAAATCAAACATACACATACTTGGTATCGCGAGTTCAGAATCGGCAGCTCTATCAATAAAAAACGGATTAACCTGATCTCTAAACGGCGTAGCGAGAAAAAAAAGAGTGAAACCGCCAGAATTATGTTTTTTTGGTCGCCGCAACATTACATTAAAATGCATTAACGGGCGATCAAAAGATCCTATCTGCACCAAAATGTTATAATTAAAAACAGCTCGACCCGCGACAAATAAGCCCTCACCCAACCAGAGATCACGAAAAATGGAGACATTACGGGTATGGGAAAATGGCACAAAGTTTTTTTTTTTCTTTTTTTAACCCCTTACTGCCATCGGACGTACTATCCCGTCCATGGTACCTGGGCCCGTATGACCATGGACGGGATAGTACGTCTCAGGGGGAGCGCAGCCGATCGCGCCCGGGTGTCAGCTGATTATCACAGCTGACACCCATGACTGTGTGTCAGGAGCGGTCACGGACCGCTCCCGGCACATTAACCCCTTGCACACCGCGATAAAACATGATCGCGGTGTACTGGGGGCACAGGGGAGGATCGCGCAGGGTGGGGGCTCCCTGCGCGCCCCCGAGACCCTCAGAGCAGCGCGATGTGATCGCGCTGTTCTGAGGGCTTCCTCCCTCCCAGGACCCGGATCCAATATGGCGCCGGGGTCCTGGAGGGAGGCGGCTACCTCAGTGCCTGCCGAGAGCAGGCACTGAGAAGCCTGCTGCACTGCCTGAGCGATCGCTGGTGTGACAGAGTGCTGTGCACACTGTCACACCAGCGATCTGATAAAATACTGTGATGTCCCACCCTGGGACAAAGTAAAAAAGTTAAAAAAATAAAAATAAACATGTTTAAAAAAAAATCCAAAATAAATAAAAAAATATATATATATTCCCCAATAAATTCACTTCTTCCTGTAAATAAAAAAAACAAAGCAATAAAAGTACACATATTTGGTATCGTCGCGTCCGTAACGACCCCCCCTATAAAATTGTCCCACTAGTTAACCCCTTTAGTGAACCCCTTAAAAAAAAAAACGAAGCAAAAAATCAATGCTTTATCATCATACCGCCAAACAAAAAGTGGAATAACACGCGATCAAAAAGACCGATATAAAAAAACATGGTACTGCTGAAAACGTCATCTTGTCCCGCAAAAAACGAGCCATCATACAGCATCATCAGCGAAAAAAAAAAAAGTTATAGCTCGCAGAATAAAGCGATGCAAAAATAATTATTTTTTATATAAAATTGTTTTAATTCTATAAAAGCGCCAAAACATGAAAAAATGATATAAATGAGGTATCGCCATAATCGTACTGACCCGAAGAATAAAACTGCTTTATCAATTTTACCACACGCGGAATGGTATAAACGCCTCCCCAAAAGAAATTCATGAATTGCTGATTTTTGTTCATTCTAACCTCCCAAAAATCGAAATAAAAAGCGATCAAAAAACGTCACGTGCTCAAAAATGGTACCAATAAAAACGTCAACTCGTCCCGCAAAAAATAAGACCTCACATGACTCTGTGGGCCAAAATATGCAAAAATTATAGCTCTCAAAATGTGATGATGCAAAAACTATTTTTGCAATAAAAAGCGTCTTTTAGCGTGACAGCTGCCAATCATAAAAACCCGCTATAAATAGTAAATCAAACCCCCCTTTATCACTCCCTTAGTAAGGGAAAAATAATAAAATTAAAAAAAAGTATTTTTTCCATTTTCCCATTAGGGTTAGGGTTGCGGCTAAAGTTAGGGTTAGGGTTGGCGCTAAAGTTAGAATTAGGGTTAGGGTTGGGATTAGGGGTGTGTTAGGGTTAGGTTTGTGGTTAGGGTTGGGACTAGGGTTAGGGGTGTGTTGGGGTTAGGGTTGGAGTTAGAATTGGGGGGTTTCCGTTGTTTAGGCACATCAGGGGCTCTCCAAATGTGACATGGCGTCTGATCTCAATTCCAGCCAATTCTGCGTTGAAAAAGTCAAACGGTGCTCCTTCACTTCTCAGCTCTGCCATGCGTCCAAACAGTAGTTTATCCCCACATATGGGGTATCAGCGTACTCTGGACCCCAAGAGTTATTGTGCAATTTGTCCTATTTCTTCTGCTACCCTTGGGAAAATAAAAAACTGGGGGCGAAAATATCATTTTTGTACAAAAAAAATTATTTTTTTGTTTTTACGGCTGTACATTATAAACTTCTGTGAAGCACTTGGGGCTTCATAGCGCTCACCACACATCTAGATAAGTTCCTTGTGGGGTCTATTTTCCAAAATGGGGTCACTTGTTGGGGATTTCCACTGTTTAGGCGCATCATGGGCTCTCCAAATGCGACATGACGCCCCCAGACCATTCCATCAAAGTCTGCAATCCAAAACGTCACTACTTCCCTTCCGAGCCCTGACGTGCGCCCATACAGTAGTTTTCTCCCACATATTGGGTATCAGCGTACTCAGGACAAATTGGACAACAACTTTTGGGTTCCAATTTCTTCTGTCACCCTTGTGAAAATAAAATATTGGGGCGAAAAAATCATTTTTGTAAAAAAAAAAAAAAAAGATTTTTTATTTTTACGGCTGTACGTTATAAACTTCTGTGAAGCACTTCGGGGTTCAAAGTGCTCACCACACATCTAGATAAGTTCCTTGTGGGGTCTATTTGCCAAAATGGGTCACTTGTGGGGGGTTTCCACTGTATAGGTGCATCAGGGGCTCTCCAAATGTGACATGACGCCCCCAGACCATTCCATCAAAGTCTGCAATCCAAAACGTCACTACTTCCCTTCCGAGCCCTGACGTGCGCCCATACAGTAGTTTTCTCCCACATATTGGGTATCAGCGTACTCAGGACAAATTGGACAACAACTTTTGGGTTCCAATTTCTTCTGTTACCCTTGTGAAAATAAAATATTGGGGACGAAAAAATCATTTTTGTAAAAAAAAAAAAAAAGATTTTTTATTTTACGGCTGTACGTTATAAACTTTAGTGAAACACCTGGGGGTTAAAAGTTCTCACCACACATCTAGATAAGTTCCTTGAGGGGTCTAGTTTCCAAAATGGCGTCATTTATGGGGGTTTCCACTGTTTAGGCAGATCAGGAGCTCTCCAAACACGACATGGCGTCCAGCCAATTCTGCGTTGAAAAAGTCAGACGGCGCTCCTTCCCTTCCAAACTCTGCCATGCACCCAAACAGTGGTTTACCCCCACATATGGGGTATCAGCGCACTCAGGACAAATTGCACAATAACTTTTGGAGTCTTGTTACCCTTGGAAAAATAAAAATTGGGGTGAAAAGATCATTTTTGTGGAAAAAATATGATTTTTAAATTTTACGGCTCTAAGTTATAAACTTGTGTGAAGCACTTGGGGGTTCAAATTGCTCACCAAAGATCTAGAAAAGTTCCTTAGGGGGTCTAGTTTCCAAAATGGGGTCATTTGTGGGGGGTTTCCACTGTTTAGGCACATCAGGGGCTCTCCAAATGCAACATGGCATCCAATCTCAATTCCAGCCAATTTTGGTTGGAAAAAGTCAAATGGTGCTCCTTCCATTCCGAGCTCTGCCGTGCGCCCAAACAGTGGTTCCCACCCACATATGGGGTATCAGCGTACTCTGGACCCCAAGAGTTATTGTGCAATTTGTCCTATTTCTTCTGCTACCCTTGGGAAAATAAAAAACTGGGGGCGAAAATATCATTTTTGTACAAAAAAAATTATTTTTTTGTTTTTACGGCTGTACATTATAAACTTCTGTGAAGCACTTGGGGCTTCATAGCGCTCACCACACATCTAGATAAGTTCCTTGTGGGGTCTATTTTCCAAAATGGGGTCACTTGTTGGGGATTTCCACTGTTTAGGCGCATCATGGGCTCTCCAAATGCGACATGACGCCCCCAGACCATTCCATCAAAGTCTGCAATCCAAAACGTCACTACTTCCCTTCCGAGCCCTGACGTGCGCCCATACAGTAGTTTTCTCCCACATATTGGGTATCAGCGTACTCAGGACAAATTGGACAACAACTTTTGGGTTCCAATTTCTTCTGTCACCCTTGTGAAAATAAAATATTGGGGCGAAAAAATCATTTTTGTAAAAAAAAAAAAAAAAGATTTTTTATTTTTACGGCTGTACGTTATAAACTTCTGTGAAGCACTTCGGGGTTCAAAGTGCTCACCACACATCTAGATAAGTTCCTTGTGGGGTCTATTTGCCAAAATGGGGTCACTTGTGGGGGGTTTCCACTGTATAGGTGCATCAGGGGCTCTCCAAATGTGACATGACGCCCCCAGACCATTCCATCAAAGTCTGCAATCCAAAACGTCACTACTTCCCTTCCGAGCCCTGACGTGCGCCCATACAGTAGTTTTCTCCCACATATTGGGTATCAGCGTACTCAGGACAAATTGGACAACAACTTTTGGGTTCCAATTTCTTCTGTTACCCTTGTGAAAATAAAATATTGGGGACGAAAAAATCATTTTTGTAAAAAAAAAAAAAAAGATTTTTTATTTTACGGCTGTACGTTATAAACTTTAGTGAAACACCTGGGGGTTAAAAGTTCTCACCACACATCTAGATAAGTTCCTTGAGGGGTCTAGTTTCCAAAATGGCGTCATTTATGGGGGTTTCCACTGTTTAGGCAGATCAGGAGCTCTCCAAACACGACATGGCGTCCAGCCAATTCTGCGTTGAAAAAGTCAGACGGCGCTCCTTCCCTTCCAAACTCTGCCATGCACCCAAACAGTGGTTTACCCCCACATATGGGGTATCAGCGCACTCAGGATAAATTGCACAATAACTTTTGGAGTCTTGTTACCCTTGGAAAAATAAAAATTGGGGTGAAAAGATCATTTTTGTGGAAAAAATATGATTTTTAAATTTTACGGCTCTAAGTTATAAACTTGTGTGAAGCACTTGGGGGTTCAAATTGCTCACCAAAGATCTAGAAAAGTTCCTTAGGGGGTCTAGTTTCCAAAATGGGGTCATTTGTGGGGGTTTCCACTGTTTAGGCACATCAGGGGCTCTCCAAATGCAACATGGCATCCAATCTCAATTCCAGCCAATTTTGGTTGGAAAAAGTCAAATGGTGCTCCTTCCATTCCGAGCTCTGCCGTGCGCCCAAACAGTGGTTCCCACCCACATATGGGGTATCAGCGTACTCAGGACAAATTGGACAACAACTTATGTGGTCCAATTTCTCCTGTTACCCTTGAGAAAATAAAAAAATAGTGACTAAAAGATAATTTTTGTGGGAAAAAAATAGGATTTTTTATTTTCATGCCCGGGCATTATAAACTTGTGTGAAGCACTTGGGGGTTCAAAGTGCTCACCAAAGATCTAGATAAGTTCCTTAGGGGGTATAGTTTCCAAAATGGGGTCACTTGTGGGGGGTTTTCACTGTTTAGGCTCATCTGGGGCACTGCAAACGGAACATGACCCCCATCAACGTCTGCATTCCAAAACGTTACTACTTCCTTTCCAAGCCCTGCCGTGCACCCAAACAGTTTCCCCCCCCCACATATGGGGTATCAGCGTACTCAGGACAAATTGGACAACAACTTTTGGGGTCCAATTTCCTTGGGAAAATTCAAAAATTTGGGACTAAAAAATCATTTTTGTGGAAAAATTTTTTTTTTTTCACACCCAGGCATTATAAGCTTTTGTGAAACACTTGGGGTTCAAAGTGCTCACAACAGATCTAGATAAGTACCTTAGGGGGTCTAGTTTCCAAAATGGTGTCACTTTTGGGGGTTTCCACTGTTTAGGCGCATCAGGGGCTCTCCAAACACGACATGGCGTCCAATCTCAATTCCAGCCAATTTTAGTTTGAAAAAGTCAAACGGCGCTCCTTCCCTTACGAGCTCTGCCGTGTGCCCAAACAGTGGTTTTCCCCCACATATTGGGTATTGGCGTACTCAGGAGAAATTGCATAACAACCTTATCTGTCCATTTTCTCTTTTTACCCTTGTGAAAATAAAAAAAAAGTTTGTAAAAGATCATTTTTGTGGCTAAAAAGTTAAATATTCATTTTTTCCTTCCACGTTGCTTTAGTTCCTGTGAAGCACCTGAAGGGTTAATAATCTTCTTGAATGTGGTTTTGAGTACCTTGAGGGGTGCAGTTTTTAGAATGGTGTCACTTTTGGGTATTTTCTGCCATATAGACCCCTCAAAGTGACTTCAAATGAGAGGTGGTCCCTAAAAAAAATGGCTTTGTAAATTTTGTTGTAAAAATGAGAAATCGCTGGTCAACTTTTAACCCTTATAACTTCCTAACAAAAAAAAATTTTGGTTCCAAAATTGTGCTGATGTAAAGTAGACATGTGGGAAATGTTATTTCTTAACTATTTTGTGTGATATATTTCTTTGTTTTAAGGGAATAAAAGTTCAAAGTTTGAAAATTGCAAAATTTTAAAAATTTTCGCCATATTTGCGTTTTTTTCAAAAATAAACGCAAGTTATATCGAAGAAATTTTACTTCTAACGTGAAGTACAATATGTCACGAGAAAACAATCTCAGAATCGCGAAGATCCGTTGAAGCGTTCCAGAGTTATAACCTCATAAAGAGACAGTGGTCAGAATTGTAAAAATTGGCCCGGTCATTAACGTGCAAACCACCCTTGGGGTGAAGGGGTTAACAAAGCTTGGAATTTTATTTTAACCACTTAGATAAAAAAAAGAAAAACAGAACCTAGATATGTTTGGTGTCTATGCACGCGTAATGACATGGAGAATCATAATGGCAGCTCAGTTTTAGCATTTAGTTAACCTAGTAAAAGAGCCCAAAAAATGTGGGATTGCAGTCTTTTTGCAATTTCAGCGCACTTGGATTTTTTTTTCCCTGTTTCCTAGTACATGACATGGTAAAACCAATGGTGTCGTTAAAAAGTACATCTCGTCCCGCAGAAAACAAACCCTCACATGGCCATTTCTGACAGAAAATAAAAAATGTATGGCTCTGGGAAGAAGGGGAGCGAAAAACGAAAACCCCAAAATGAAAATACCTCTGGGGTTAAGGGGTTAATGGTCCATAATGACAGTGATTTTGACTAGGGGTGCCCTTAGTTTTACATGCAACTGTATGTTCTTTTATGACCCCACCGAATATAAAGTTTTTTTGGGTTTTTTTTTGGGTTGTGTGGGGTGGGGGGCAATTAGAACTTCTGATATGAGGCCCCATAATTTCTGTGCATGACCCCGCCCACGAGGAAATACCCAATCCTCCGGTCATGTGATGTGACTCTTAAGATCTATTCATTAAAATGTACATTGTTTCCATATGAAAAGGTTCATCGTTATATTTTATAAGGAAAAACTTCTTAAATTGTAGACTTTTTTTTTAATAAAAATCAAGGTTAGCCCGTGACTTTGTCCAAGTCTGACATTTTGTTCCTCCATGTATTTGAGTTTGGACAAGGGAATATGAGGGTGTAACAAGTATAGTTTTCTGTTCGCAAAACTACAAGTCTCAGCATGCCCTGCCAGCTTGCTGCAGTTGGTGATAACTGGAATGTACTGATAAGTCAGCAGGCGGACATGTTCTCTGTGCACAGGACCTCCCGAGTATACGATTGACAGATGACCGGTAATGGTTCCGTCTTAATAATTAATCAGCAGTAACACTCCATAATTGTAGCGAGGCCGCAAGCTGCACTCGGTGCACAGAGGAGACATTTGGGGTCTGTGTGCTGTCTGCTCCTTAATACATTGTATTGATTTCTCACCCATTGTGGAAGGTGTCTCATTCTACCAGGGCTTGTTCAATATCAATCAGTATTATCTCGCTTCTGTTATACACCCCAGTGAGCAGCGGAAATTGTGTCACTCACAATGAACAGGTTTGTTACAAGAGGTCTGTCGATACATGACACTCCTCTATCCAATAAAAGAGGAGACAGGAGAAGGACACTTTTTATATTCCCTTTACACAGTTGTATATGTGTTTGTTTAACCCTTTTGTATTGTATGTTCATTGTTGTCCATTATTAAACATGTTTAAAACAATTCCCTCGATTACCTAAGCCTATAACATGATACTGCCTGGTCGGCACTTCACCCTATCATCTATTTAGACTTGAGAGTCCTCAGTGGTTGATACCTTTTAATGGCTAACTGAAAAGATGGTAACAAATTGCAAGCTTTCGAGACTACTCAGGTCTCTTCATCAGGCAAGGACTAATACAACATCTGAAGAATCACATATTTATACACAAAATAGCACAGAAAAAATGCAATAGGTAAGACAAGTGACGTGAAGCAGAATAAACAAAATAGCACAGAAAAAATGCAATAGGTAAGACACGGCTAACACGGTACAAAGACATACATCTTTACTGTACCTATCATCTATTGTTACTCTTTAAGTCTTTTATCTTTCTCAGAGCTCTGCAAAAATGTTACAAATCGGTCAGAGCGCCTGCTCCTGAGGTTTCGCTGCCCTGCCCTTCTCTCAGTGTTGGAGATAGCAGCAGCGAGAGGGTTGCACACAAATCTCCAGTGTGGAGAGGGGAGAAAGCATGAACAATTTCAAAGCAGGCAAAGAAAACAAGCTGTAGATTAGGGGGTAAAGTAAATACAGGATAGAAGCTGCATAATATTAATATTTTTCATACATGTGTTTTTGAAGCTCTTAATGCCTATCAAATAAAGTCTTGGATTTCTAACTGACTGCTGAACAGAACTAAAGAGATATTAACAAGTAACTGATATCTTCAGTGCACCTCACAACATGGAAAGTGTTACATCTCTCCATTCATATCACTCAGGCTATGAATGGACAATCTTCTTGCTTTTCTTATTGACTTTTAGACCTGACAACCAGCTAATATCACTGGAGGCGACATGGCTACAAAACAATCTGAAACATGGATCAAGACACGAACCATATATCAGGGGATCTACAAATAAATGAAGAAATGCAAACTGGAATGTAGTATTTAAATTTTAGAATAAAGGGAACCTGTCACCCCCGCAGGGCATTTTTAACTAAAAGAGCCGCCTTCAGCAGCACTAAAGCTGCTTTCTGTGAAAGTGCACAGGGACTCAACGGGGGATATCCAATCCAATTTCCAGGAAACTGTTCATGTAGGAATGCTCGGACCTGACACCCATAATGTAGTGGTGAACCATCTTGCTGGATAAACTCAGGGAACGTGCCATCTTCAGTTTCCTGGAAAGTGGATTGGTCGTTGTGGGCCAGTTGAATGGCCACAAAGGTCATCTGATCTGACCCCATTAGACATCTTTGGGGTCATCTGAAGGCAATTGTCTATGCTGTGAAGATACCAGATGTGCAGCATCTGAAACAATGGATACTGGAAGCCTGTGCTAGCATTTCTTCTGCGGTGTTGCTATCACTGTGTCAAGAGTGGGAGAAGAGGGTAGCACTGACAATCCAACACAATGGGCAGCACTGAACACATTTTATAAGTGGTCATAAACTTGTAAATAACTCATGAAAGAATAAAGTTACATTAAAACCAAACACACCATTGTTTTTCTTGTGAAATTCTCAATAAGTTTGATGTGTCACATGACCCTCTTCCCATTTGAAAAAATAAAGTTGGATCAAAAATGGCCAACTTCAAAATGGCCGCCATGGTCACCACCCATCTTGAAAATTTTCCCCCTCCCATATACTAATGTGCCACAAACAGGAAGTTGATATCACCATCCATTCCTATTTTATTTAGGTGGATCCATATAAATGGCCCACCCTGTATATAGAATCATTTGTATAGGAGGAGCAGAAAATGATCGGCACAGTTAAAAACTGCTGGGGTCACCGATTTCCAACCCGCTTCATCTTCCAGAGAACTGTATTCTCCCTAGCCAAAAAATCAATGCCAGGAATGGGTCAAGTACTGACTCTGAAACATAAAAATAAGTAAAACCTTTTATCGCCATGAAAGAAAACCAAGAAAGGTCTCCCTGCAGCAAGCCTTTGAAATGTGGTGTCAGCACATCAAATGGCAAAAAATGTGCGCTCTCCTCCAGAGAATCAAAAACACAAAACTTCCTGCAGATGAAATGCTGCAAAGAGGAAATATACAATGAGCCGTGTTTATAATCAGGAGTTATTGACACACAATGCATTGCTGTGCTACATGGGATAATGGCTCCTGAACATGGACCACAGGCTAACCTAGGAAAGTGTTAGGTCTTGTAAATGTAAAAAACGGATGTCGTATGGACCACCACGCAGATTAAAATCGTCCGTTTTTTCTGGATAAAACTTGGACAAATTTTTATACACTTGTGTGAACTTAGCCATAGCATTGAATGGGTAAGTCTCATCCAATATCAGGAAGAGAATAGTGCATGTTGAGATTTTTTTCACATTGTTCAGTGTGGTGTCCCATGATTTTTATGAGCCGTTAGGCTACATTCATGCACTGGTGTGATGCAGGGCTGGCTCCTGGTTTTCACGGGCCCCTTTAACACATACCATAATTCATGATGCACAGATACGGCTGAGAAATATAGGTATAGTACAATGCCAAAGATTTCACTTATTACATTACATGAGGGATATCTATTGTACATTCTACAGTAGGTCAGAAACCGGACAGTATAGTCCTCCATACAGTATTATGGGCACAACATAGTGCTCCATACAGAATAATGAGCCCCATATATTGCTCCATACAGTATTATGGGCACAACATAGTGCTCCATACAGAATAATGAGCCCCATATATTGCTCCATACAGAATAATGAGCCCCATATATTGCTCCATACAGAATAATGAGCCCGATATATTGCTCCATACAGAATAATGAGCCCGATATAATGCTTCATATAGTATTATGGGCACCACATAGTGCTCCATGCAGAATAATGAGCCCCATATATTGCTCCATACAGAATAATGACCCGATATATTTCTCCATAGAGAATAATGGTCCCCATATATTGCTCCATACAGTATAATGAGCCCCATATTATGTTCCATACAGTTTATAATGGGCCCCATATGATGCTCCCTATATATATATGCTTTACTAATAACCTTCACAATTCTGCAGCGTCCTTAACTGAAATAACAGCCAGGGGTGGACATACAGGCTGCACAGCGAGAGACCCAAGGAGTGGACGGGCCTCTCTGGAAACTTAAGAATAGGGATAAGAAGCTAATCAAGCAAGGAACAAGAGTCCTGACCAGAGGCGTAAAGATCGCAGTTGCAGAAGGTGCTATCGAGAATAACCCATGCAGGAAAGGGGCTCACAGACTCAAGCGCCTACTTCAGCTGGATGTGCGTCCGAGGACACACATTTAGCGGAAGTGTATTGTGGCACAGAGACACATTGTCTACCTGCACTGGAATACACACCAATGGGCCAATTAGAGGCAGGCAACTAACGTTGGCACATGGCGATGTCAGCTGAAGGCTATAGAAGAGAACGCCACGTGTCCTGGTAGTGGAGGAAGGTAAGCACCTTTTTTTATGTGTGTTAGAAAAGAGCGGCAGAATGGAAATTATCCCAGGAATGAGCCCAGAAAGGGGGGGGGAATGGCGACATTACACCAGGAAGGAGCCCATAATGGGGGGGCAGCATTACACCAGGAAGGTGCCCAGGATGGGGGTCATTATGCCAGGATGAGGGATATTGTTACAGGAAGGGGGATGTTATTACAGTAAGGTACTCAGTACAAGGGACATTATACCAGGAAGGGGCCCAGGATGGGAGACATTGTTAATGAAAGGTGCCCAGGACAGGGGACATTATCACAGGAAGGGGCACAGAATGGGGGACATTATACAAGGATGGGGCTTAGGATGAGGGACATTATTACTGTAGCGGTCAGGACAATGAACATTATTACAGGAAGGTGCCTGGATGGTGACATCATTACGTTCAGGATGAACACGTATGTCTTTATAGGATCTAGAACGCTAGAAAGGCCCATACACCTAACCAACATTGATGTGGTGGCCCAGGTCCAAATTTTGCACTGGGGCCTATTGGACTCTAGTTATGCCACTGGTTTTAATAGCATTATCTATAAAGCTGTCACAAATTTTAAGATATCAGGATGGCATAGTGGGATCGACTCAAGGACAAATCTTTTGTGCAGTATGAAGGGATTCTAGCAGGATTTAGCAATTGGACAAAAGAGACTTGGTAAGTGTAGCTGATTGTATTGCAATTGGCCAGTGTGTGGTATGTGTCCTGTGTGTTAATAACGCTTGCACATCATGTGTGTCATCTGAAGGACACGTGTGTGTGTTTCTGGCATGAGTACTGCATGAGTGGAGCTTCTGTAGCATGTATCCTATGTACAGTGGGTACGGAAAGTATTCAGACCTCTTTCAATTTTTCACTCTGTTTCATTGCAGCCATTCAATTCAAAAAAGTTAATTTTTTTCTCATTAATGTACACTCTGCACCCCATCTTGACTGAAAAAAATGTAGACATTTTTGCAAATTTATTAAAAAGGAAAAACGGAGATATCACATGCTCATAAGTATTCAGACTCTTTGCTCAGACACTCATTTACGTCACATGCTGTCCATTTCCTTGTGATCCTCCTTGAGATGGTTCTACTTTCCTTCATTGGAGTCCATTAAACTGATAAGACTTGATTGATAGCATCACACTGTGGGGGTGTTTTTCAGATGCACGGACAGGACGACTGGTTGCAATTGAAGGAAGCATGAATGCGGCCAAGTACAGAGATATCCTGGATGAAAACCTCTTCCAGAGTGCTCTGGACCTCAGACTTAGCCGAAAATTCATCTTCCAACAAGACAATGACCCTAAGCACACAGCTAAAATAACAAAGGAGTGGCTTCAGAACAACTCTGTGACCATTCTTGACTGGTCCAGGCAGAACCCTGACCTAAATCCAATTGAGCATCTCTGGAGAGACCTGAAAATGGCTGTCCATCAACGTTCACCATCCAGCCTGACGGAACTGGAGAGGATCTGCAAGGAAGAATGGCAGAGGATCCCCAAATCCAGGGTGAAAAACTTGTTGCATCATTCCCAAGAAGACTCATGGCTATACTAGCTCAAAAGGTGCTTCTACTCAGCAAAGCATTTGACAAAGTATCTCACACAATCTCTGTTGAAAAAATTACTAGGCATGGAATGGACAAGGCAACTGTTAGGTGGATTCATAACTGGCTTAGTGATCGGACCCAAAGAGTGGTTGTAAATGGCTGCACATCCAGTTGGAAGAATGTCTCAAGTGGGGACCACAAGGCTCTGTCCTGGGTCTTGTATTGTTCAACATCTTTATCAATGATTTAGATGAAGGAATTGAGGGTAAGCTGATTACATTTGCTGATGACACAAAGCTAGGAGGGGTAGCTAATACTAGAGAAGAGAGAGAGAGGATTCAAAAAGATATAAATAAACTGGAGCAGTGGGCATAAACTAACAGAATGGTTTTTAGCAGAGAAAAATGCAAAGTACTACATCTGGGCAATAAAAATGAAAAAACTATATACAGAATGGGAGGAATAGGACTATGCAATAGCACATGTGAAAAAGACTTGGGTATACTAATAGATCACAGACTGCACATGAGTCAACACTGTGATGCAGCAGCAAAAAAGACAAATACAATTCTGGGATGTACTAACAGAAGCATACAGTCTAGATCACGTGAGGTCATTATTGCCCTCTACTCCTCTTTGGTCAGACCTCATCTGGAATACTGTGTCCAGTTTTTGGCACCACATTTTAAAAAAGAAATCAACAAACTGGAGCAAGTTCAGAGAAGAGCCACCAGAATGGTGTCCAGTCTGCAAACCATGTCCTATGAGGAACGGTTGCAGGATTTGGGAATGTTTAGCTTGCAAAAAAGAAGACTGAGAGGAGACTTAATAGCTGTCTACAAATTTCTCAAGGGCTGTCACATTGTAGAAGGATCATCTTTATTCTCATTTGCACAAGGAAAGACTAGAAGCAATGGGATGAAACTGAATGGGAGGAGACACAGATTAGATATTAGAAAAAACTTTTTGACAGTTAGGGTGATCAATGAGTGGAACAGGCTGCCAAGGAGAAGTGAGTTCTCCTTCAATGGAAGTCTTCAGAGGCTTTGTTTTTTTTCAGTCAAGATGGGGTGCAGAGTGTACATTAATGAGAAAAAAATGAACTTTTTTGATTTCACCAAATAGCTGCAAGTAAACAAATTGTGAAAAATTTAAAGGGGTCTGAATACTTGACGTACCCACTGTATGAGTCAAACACATCTCCTGGTCTAGTTACTGACGGCTAAGAGGCACTCCTGCAATTCAGAAGCCAGTAGAATTGTGATTGCAGCTCTGGACTCAAAACTAGAGTCAGAGTAATTAATTAATATTAATCATATATATACACACACACATACACCAATAATATCACAAGTGATGGGGAAGATTTAGGAGGGAAGAAATGTCATGAACAGACTTGTTTCCCCAGTGGCTCCTATTACAGGACCACACTAGTATCAGCTCTGCACCACCTGTCACATGTTAGTAAAGGCAGACAGCATGGGGGCAGGAAGTTATACACAATGGGTGATCGGATTAAAAGAAAAACCTGATTTCAATGATTAAGATGGGTCTTGCATTAGTTTTGTCGACATGTTGTGGGTGTATAACATTGCTATTTTTGCCATATTGCAATATATATTGGCATATTTGACATTTTAAAAATTACAAAAAGGAAAAAATGGGAAGATCCAGAAGTTTGGGCACCCGTGGAGAATTGTGTGCTCATAACTTAGACCAAGGTTTCAGACCTTAATTAAAAAGCTGTGTTGCAGCCAATGGCAAGGGGAACATTTCATGAGAGGCACAAATGGATTTACTGAAATTCTTGATGCAAACATAACACCATCTGTAAAAAAGCTGAAGGTGAAAAGAGGAAGAGGATGGCTTCTACAAATGGATAAAGATCCTAAACACACGTCACAATCCATAATAGACGACCTCAAAAGGAGAAAGCTGAAGGTTTTACAATGGCACTCACAGTCCTCTGATCTGAACATCATTGAATATCTGTAGCTAAACCTCAAAATAGCAGTGCATGCAAGACGCCCCAGGAATCTGACTGAACTGGAAGGATTCTCCAAGGAAGAATGGACGACTTGAAAAACTCTTGTCTGGCTACAAAAAGCATTTACAAGCTGTGGTGCTTTCAAAAGGGGGTGCTACTAGGTACCAACCTTGCAGGGTGCCCAAACTTTAGCATCTGCCCATTTTCCTTTTTGTAATTTTTAAAATGCATTGAAATTGCAATTAGAAAAAGTTGTGGAATATTCACGATATGCATATTATCATATTAATACTATCTATATCTATACATATATATATACATACATATATACATATACATACATACATACATACATATATATACATACATACACAGTGCTCAAAAAATAAAGGGAACACTTAAATAACACATCCTAGATCTAAATGAATTAAATATTCTCATTGATTACTTTGGTCTGTACAAAGTTGAATGAGCTGTCAACATAATCACACAAAAATCATCAATAGAAATCAAATTTTTGAACCAATGGAGGCCTGGATTTGGAGAGACCCCCAAAATGAAAGTGGAACCAAGTCAAAATGAAAACATGACAAAATGAAAGCGGAAACAAGTCAAAATGATGCTCAGTATTGTGTGTGGCCTCCACGTGCCTGTATGATCTCCGTACAACGCCTAGGCATGCTCCTGATGAGGTTGCGGATGTTCTCCTGAGTGATCCCCTCACAGACCTGGACTAAAGCATCAGACAACTCCTGGACAGTCTGTGGTGCAACGTGACGTTCGTGGATGGAGCGAGACATGCTGTTCCAGATGTGCTCAATCAGGTTCAGGTCTGGGGAACGGGCAGGCCAGTCCATAGCTTCAATGCCTTCATCTTGCAGGAACTGCTGACACACTCCAGCCACATGAGGTCTGGCATTGTCCTGCATTAGGAGGAACCCAGGGCCCACTGCACCAGCATATGGTCTCACAAGGGGTCTGAGGATCTCATCTCGGTACCTAACGGCAGTCAGGCTACCTCTGGTGAGCACATGGAGGGCTGTGTGGCACTCCAAAGAAATGCCACCCCATACCATTACTGACCCACTGCCAAATCGGTCATGCTGAAGGATGTTGCAGGCAGCAGATCGCTCTCTACGGCGTCTCCAGACTCTGTCACATCTGTCACATGTGCCGAGTGTGAATCTGCTGCCTGCAACATCCTTCAGCATGATCGGTTTGGCAGTGGGTCAGTGATGGTGTGGGGTGGCATTTCTTTGGAGGGCCACACAGCCCTCCATGTGATCGCCAGAGGTAGCCTGACTGCCATTAGGTATCGAGACGAGTTCCTCAGACCCCTTGTGAGACCATATGCTGGTGCGGTTGGCCCTGGGTTCCTCGTAATTGAGGACAATGCCAGACCTTATGTGGGTGGAGTGTGTCAGAAGTTCCTGCAAGATAAAGGCATTGAAGCTATGGACTGGCCTGTCCATTCGCCAGACCTGAATCCGATTGAGCACATCTGGGACATCATGTCTCGCTCCATCCAGCAACGTCACGTTGCACCACAGACTGTCCAGGAGTTGATGGATCCTTTACTCCAGGTCTGGGAGGAGATCCCTCAGGAGAAGACCCGCAACCTCATCAGAAGCATGCCCTGGCGTTGTAGGGAGGTCATTCAGGCACGTGGAGGCCACACACAATACTGAGCATCATTTTGACTTGTTTCGACTTTAATTTTGTCTTGTTTTGATTTTCATTTTGACTTGTTTCCACTTTCATTTTGGGGGTCTCTCTAAATCCAGGCCTCCATTGGTTCAAAAATTTGATTTCCATTGATGATTTTTGTGTGATTATGTTGACAGCACATTCACTTTGTACACAACAAAGTATTCAATGAGAATATTTCATTTATTTAGATCTAGGATGTGTTATTTGAGTGTTCCTGTCAGGCATCATAGCCACCAAGCTACATAACCATATGAACCAGTACATGAATCCAGCTCAGAAAGGCACTGAGACTGACACCAGAGGCTCTAAGCACTAGCTCCTAGTAGATAGAGCAGTCACTCAAGACTCAAGACCCAGATAGACCAATCTCAGCACAGCCTGGATTGACAACAGGAAAGCCTATGACACAATGCCACACACATGGATCTGTGAATGCTTGGCTCTCTACTATGTCAACAGGAAATTAAAAACCTTCCTCAAAAACTCAATGGGGCTATGGTGAACAACATTAGAAGTCAACTCAAGACAACTAGCACAAGTATCCATGAAATGCGGCATATACCAAGGTGATGCACTGTCCCCATTGCTGTTTTGCATAGGCTTGAACCCCCTCAGTCAGATAATTACACAGTCTGGCTATGGATACAAGTTCAAGAGTGGAAGCCACCTCCTCTACATGGATGACATCAAACTGTATGCGAAAAACGAACGAGACGTCGATTCACTGATCCACCTGACAATGATCTACAGCGAAGACATCGGATGTCCTTCAGACTGGAGAAGTGCGGCCGGTTGGTAATAAAGAGAGAGGCAAGGTAGTCAAGACCGATGGAAAGGAATTACCAGCCGGGTACGTAGCAGATGTACAGACATGCTACAAGTACCTCGGCATCCCACAGGTATACGGTAACCATGATGAGGAGGCAAGGAAAGCACCAACATCCAAATACCATCAAAGAGTAAGACAGGTCCTGAAGAACCAGCTCAATGGGAATAATAAGATTTGTGCCATCAATACATATGCCCTGCCATTTATCAGATACCCTGCTGGCATAGTGTGCTGGCCAAAAGAAGAGATGGAAGCTGCAGATGTGAAGAAACGAAAGCTCACAATGAATGGAGGTCTCCACCCTAAAAGATGAGATGCTGAGAGAAAGCTTAAGGCAACAACAACTACAGATCTGGAAGGAAGAACAGGAACATGAATCCCCATGGCAAGACAAGCTGCTGCATGGGATATATCATCGACAAATAATGGAGGTGGCTGACATGGAGAAATCCTACCAATGACTGGAGAAAGCTAGACTCCGAGACAGCACAGAGGCACTAATAGTGGCACAAGGGCAAGCACTAAGTACCAGATCCATAGAAGCAGGAATCTACCACACAAGACAAGACCCAAGGTGCAGACTATGCAAAGAAACCTCAGAAACAGTCCAACACAGTGGCAGGATGCAAAATGCAAGCAGGAACAGCGTATACTGAATGTCATAACCAAGTAGCGGGAATTGTATACAGAAACATCTGCACAGCATATAGGCCAAGTCACCCTAAAGGCACTGTCACACTTAGCGATCGCACCAGCGATCACGACAACAACACGACCTGGCGAGATCGCTGGTGTGATCACTAAGTGATCGCTAGTTAGATTCCAAACACAACTCATCAGCGATCTGTATAACGACCTCTGTGGTCGTTGGAAAAACCTAGTCCCACCTGCGACGCTGGTAAAGTCGTTCATAAAGGGTGCCACACTCAGCGATTCAGGCTCACCAGCGGGACACCAACGACCAAAAAACGGCTCAGAACGTTCATGAGCGATCAACGACATCTCAGCGGGGGCCACATCGCTGCTACATATCACACACAGCTGCGTCGCTAACGAGATCGCTACTGCGTCATGAAATCGGTGACACATTAGCGATCTCGTTAGCGATCTCGTTTAGTGTGACAGTACCTTAAGTCCAGGTGGGAGACCCCAGAAAAAGAGTTGGAGAATGAAAGGGCTAAAATCATGTGGGACTTTAAGATCCAGACGGATAAGCAGGTGTTGGCTAACCCACCAGACATTGTCATAGAAGACAAGGATTAGAAGACAGCAATGATAATAGATGTGGCAGTGCCAAGTGACAGCAACAGAAAGGAATATAAGAAGCTGGAGAAATATCAGGGCCTCAAAGGAGAACTGGAGAAGAAGTGGAAGGTGAAGGCAACAGTGATTCCAGTGGTGATAGGGGCACTAGGAGCAGTGACCCCCTAAGCTGGGAAAATGGCTACAACAGATCCCAGGAGCAACATCTGAGCTCTCTGTCCAGAAAAGCGCAATGCTGTGAACAACTAAGATCCTGCGCAGAACCCTCAAACTCCCAGGCCTCTGGTAGAGGACCCGAGAATGAGGAAGGACAATAAAGACCACCACTAGTGGGGGAGAGAAGGAAGTTTTTAAATATAATCTTTTTTGTATTTGATTAAAAAGCAAATTAAACGAATAGTTAGTAACAAATATGATCTCAAAGAATGATATTATAGAAAAATATATAAGCTGTATACAAAGTTGTGTAACATTTACTAATTTTTATATATTTTTTTTAAAACATCTCCCAGTAAACCCCATTATTGACGGCCACATCTCACAGAGTATTGTAATGGAAAGTTGCTGACAGGGTATAATTCTTTCTGGTGCTGTATCAAATCCGTGAATTGTTTGTTGAAAGCCAGTTATTTTCTATTGTTACACCGTGTACAAAAAAAGGAAAAGATAACTTAAAG
Organism: Oophaga sylvatica; assembly: GCA_033576555.1. Taxonomy (NCBI): domain Eukaryota; kingdom Metazoa; phylum Chordata; class Amphibia; order Anura; family Dendrobatidae; genus Oophaga; species Oophaga sylvatica. The sequence continues at coordinate 35,518,633 of JARQOD010000010.1, read as the reverse complement.
ATGTGTACATAACCTTGAGGTGTTTTACATATGTAATTGCCATCTTGCTTCTTTGTTTTGTGTCTTAACAGGAAATCAGCCGTTCCCTGAGCGGGAGTGAAGGCAGACGTCCAGCTTTGGTCTCACATCCTTTATTATTAGCGCTGAGCGATGCTGATCTACTTTTTAGCTTCATCACAGCTCAGTTATTATCAGTTACTGCGATTTAGCTGCATCGTCTATAATCCCATTTACAAAGGCATATTTCTGCTAGGGACGATTTAACAATCTGATTATGGCTCGTCTAAAGACCCTTTTACATTGGTTGTTGCGCCCGAGGATCCCATTATACAATTTACTAGGATGTAGATATTTTAGAAACTCTGCTTTATGGAAAACAACATCCAAAGATGAAGGGGTTCAGCACCTTGATATTCTTTACCAGCGCCGTATCCATCAAAGTCATAACTAGAATTCCCATTGTTAGGAGAAAAGCAAGCGGCACTCAATTTAAACACTGATTTACTACCTGCTGTTATTAGTTTAGCAAATACTCTTAACAGTAAAGACTCCTTTCCTTTTTATTGTACATGTCTCATGTACATTTCCCCCATATGTAGGCATAACTCGTATAATACAGGGGGTCTTATTTAGCTACACACTCTTCCCTTTTATATCTATATGCTTCTATTAGGGCATATGGACAGTTTTTCCAATTGGGACATCATAGCTAAGGGTATCTTCACACTGGTGCAGATATCACTGTGCATATCACCTGTGGGAAATGGTCCGCATGGACCAGGGATTGTCCCGTCTAACGCCCGCGCTCCTGTTAACGTGGGCATAACACTACTCGGACAACGCAGGGTGAGGGTAAAACAGTGTGGCAATGCTTTTTTGAACCACAAAAGCGGCAGATAACACATGGATCAGTCCCAGCAAAATTCCCCAAGATGGTGCACATTAGAGTCTCACCCTTCCGCTGACCCGCCGGGATTATGGCAGATGGCTACCGGGATAATGGCTACCCCATCTGTGGTATACACAGAGAGGAGGGTAACGACAAGCGTAGGAAGATTACAGTCCATACAAGGTCCAAAGTCAGTTGACACGAGAGTCACCACCTGGCTTATCCAAACATCTCCATGGAGCCAGGTGAACAGCGGTCCCAATTCTGGCTTTCCCCAAACGTATCCATGGTTCAGTGGAGCAGATCTGTATCCTTCCAACCATAGCTGAAAACCCCTAGGTTGTTTCCTATAACATGATAGATCCATGTCCCTCCTGATGGAGCCATGATGCAAAATGGCTGCTGTCCTGTCTCTGGTTCTTTGGATGTTTTGCAGAATGTCCAGCTGTGTTGCTATCTCTCAGCATCTCTGTCTCCCAGTCTCTTATACAGAGGCATGTAACCTATTTTTAGATTTACCCAGATTGTCCTTCAGTCCACCCTCACAGATAAGATGATGACCAAGTTGCCTTGTTTAATTATGTATTCTATTTGCATAGATTTTCCTCCTCGGTTTTACAAATCAACAAACTATCTGAGCTAGACAATGTATAATTAGCATATCAGTAGACCTCACTATTCATCAAGGATGAGAGTTACACTATGCTATATCAAAATATCAGCTTACAAGTCAATATTCCAGTCTTACATAACTAAAAGTGTGTTTTCTTGACCAACCAGGAATCAGACCCTTAAATCCAAAAGCCAAAATATAGTTAAAAAATCAAGTCTTCTTGGTTTGCTAAGAATAGTCATCTGCATAATTAAGATATAATCTGGTTTCTTCACATCACCCTTTGCAATATGCTGCAAATTTGCAAGAGAATTTATTTTCAGGAGGTAACTGACTTTTTTGCATCTGGATCTGCGTTCATAAACCTCTGATTTTGCATGCATAAGTGTGTTCAGGGTTTTCCTGAAGATCCCATAAATGCAATTTACTTGGATGTTGCAGATATAGAAATTCTGCATTATGGAAAACTACACGGAAAAGAGGGTTTAGGATTGTAACAAAGCACCTTCACACTTTCCACCCACCAAATTCAGACAGCTATTAAAACTAGAACGTCTATAGAATCCAATCTATGTTGTAGACTTTTGTGGAAACCATGTCTCCTTGTCTGTTGCTCAGATCGTTCTCTGAGTGTTTCCATTAATCTAATAGAAGGATGATCTCTCTCCTCCACTCTGCTGTCAGCACGGCTGTGTTCTTATGAGTAATTTGATTTACAAGACATCCAGATTTCAGCAATAAAACGGTATCGCCTTAAATAATTAAAGAGAATTAAATTGTAATTTAGCAGGGAGAAGCTCTTTGTGCAAAAGAACACGCATGCGATGCCTTGCTAGTAATACAGAGTCTATATCCTGACATCCCCGATGCGCACACATAAATCTTGGCTCTTCAGATGGAGCGTCTGTTAATCAGGACTGTGAGCAATCTGACGAGAGGCCGTTTTCATTAAATGCACTTTGAAAGGAAAAGAAAACTACTCATTTATTACGATGTTCCCCTTTCACATAACTGCTGCAAAATTACCACATTATGCTTGTATAATAGCAAAATCAACCTGAGGATTTGCAGAAGCAGGTAAAGCCTCTCCATCCCATCAAACTGGCCATTTTTATTTAATAGACTGACAATTGCTGGGATCATTTTCTAGATTGCTTCTATTTTTTTTTTCTTAAATGGTCTCTGTCTATTCAGCAAACTTTTCAGAACTCAAAAGTACAAATAAATGTAAAAAAAAAACTAGTACTACTATAGACAACTGATTTTTTTCTCCATTTATGAGTCACTGTCCATCCCAACCTTACCCCCTGTCCCCTGCTTTCGAAAATCATCACTCACTATGAAAAAGTGATAAAATCTGCTGTTGGTCAAGACAAGACAAACTGAGGTATCATATTACAGCTGCAAATTGAAGTCTTTGGAAAAAAAATTATGGTGGAGGATGACGGAGAAAGCAGAGACAGAGGCAAGACCATGTTGTTTCTGCTTTCTAGTAAGTGTTTCATCTCGCACCTGGATTCACAACTACACTGATCAATATAATGTCCTGTTTCTTAACATGTATTACATAGAGAAAAGGGAGCAGGAATAACTCATGTCTGTATATAAGACATCATAGCAGCTAGTCTACTCACTAGCTCAGAGATAACTGAAAATAAGAGACAGAAAACTGGTGAAAAATGCAGGATACAAACCATATAAAGGCCAGAAAATAGTGCTACTTTTCAAGTACACACACACAAACTTATTCTGAAACGTCGCCCATAATGACACAGTACGCATTTTTTCAACCAAAATCCCATGGTCAGAAAACAGTCACAAGACCTGTCACTTTAGTGTCAGCAATGTGATCCCAGCCTCCTCCAAAATACTCACATGGAAAGCCCAACTTATTAGGGGTAGAATGCGTCCCCAGGTAAAGGCTTATATACTTCTTTGATTATACTTACCCAAACATAGGAAACGACAAGTGCAGGATACCGGCCGTTTCGTGGTTTCTTCTTTTATTAGTAATGAAAGGTGTACAATAAACAACACATTTGAGGAGGAGTGTCCCGTTCATCAGGTAAAGACACTAGCAAGAGCCGTCATGTATCCTTCCCTTTTCCTCTCCTATTTTAAGTTGAATTCCAGACCTAACCCTGGTGGGTATTCGAGAGAATGGAGCCTGGTAGCCACGGAGTTCACTCATGGTGTAAGGCATCAAAGGGTGCTGCGCTCTAAGCACAACCCCACCGGGCAGGCACACACCACACTTAAAGCTTTATACAATCTTTTCACTAACTGTAATATATGAAGCACTCTTTAATTTGTTTTTAATATATTATAATAATTGTATGCATTACTGAGCACACAAGGACCAGGTATATTAAAGGAAACTTGTCATGTAAAATACCGCTATTAACCTACAGATATAGGGTTCATCTGCAGATTAATAGAGTTCTGAGGCTGTGCGGCACTGCACTGAGAGCCCCACTGCCGGGAGGAAATTAATTTTTTACCCCCTGGCAGTGCTCGGGTTTCACACAATGGACATAGGATGCCATCAACAGCTTGTATCTGTAGACACACTTACCCTCATGCCTGTGTAATTCCAATTATTTATTTAAAGGTGTTTTTCCCAGAATTGAAATTTCCATATTGGACCGACCGAGAACGGAGCTCTGCAAACCCCATCATGGATGCAGAGAAGGTGCACATATGTGTTCAACATCGGTACAATTCTCTGTTGACTACTGAAAAAAGCCGATCACTGTACTCACCTATCCCCGGCAGTGCCATAGACAATGAACAGAGCGGAGGTTTAATTCTAAGAATATTGATTTGTAACTTTGTATAAATTTTCAGGAGTTTGTGTTTTTAATAACAATTTTTTTGGCCACGATTCCTCTATCTCGGTGTACAAGCCGAAACCATTTGATGAACACAACGATCTTTGTATTACACGCCGGCTGAAACAACACGCCGCATTTCTATGATTTGTTTTCAAAGGGGGTTGATAGTTAATCAATACTGCGCTTTGTAATGTATTCTCAGTAATGGAAATGAAGCTGAAACTTTTCCTGGAGTCAGCCATATGAAACCATTCAGTCAGCTGTAACAAGGCGAATCATTGATAATGAAAAAGAACTCTAATTGAAAGATTTATGCCGAATGTCTAATCCGATAAAGAGAATTGAAATTTCAGATTTGTATTTAATTGCGTGACCATTTCATCATCAATCACGGTTAGTTCTTAATTAATTCCGGCTCTTGAGTAATGTAAGCGCCATTGATATGTCATCTGTGCTCCGTCTCCGGGCCCTGTTTAGAAGAGATCAGAATGGAGCTTCTGTACAATTTACACTGTGATAAAGCAATTTATCATTAATTGCCCATTTAAAAAAAAATTTCCTGGCAGTTCTGCGCTGTGAACATTGTCCAATTTACTCATTGCTTTTTATAGTCGCTACAATAACGGAATAGCATAATAGTCTAAAGACTTTGACAATATTACTTTACATTTAAGCAAATGCGTTATTACAAAACATTTTTAATCCCTTCACACAGCAGCCCTTTTTCGTTTTTGCATTTGGTTTTCGCTCCCCATAACTTTATTTTTCAGTCAATGTAGCCATATGAGGGCTTGTTTTTTGCAGGACGAGTTGTACTTTTCAAGGACACCATTGGTTTTACCATATAGTGTACTCGAAAATGGGAAAAAATTTCCAAGTGCCGTGAAGTTGCAAAAAAAAAAGTGCAATTCCTCAACTGTTTTCTTTATTTTTTTTTACCATGTTCACCACATGCTCAAACAGACCTGCCATTATGATTCTCCAGGTCATTATGAGTTCACGGACACCAAACATGTCTAGGTTGTTTTTTTATTTAAATGGTGAAAAACAAATCCAAAGTTTGTTTAAAAAAATTGCGTCATTTTCCGAAACCCGTAGCGTCTCCATTTTTTGGGATCTGGGGTCAGGTGAGGGCTTATTTTTTGCGTGCCGAGCTTAGGTTTTTAATTATACCATTTTGGTGCACATAAGATCTTTTTATCGTCCATTATTGAATTTTAACGCAATGTTGCAGCGAACAAAAACAAAACAACATAATTCTGGGGTTTTTTTTCGCTACGCCGCTTGCTGATCGGATTATTTTTATAACTTGATAGATCAGGCGATTCTGAACGTGCCAATACCAAATATGTGGATTTTTATTTTTTAAAAATTGTTTTATTTTGAATGGGGCGAATGGGCGGTGATTTGAAGTTTTATGATTTGTTTTATTTTTTTATATTGTTAAAAACTTCTTTTTTTTTTTTTTTTTTTACCTTTCACTTGCTTTAATAGTCTCTATTGGAGACAAGAAGCTGTGATCATCTGATCTCGCTTGTATGTAGCAGAAATGCTCACTTGCTATGAGAGCCGACGGCTAGGAGGTGCTCATAGCAATCTGGCAATGACAACCACAGGGGGTCTCCTGCAGATCCCAGGTTGTCAGACCAACCCATTGGCGATCCACAGTCATGTGACATGGGCGTTGATAGGCGGATTAGTGACACGCTTCCGGCGCAATCACATTAAATGCCGCTGACAGAGGTTGATAGCGCCATTTAAAAGGTTAACAGTGGCGGGTGGATTGCGATTCCTCGTGCGACTGTTAGGGGCACATGTCAGCTGTTCAAAACAGCCGACATGTTCCGGGAAAGATGTGGGCTCACCGCCGAAGCCCACATCAAAGGGAGGGACACGACATGCGCCGTACATGTACAATGACTGATAACATCTCTATATACAGTAGATAACACAGGATCCACCATTCACAATAGGTGATGTCACAGCTCACCTCCTCCTGTACAATGACTGATAACATCTCTATATACAGTAGATAACACAGGATCCACCATTCACAATAGGTGATGTCACAGCTCACCTCCTCCTGTACAATGACTGATAACACCTCAATATACAGTAGATAACACAGGATCCACCATTCACAATAGGTGATGTCACAGCTCACCTCCTCCTCCTGTACAATGACTGATAACACCTCTATATACAGTAGATAACACAGGATCCACCATTCACAATAGGTGATGTCACAGCTCACCTCCTCCTGTACAATGACAGATAACACCTCTATATACAGTAGATAACACAGGATCCACCATTCACAATAGATGATGTCACAGCTCACCTCCTCCTCCTGTACAATGACTGATAACATCTCTATATACAGTAGATAACACAGGATCCACCATTCACAATAGGTGATGTCACAGCTCACCTCCTCCTGTACAATGACTGATAACATCTCTATATACAGTAGATAACACAGGATCCACCATTCACAATACAGGTGCATCTCACAAACTTAGAATATTATCAAAAAGTTAATTTATTTCAGTTCGTCAATACAAAAAGTGAAACTCATATAGAGTCATTACAACCAGAGTGATCTATTTCATGTGTTTATTTCTGTTAATGTTGACGATTATGGCTTACAGCTAGTGATAAGCGAGTATGCTCATTGCTCGGGTGATCTCTGAGCATTTTGGCGTGCTCGGAGATTTAGTTTGTGTTGAAGCAGTTGCATGATTTGTAGCTGCTGGACAGGCTGAATACATGTGAGGATTGCCTGTTTGTTAAAGGGAATCTGTCACCCTAAATTGGCGGGATATTTAAATGATGGCAGTCAGGTCAGATGGGCGGTGTTTTGGGTACTTGCCTTAACATGTTGTTCACCGCTGCCTCCATTATTTCTGAGAATTGTAGTCGTTGCCCTCCATATAACGCGCCTGCGCATTGCAATCTTGAATTGCGCACGCGCAGTATGCTTTGCCCGCAGATTGCAATGCGCAGGCACGTTATATGGAGGGCAACGACTACAATTCCCAGAAATAATGGAGACAGCGGTGAACAACATGTTAAGGCAAGTACCCAAAACACCGCCCATCTGACCTGACTGCCATCATTTAAATATCCCGCCAATTTAGGGTGACAGATTCCCTTTAAGGAATCCACACATGTTTTCAGGCTGTCAAGTAGCTGCAAATTATGCAGCTGAGGCAACAGAAACTAAATCTCCGAGCACGCCCAAATACTCGGAGATCACCCAAGCATACTTGGGAAAACCCCAGAAATGGAGTATACTCACTCATCACTACTTACAGCCAATGAAAACCCAGAAGTCATTATCTCAGTAAATTGTAATACTACACCAGCTTGAAAAATGATTTTAAAATCTGAAACGTTGTCCCACTGAAATGTATGTTCAGTACCTGCACTCAATACTTGGTCGGGGCTCCTTTTGCATCAATTACTGCATAAATGCGGCGTGGCATGGAAGTGATCAGCCTGTGGCACTGCTGAGGGTTATGGAAGCCCAGGTTGCTTTGATAGCAGCCTTCAGCTCGTCTGCATTGTTGGGTCTGGTGTTTCTCATCTTCCTCTTGATAATGCCCCATAGATTCTCTATGGGGTTAAGGTCAGGCGAGTTTTCTGGCCAATCAAGCAGAGTGATACTGCTGTTTTTAAATGAGGTATTGGTACTTTTGGCAGTGTAGACAGGTGTCAAGTCCTGCTGGAGAATGAATTATCCATCTCCAAAAAGCTTGTCGGCAGAGGGAAGCAGGAAGTGCTCTAAGATGTCCTGGTAGACGGCTGCGCTGACTTTGGTCTTGATAAAACACAGTGGAACTAAACCAGCAGATAACATAACTCCCCAAACCATCACTGACTGTGGGAACTTCACACTAGACCTTGGAAATCAAGGTCCCAGAGTCTGGAGGAAGAGTAGAGAGACAGACAATTCAAGCTGCTGAAGGTCTAGTGTGAAGTATCCACAATCAGTGATGGTTTGGGGAGCCATGTCATCTGCTGGTGTAGGTCCACTGTGTTTTATCAAGACCAAAGTCAGCGCAGCCGTCTACCAGGAAATTTTAGAGCATTTAATGCTTCTATATGCCGACAAACTTTTTGGAGTTGGAAATTTCATTCTCCAGCAGGACTTGGCACCTGTCCACACTGCCAAAAGTACCAATACCTGGAGCAAAAACAACAGTATCACTGTGCTTGATTGGCAGCAAACTCGTCTGACCTTAACCCCATAGAGAATCTATGGGGTATTGTCAAGAGGAAGATGAGAGACACCAGACCCAACAATGCAGACGAGCTGAAGGCTGCTATCAAAGCAACCTGGGCTTCCATAACCCCTCAGCAGTGCCACAGGCTGATCGCCTCTATGCCACGCCGCATTGATGCAGTAATTGATGCAAGGGAGCGCGACCAAGTATTCAGTACATTTACTGACCATACATTTCAGTAGGGCAACATTTCTGATTTTAAAATAATTTTCCAAGCTGGTGTTAGTAAACTAGAATACTTTATTAGATAACGACATTTGGCTTTTCATTGGCTGTAAGGCATAATCATCAACATTAACAGAAATAAACACTTGAAATACATCACTCCGGTTGTAATGACTATATAGGAGTTTCACTTTTTGTATTGAAGAACTGAAATAAATCAACTTTTTGATGGTATTCTAATTTTGAGAGATGCACCTGTATGTACACAGTGACTACCCCAGCAGAATAGTGAGTGCAGCTCTGGGGTATAATACAGGATGTAACTCAGGATCAGTAATGTAATGTATGTACACAGTGACTGTACCAGCAAAATAGTGATTGCAGCTCTGGGGTATAATACAGGATGTAACTCAGATTACGGTACATTACTGATCCTGTACTGATCCTTAATTACATCCTGTATTCTACCCCAGAGCTGCACTCACTATTTTGCTGGTGCAGTCACTGTGTACATACAGGTGCATCTCTCAAAATTAGAATATCATCAAAAAGTTGATTTAGTTCAATTCTTCAATACAAAAAGTGAAACTCATATTTAGAGTTGAGCGATACTTTCCGATATCCTAAAGTATCGGAATCGTAATGGTATCGCCGATATCACTAAAATATCGGCGATACCCGATACCGATACCGGAAGTCCCATGTAAGTCTATGGGAACAAAATATCGAAATTAAAAAAAACCCATTCTTGCCTTGTTGGTTAATTGTACATGAAGGAAAACAAGAAAGAGTAATGTAGAATGTATTGGGGGAGGTTGAGGAGACATTAAAGGCATAGATGTTTGACCCAATCCAATGGAATAGCATTATTTATTTTTTTTTAGGAAATACGTTCGGATTGACGAACAAATTGACAATGTTGTTAACCTTTTTTCTATTTTGTCAAATATGTCTGTTTCACAACTTCCATGGTCTTCACCTTTTTAACTTTTCACACACTTTCTCCTTCATAATTTTCAGCAGCATCATCTTTCTCATCAAATTATTCTTCATCTTCACCTTATTAATCTTCTAAAACTTCTTGCTATTCATCTTTTTGTTAACATTACTTATATTGTTCTTATTAAACAGTTATTATTCTTCATATTCTACTTCTTCATCTTCTTCCTATTCATCCTTTTCATCATATTCTTATTTGTGACAGACATTCCTGTACTTGTAATCTGTAAAACTCTGAATTTTCATCCTTCCGTTCTTGCTGTCACGAAAGATTTTAATTACAACAGTATTTGTCCGCGTTCAGTTTAGCCTGCAGCAGCATCAGGCATTTTCCAGGGGCACCACGAGGAGGAACGGACTCACCCCCATACACTGCTTAGTCTTCTTCTGCTTAGAATTTAGAGCATATATTTTGCTCTTCATTTTGGTCTTATACTTAATGTTCTTCTGCTTTTTGATCTTCTGCTTATTGTTCTTCTGTCTCTTGTTCTGTATCTTGTAGTTTGTCTTAACCTTCTTTGTCCTGTTGGTGATGGTACAAAAGCCAATGGAAGTAACGAGGACCAGCTGACTGTGCTGGAACCCGGAGGGTCAGCAGAAGGAAAAGAGCCAATGGCACAACCGAGGACCAGCTGACGTTACTGGGACACGGTTACTAAGCAGGAGGTACCTGTGCTCCAAAGCACTACCAAGGACCAGCAGACGTTGCTGGAACTCGGATACCGACATGGAGGCACCTACGCCAAAGGCACTGCGGAGAACCAGCTGACGGTACTGGAACCCGGATGAGTAGCAGAAGGTACAAGAGCCAATGAAAGTAACGAGGACCAGCTGACTGTGCTGGAACCCGGAGGGTCAGCAGAAGGAAAAGAGCCAATGGCACAACCGAGGACCAGCTGACGTTACTGGGACACGGTTACTAAGCAGGAGGTACCTGTGCTCCAAAGCACTACCAAGGACCAGCAGACGTTGCTAGAACTCGGATACCGACATGGAGGCACCTACGCCAAAGGCACTGCGGAGAACCAGCTGACGGTACTGGAACCCGGATGGGTAGCAGAAGGTACCCATGGAAATTAAAGTTGAGGCAGCAGGACTGTTTGCTGTTCACACAGCAGGGGAACAGCTGACATTACTGAACCCCAGTAACACAGGAGCAAGTGTAGACTGTGCTAACAGCACTTCCGAGAAACAACTGGCGGTGTTGTAACCCAGGGATGAGAAGAGAACAGGGTGGAGGCAGCAGGACTATTTGCCGTTCACACAGCAGGGGAACAGCTGACATTACTGAACCCCAGTAACACAGGAGCAAGTGTTAACTGTGCTAACAGCACTTCCGAGAAACAACTGGCGGTGTTGTAACCCAGGGATGAGAACAGAACATGGTGGAGGCAGCAGGACTTTTTGCCGTTCACACAGCAGGGGAACAGCTGACATTACTGAACCCCAGTAACACGGGAGCAAGTGTTAACTGTGCTAACAGCACTTCCGAGAAACAACTGGCGGTGTTGTAACCCAGGGATGAGAAGAGAACAGGGTGGAGGCAGCAGGACTATTTGCCGTTCACACAGCAGGGGAACAGCTGACATTACTGAACCCCAGTAACACAGGAGCAAGTGTTAACTGTGCTAACAGCACTTCCGAGAAACAACTGGCGGTGTTGTAACCCAGGGATGAGAACAGAACATGGTGGAGGCAGCAGGACTTTTTGCCGTTCACACAGCAGGGGAACAGCTGACATTACTGAACCCCAGTAACACGGGAGCAAGTGTTAACTGTGCTAACAGCACTTCCGAGAAACAACTGGCGGTGTTGTAACCCAGGGATGAGAAGAGAACAGGGTGGAGGCAGCAGGACTATTTGCCGTTCACACAGCAGGGGAACAGCTGACATTACTGAACCCCAGTAACACAGGAGCAAGTGTAGACTGTGCTAACAGCACTTCCGAGAAACAACTGGCGGTGTTGTAACCCAGGGATGAGAAGAGAACAGGGTGGAGGCAGCAGGACTATTTGCCGTTCACACAGCAGGGGAACAGCTGACATTACTGAACCCCAGTAACACGGGAGCAAGTGTTAACTGTGCTAACAGCACTTCCGAGAAACAACTGGCGGTGTTGTAACCCAGGGATGAGAACAGAACATGGTGGAGGCAGCAGGACTTTTTGCCGTTCACACAGCAGGGGAACAGCTGACATTACTGAACCCCAGTAACACGGGAGCAAGTGTTAACTGTGCTAACAGCACTTCCGAGAAACAACTGGCGGTGTTGTAACCCAGGGATGAGAACAGAACATGGTGGAGGCAGCAGGACTTTTTGCCGTTCACACAGCAGGGGAACAGCTGACATTACTGAACCCCAGTAACACGGGAGCAAGTGTAGACTGTGCTAACAGCACTTCCGAGAAACAACTGGCGGTGTTGTAACCCAGGATGAGAAGAGAACAGGGTGGAGGCAGCAGGACTTTTTGCCGTTCACACAGCAGGGAACAGCTGACATTACTGAACCCCAGTAACACGGGAGCAAGTGTTAACTGTGCTAACAGCACTTCCGAGAAACAACTGGCGGTGTTGTAACCCAGGGATGAGAACAGAACATGGTGGAGGCAGCAGGACTTTTTGCCGTTCACACAGCAGGGGAACAGCTGACATTACTGAACCCCAGTAACACGGGAGCAAGTGTAGACTGTGCTAACAGCACTTCCGAGAAACAACTGGCGGTGTTGTAACCCAGGGATGAGAAGAGAACAGGGTGGAGGCAGCAGGACTTTTTGCCGTTCACACAGCAGGGGAACAGCTGACATTACTGAACCCCAGTAACACGGGAGCAAGTGTTAACTGTGCTAACAGCACTTCCGAGAAACAACTGGCGGTGTTGTAACCCAGGGATGAGAAGAGAACAGGGTGGAGGCAGCAGGACTATTTGCCGTTCACACAGCAGGGGAACAGCTGACATTACTGAACCCCAGTAACACAGGAGCAAGTGTTAACTGTGCTAACAGCACTTCCGAGAAACAACTGGCGGTGTTGTAACCCAGGGATGAGAACAGAACATGGTGGAGGCAGCAGGACTTTTTGCCGTTCACACAGCAGGGGAACAGCTGACATTACTGAACCCCAGTAACACGGGAGCAAGTGTTAACTGTGCTAACAGCACTTCCGAGAAACAACTGGCGGTGTTGTAACCCAGGGATGAGAAAGAACATGGTGGAGGCAGCAGGACTTTTTGCCGTTCACACAGCAGGGGAACAGCTGACATTACTGAACCCCAGTAACACAGGAGCAAGTGTAGACTGTGCTAACAGCACTTCCGAGAAACAACTGGCGGTGTTGTAACCCAGGGATGAGAACAGAACATGGTGGAGGCAGCAGGACTTTTTGCCGTTCACACAGCAGGGGAACAGCTGACATTACTGAACCCCAGTAACACAGGAGCAAGTGTAGACTGTGCTAACAGCACTTCCAAGCAACAACTGGCGGTGTTGGAGCCCAGGGTCAAGGAGGGTGTAGGCATAAAATATTGAGTTATTGCCTTGTTACGTGGCCATTGCAAATGTATGTACTTCAAACAAGAATAAATGAAGTTTTACTACAACAATAAAATGATAAATTTCAATTACAAGAATAGAAAAATATTTATACTTGACAGTCCTCTGTGGTTGATAACGTTTAATGGCTAACTGAAAATATGGTAACAAATTCAAAGCTTTCGAGACTACTCAGGTGTCTTCATCAGGCTAAGAGTAAAGCCAAAAATGAAGAATCACATATTTCTACACACAACAGGACACAGGAATAGCTAAGACAAGTGAGGGAGGGACAAGTGAGGGGAGACCGGCAACAAAAAGGAGAACAAGGATGAATTATCAGCGCCACACAATCACAGATAAATTAATGAATTTAGCTGTGGCAAAAGACTTTTGTATGCCCGGTCATAGCATCATGGATATGGAATTACTGTTATTAAAATATAACTTCAAATATGAGAAACGTACAAAGGTTTCAGAATATAAGCTCATCATGACCTTTGACACTGTTAGTGATGGAATGAATAGATCACATGGATTTATGTCATTCTATATCAATTAAGGAATCTGCGTCTATGCCCTTCCAGGGTCATGAAAACCCCAAAAAATACGCCAATGAGAGGGCAATCAAACTTTCTATCCTTATCTAGGAACTGTTTGAATATTTATGTTCATCCCTGTGAGATAATGACAGTTCTGATACACGTCACTTACTTGTCTTACCTATTGCAATATTCCTGTGTCCTGTTGTGTATAGAAATATGTGATGCTTAATTTTTTTAGTTAGTCTTTCCCTGATGAAGAGACGTGAGTAGCCTTGAAAGCTTGCAATTTGTTTCCATCTTTTCAGTTATCCATAAAAAGGTATGAACCACTGCTGACTCTGAAGTCTAAATATTTTTCTATCTACTGGCTAACACGGTACAAAGATACACATGTTTTCTAATTTCAAGAAGGAAAAATAAAGAAAATACAAATATAAACGCATATATGCACATGCCAAAAATAAATGGAACAACACAACACCCAAAAAATTGGTAACAAAATATAGTGTTGTAAATTTAAGAATAAAAGTACATTTTTTTTTTTATGAATAATGCTTAAGGAACGCAATGTTAAACTATAACATAGTGAAGACAATGGATTTTGTAATAGTCACTCATCATCATCATCGCAAATTTTATGTGACAGTCACAGACAATTTAATTATTTAAGTTCATAAAATCGTAACTTTCTATAGCATGTATGACATGTCCAGCATGGACTCATCAATGTGATTGATGACACAATAATGTACAATAAAAAATAACCATTTAAAAAAACATTAGGCATTGTTTGTCACAATTTAAGTGTGTGCCTGCAAGTGTAGGTGAAACAAAGGCTACGGATAGCAAAGGTATATTCTATGTCTGTATCACACAGTGGACAGCCTCTGATGGGTAATGCCGATGTTATACTGTACGTCAATAAAGTCTGCGGCTGAAATCATGCATTTTTTGCTTGTAGAGTGTTGAAGAGGGTAAAAGAATGTCTGTTTGCGCAAAGCTTTATCCGTCAACACTACCTTCCTACTGTCACGCGTAGGGTAGGGTAGCGTGTGGCAATTAGCTGACTATCAAATGTGAGGTTAGGCTGCGTTATTGCGCACTAGGGACGCAAAAAAAAATACAGCAGTAATAATTTAATGTGTAATACTACACCTATGACAAACCAAAAAATTACGTTCCCTCTTTAACAATGTACAAGACTAACAAGCCTAATGGTTGACGCTGACTTAATTGAGATACAGTATTACATCAACATTGTCCATGAGTAACTATGCACTGTGATACCTATATACCAGTATTAATTTATATCTCTTGTGGTTGTTTCAACAGCACTTGCAGGTATAAGTACCTATTGTCAGTATGCATGATGCACTTTCTAGATGTAATAATTTATTATTGGACATTATTACCATGTTTACATGCTGGCCATTTCATATATGGTGTTTGAAGTTACAGTTGGCATCAGTATGTGTATTTTATAATGTCTGTCATAAATAAAACTCGTGATGATGATGATGAGGATGTAATGATTCGTACATCCATTGAGTGCATTATCTTACAGGTACAGATAAAGTTCCTTTAAAAAGCATTAATTCATAAGTCTGAAATGTACTTTTATGCATTAATTTAAAAATGTGAAGAGTAGACTATGTTTTATTTTTTGTTACCATTTCTAATAGACATGTGCAGATATGCGCTGTGATGACAAATTATTATTTGTCCATATTTTTCTTAAAAATTTATCATTCTAGGCCTGCAAAACTTCACAATTTCATGTTTTCAGCATAACAAGCAGGGTGACGGCTCTTCCCTATTTGGAGCATGTTGGTCATGTGTTTTTCTGTCCATGTGTCGGGAACAGGACACTTCTTGCCGTTGACACAGCAGGGGAACAGCTGGCGTTACTGAACCCCACTAACAGTAGAGCTTGTGTTTTGTTCTGTGGACACGACACTTCTGAGCAGCAACTGGCAGTGTTGGAGCCCAGGGAGTAGAGTTCAGGTGGTAGAAAGATGAACATAACAGGAGACATGGATAACGTTGCGAACCAGTTATTTAATCTGAAAACGGACAGACAAATTCTGGCGAGATCCATGCCTTGTTCATTTTCAGAAAAGTAAGCCGGTCTACATTATCGGAGGATAGTCGCATGCGACGGTCTGTTAGTACACCACCTGCAGCACTAAAGACGCGCTCCGATAATACACTGGCAGCAGGGCAAGCCAGCACCTCCAATGCATACTGGCTAAGCTCTGGCCATGTATCCAGCTTAGAGACCCAAAACTTGAATGGGGAAGAGCCATCTGGGAGTACACTGAGAGGCAAAGCCAAGTAGTCTGTCACCATCTGACGGATACGTTGCCTCCCGCTGACTGGAGCCCTCTCGGATGGTGTAGACATTTGTGGCGCTGCCACAAAACTTTGCCACATTTTGAACATACTGGTCTTTCCCTGTGCAGAGGCACTGCGTGTGCTCCCTCTTGTTGCAGAGCTCTCTACACTGCCTCGACGCACAGAGCTGCTTTGTAAAGCAGTAGCAGCAGCAGTGCTCTCGGCAGTAAGGTAGAACATTAGGGATTGCACCAGTGTGTCTTGGTACTCCCGCATTTTACGCTCCCGGTTCAACGGTGTGATGAGGCTTTTGACGTTGTCCCGGTAGCGAGGGTCTAGGAGGGTGTACACCCAATAATCAGACGTCGTGAGAATGTGGGCGATGCGGCGGTCGTTTCTTAGGCACTGCAGCATGAAATCAACCATGTGCTGCAGACTCCCAACTGGCAAAGAAACGCTGTCCTCTGCAAGAGGCGTTATCTCTGCCTGCTCTGCATCACCCCACCCTCGCTCTACATACTGACTAGAGCGTTGTGTACCTCCCTCTGGAGCGATGTCTTCCTCCTCCATTGACTCCTCCTCCTCATCCTCCTCACAAAGTGAGCCCTGCCCAGCCCTTTGTGAGGAACCACGTTGCGCTGACTTTCCAGAAGGTGATGGAATTTGTGACTCCTCATCCTCCACCTCTTCCAAAACCTCATCCCTTATTGCTTGCAGTGTTTTTTGAAGCAGGCAGATAAGGGGGACAGTCAGGCTGACTAGTGCATCATCTGCACTCGCCATCCGCGTTGACTCATCAAACGCACGCAAAACGTGGCACATGTCCTTCATAGTGGCCCACTCATTAATGGTGAAGTGTGGACGGCGCAAATTGCGTGTTGATTGCGCCTGATGCAGCTGATACTCCATAACTGCTGGCTGCTGCTCACACAACCGCTCCAACATATGTAACGTTGAATTCCACCTGGTGGATACGTCACATATGATGCGATGTTCAGGAAGGCGCAATCTGCGTTGCAGAGCTGCAATACGCGATCTGGCCATGCTGGAACGTCGCAAGTGAGCGCACTCTAGGCGGACCTTGTGCAGCAGTGCATCAAGATCCGGATAGTCCCTCAAAAAAACTCTGCACGACCAAGTTGAGCACATGTGCCAGACATGGTATGTGAGTGAGGTTGCCAAGGCCCAGAGCTGCCACCAGATTTCGGCCATTGTCACACACTACCAAACCTGGCTGGAGATTCGCTGGCAAAAACCACACGTCGCTCTCCTGCTTGATGGCATTCCAGACCTCCTGCGCTGTGTGGCTTCGATTCCCCATGGGAATTAATTTCAGAACGGCCTGTTGCCGTTTGGCCACGGCTGTGCTCATATCGGTCGCATCAGGTAAGCGTCCACGGGTCCATGTGGAGGTAGACCGTGACGGCTCCTGCAGCGATGATTCTGAGGAACTGGAGTAGGAGGAGGAGTCAATGTGGACAGACTTGATTCCGGCAATCCTTGGAGTTGGCAGAACACGTACAGCGCCACTCGCAAGATCTGTACCCGGCTCCACAACATTCACCCAATGGGCAGTGAGTGAAAGGTATCGTCCCTGGCCATGGGTACTGGTCCACGCATCGGTGGTCAGGTGGACCTTGCTACTGACGGCGTTTAGTAGCGCATGTTTAATTTTTGCCTCAACATGCTTTTGCAGACCAGGGACGGCTTGCCTGCTGAAATAAAATCGGCTGGGCACATTGTATTGTGGGACTGCCAATGCCATTAATTCACGGAAACTGTCAGTCTCCACCAGCCTGAATGACAGCATTTCAAGGGACAGGAGTTTTGCAATGACAGCATTCAGAGCCTGTGCTCGTGGATGGTTTTGCCGAGTATGGCCGTCTTTTATCCCATGCCTGTGCTACCGATGGCTGTTTTGTGGCCTGGGTGTGTGAGGATGACAGGGAACTTGCACCTGTGGGTGGAATAACACTGTGTCTCTGGACAACAGTGACAGAGGTTCTTCCATGGCGATCCTTTGAGGAAGCCTTACCAGCTGTGTGTGAACTGGAGGAAGAGGCTCCAACAGGAGCTGAAGATGTAGGTGCTGCTGTAGGTTGGCCTACATCTCCAGTGTGTCTTTGTAACTCAACAAAGTGCTTTGACCGCACATGTTTCCACATATTTGTTGTATTAAGGTTACTGACACTTTTACCTCTTTTAATTTTTTGATTACACAGCTTGCATTTGACATAGCAAATATCATCTGCAACTGTATCAAAAAAGACCACGCAGAGCAAGTCCTGGGAGCGCCCGGTTTGGCTGTTGTAAGAGAACTGCTCCGAACGGGTGCCAAACTGGAGGCTACAGGCAAGCGAGTCTGCAGCCTACCTCTCCCTACTGTTTGGACCGTTGGTGCAATCTCTTCCTCAGAGCTGCTCCCACCACCTCCTGTTCCTCACGCCATGTTGGGTCTTGGACCTCATCATCTCCACCACTACCCTCTTCCAACACCTGCTGTTGTTGGGTGGTCTGGCCAGCACCATGCTCAACAGAAACTGGCAACTGAGTCTCATCATCATCAGATGCGTTCTGCAGTGTGCTGACCATCGGCACTGGCTCACCCGCCTCTTCAGATTCAGAGAGACACAGCTGTTGCGCATCACTGCATACTGCCTCTTCTTCACATTCCAGAATGCTGCTTGGCTGGGCCCCTGTTTCCAAGCCAACAGATTCTGAGAACAGAAGCAGAGACTCAGCTGGCTCCTGTACAGAGCTCTCTGACTGCCTGGGCAATTTGGCAGGCGGTGAAGAGACTGATGGTTGTTCAACAGTGCTGTGGTCCTGAGAGGAGGTGGAAGGTATTGAAGTCGATGCATTGGCTGCCATCCAACCAACAACGGCTTCAATTTGTTCTTCACGCAGCAGGGGGGTACGCTGAGCTCCTACAAAAGTGCGCATAAAGGAACGCTCACGGGGAAAACTGGTGGATGCTGTGTCACTGGGTGCGGCAGCAGCCACAGAATCCCCACGTCCTCTCCCTGCTGCAAATCCACGGCCTCGACCACGACCACGTGCCTTACTCACTGACTTCTTCATCTTGGTAGATTGATAAAGAAAGTCAGAAAAGTTAAGGCCTAAGTGTGGTTATTCCTCACAGACTACAGTGAACCCTGCAGACAACTGTTCAGTATCTGTGAAAGGCCCCTTTGTGTAGTTTCTATAGTGTTTGCAACCAATGTATTGTATACGGATGGAAGCGCGTCACACTAATAGATTAGATTTTTTTTCCACTAAAATGGAGCAGCACCAATTAGAGAAAAATGTGAAGGATGAGGCAGTGACACACGCTCAGCAGACTACAACCGGCAGTGGTTGAAGTACAAACTGGAGCGTAATCTGCACTCACAAAATGAAAAGCTCACAGACTACAGTGAACACTGAAACACAACTATTCACTATCTGTGAAAAGCTCCTTTGTGTAGTTCTATAGTGTTTGCAACCAATGTATTGTATACGATGGAAGCGCGTCACACTAATAGATTAGTTTTTTTTCCACTAAAATGGAGCAGCACCAATTAGAGAAAAATGTGAAGGAGAAAGGCAGTGACACACGCTCAGCAGACTACAACCGGCAGGGTTGAAGTACAAACTGGAGCGTAATCTGCACTCACAAAATGAAAAGCTCACAGACTACAGTGAACACTGAAACACAACTATTCACTATCTGTGAAAAGCTCCTTTGTGTAGTTCTATAGTGTTTGCAACCAATGTATTGTATACGGATGGAAGCGCGTCACACTAATAGATTAGTTTTTTTTCCACTAAAATGGAGCAGCACCAATTAAGAGAAAAATGTGAAGGATGAGGCAGTGACACACACGCTCAGCAGACTACAACCGGCAGTGTTGAAGTACAAACTGGAGCGTAATCTGCACTCACAAAATGAAAAGCTCACAGACTACAGGGGAAAAACTGAAACACAACTATTCACTATCTGTGAAAAGTCCTTTGTGTAGTTCTATAGTGTTTGCAACCAATGTATTGTATACGGATGGAAGCGCGTCACACTAATAGATTAGATTTTTTTCCACTAAAATGGAGCAGCACCAATTAGAGAAAAATGTGAAGGATGAGGCATGACACACGCTCAGCAGACACAACCGGCAGGGGTTTTTGAAAGTACAAACGGGAAAGCGTAATCTGCACTCACAAAATGAAAAGCTCACAGACTACAGTGAACACTGAAACACAACTATTCACTATCTGTGAAAAGCTCCTTTGTGTAGTTCTATAGTGTTTGCAACCAATGTATTGTATACGGATGGAAGGCGTCACACTAATAGATTAGATTTTTTTTCCACTAAAAGGAGCAGCACCAATTAGAGAAAAATGTGAAGGATGGGGCAGTGACACACGCTCAGCAGACTACAACCGGCAGTGGTTGAAGTACAAACTGGAGCTTAATCTGCACTCACAAAATGAAAAGCTCACAGACTACAGTGAACACTGAAACACAACTATTCACTATCTGTGAAAAGCTCCTTTGTGTAGTTCTATAGTGTTTGCAACCAATGTATTGTATACGGATGGAAGCGCGTCACACTAATAGATTAGATTTTTTTCCACTAAAATGGAGCAGCACCAATTAGAGAAAAATGTGAAGGATGAGGCAGTGACACACGCTCAGCAGACTACAACCGCGTGGTTGAAGTACAAACTGGAGGTAATCTGCACTCAAAAAATGAAAAGCTCACAGACTACAGTGAACACTGAAACACAACTATTCACTATCTGTGAAAAGCTCCTTTGTGTAGTTCTATAGTGTTTGCAACCAATGTATTGTATACGGATGGAAGCGCGTCACACTAATAATTAGATTTTTTTCCACTAAAAGGAGCAGCACCAATTAGAGAAAAATGTGAAGGATGAGGCAGTGACACACGCTCAGCAGACTACAACCGGCAGTGGTTGAAAACTAACTGGAGCGTGATCTGCACTCAAAAAAACAAAACCTCACAGACTGCAGTGAACACTGAAACACAACTATTCACTATCTGTGAAAAGCTCCTTTGTGTAGTTCTATAGTGTTTGAAACCCAAATGTATTGTATACGGATGGAAGCGCGTCACACTAATAGATTAGATTTTTTTCCACTAAAAGGAGCAGCACCAATTAGAGAAAAATGTGAAGGAGAGGCAGTGACACACGCTCAGCAGACTACAACCGGCATGGTTGAAGAAACAAAACTGGAGCGTGATCTGCACTCAAAAAAGAAAAAAAACACAGACTGAAGTGAACACTGAAACACAACTGTCCACAATCTGTGAAAAGCTCCTTTCTGTACTTCTATAGTGTTTGCAACCAATGTATTGTATACGGATGGAAGCACGTCACACTAATAGATTGATTTTTTTTCTAATATAATGGAGCTGCACCAATTCCACTAAATAAAATAAAAAAAAAAAAAAAAAAGTGACACGTGCAGATGCCTACAAACAGCGGTGGATGCAGAGCAAACGCAGCGTCACTGCACTGTCACACACACACCTTGCACAGAGCTGTTAAAACAACACTGGCAAAATGAAGCTTTACACAGCGGTTGGTAAAACTAGCCTGCCTCAAGCACAGTAGTACACAAAATCGCAATAATCTAACTGTCCCTCAGAGTTAGCAAGTAGCGTTCTGTCCCTTACTGAGTTCACAGCCAGTGACGCTAAAATGGCGGCGGCGCCTTTTATAGTCATTCTGACATCATTTCAGCAGCCAATCACAGCCATGCCATTAGTTAAGAAGACCGCAGCAATACAGGATGTGCCCACACTTCGTAGGATTCCTCATTGGCGACTAAAATCACATTGCCTCTCAAAGAATTATGGGAACTTCCGATTTCCGGTATACATATGGAAAAAGTATCGGGAATTAAGTATCGGAATTCCGATAACGCGAATATCGGCCGATACCCGATACTTGCGGTATCGGAATGCTCAACACTACCATATTATATAGAGTCATTACACACAGAGTGATGTATTCAAGTGTTTATTTCTGTTTATGTTGACGATTATGCCTTACAGCCAAAGAAAAGCCAAAAGTCATTATCTCATTAAATTAGAATACTTTATAATACCACTTGGAAAATGATTTAAAAATCTTGAAATGTTGTCCTACGAAATGTATGTTCAGTAAATGCACTCAATACTTGGTCGGGGCTTCCTTTTGCATCCATTACTGCATCAATGCGGCATGGCATGGAGGTGATCAGCCTGTGGCACTGCTGAGGAGTTATGGAAGCCCAGGTTGCTTTGATAGCAGCCTTCAGCTCGTCTGCGTTATTGGGTCTCGTGTCTCTTATCTTCCTCTTGACAATACCCCATAGATTCTTTATGGGATTAAGGTGAACGAGTTTGCTGACCAATCACAAGCACAGTGATACTGTTGTTTGTAAACCAGGTATTGGTACTTTTAGCATGTGGACAGGGGCCAAGTCCTGCTGGAGAATGAAATTTCCATCTCCAAAAGCTTGTTAGCAGAGGGAAGTATGAAGTTCTCTAACATTTCCTGGTAGACGGCTGCGCTGACTTTGGTCTTGATAATACACAGTGGACCTACACCAGCAGATGACATGGCTCTGCAAACCATCACTGATTGTGGAAATTTCACACTAGACCTGGAAATCAAGGTCCCAGAGTCTGGAGG